>JANZLC010000002.1:7413611-7427173 GCA_026413385.1 Erythroxylum gracilipes
AAGCGATTCTGGTAAAGTAAAATGACTAATTATACTCCTTACCTTGTCCTTCAGTGTTTTGTTTTGCCTTTTAGCAACACCATTTATGCTAAGACATCCTGACATGGTATACTATAGGACGATACCGCACTTTTCAAGGAACTTAGCAAATGGTCCTGGATGTTGTTCACCTGATATGTCATATCTATATAGTATTTACCACCACAGTCAGATCTGACACTTTTTATTCTTTTGTTGAGTTGATTCTCAACCTTAGCCTTATAGTTTTTGAAAACATCCAGAGACTGGGCTTCTCATCAATGAGATATAGGTAGCCATAATGGGAGTAATCATTTATGAACATAACAAAATATTGCTGACCATTCTAAGAAGATATAGAGAATGACCCACAAATGTCTGTATGTATAAGTTCTGAGATGTCCATAACCCTATTGGCACCTAATTTTCTTAGGTTTGTTTGTTTTCCCTTAACATAATTAACACAATTTTTAAAGTCTGCAAAATCAAGAGGATTAAGAATTCTATCATACACGAGATGTTCAATTCTTTGCTTAAAGATATGCCCTAAATGCTTGTGCTATAATGAAGCAAAATTCTCATTGGCTAATTTTCACTTTATACCTCTACATATATGCAAAGTTTTATTATATGAGGTAATCATATTAATGAAATATACGTTATCAACAAATGATAAAGAACCGGTAACAACAAGCATTTAATCTTGAAAAGGACCAAATTGACAATTTTCAATGGAACAAGAGTAACCAAATTTGTCTAACGCAGAAATAAAAATTAAATTCTGTCTAAATGACTGGACAATATAAGTCTCATTCAAATCTAAATAATAACTGGTCTTTAACAATAACCTAAAAGTTCCAATAGCCTCAACTTCTTCCTACCATCGTCCACTTGAATGCATCTTTCACCATCAATTGGCTTTCGGTAGCTCAGGCAACCCTGCATAAACACAGTGATGTGACTAGTAGCACTTGAATCTAGCCACCAAGTGTGTATAGATACCGAAGTTAAATTAACCACAGAACAAACCAAAGCAAGAAATGTACCTTTATTTGCACACCATGCGTGATATTTGGTAAAATCCTTATTCTTGTATGTAGTACTTTCATATAAAAAACAGGCAAAAGCCTTATCCTAGTGCTTCTGTTGTTTCTTTTGAGGTGTGGCACCTGTAGCTTCCTTGCCCTTCTTTCTTTTCAAGTTCTTGTTCTTTGAAGTAGTTACCAAATGAGTAATCTCTGAAGTAGTTACCAAATGAGTAATCTCTGTCTTCTCTTGCTTTAGCCTTTCCTTTTCTTACACACAGTGAGAAATGAGCTCATTTAGAGTCTAAGTCTTCGTTTGATAATCAGTGACGGAGCCAAAAATTTAAGATAGGAGGGCCTAAATATTTAAGTTTTTCAATCTTGGGGGGCCCAGTGCACCACTGGACTCCAAATAACTCTGTCCTTGTATATTTATGAAGGGCCCCAACTAACTCCGTCTATGTTGACAATTGTAGCTAACCTTAAACTGACTTAATTGTGCAGAAAGAGATATCAAAACTAAGTGCACAAGCAAGTCCTCAGACAACTCTACCTTTAGTGCCTTTAGTTTTGAAGTAAGATGTGACGTCTCCAACATGTACTCTCTTATGTTTTTTTCCCTTATACCTCATTGAAATGAGATTTGCCAAAATCGTACTTGTTTAACCCTTTTTGCTTTTGGCAAACCTCTTTTTGATTTCGTCAAGGTAATCTTTGGGAGTAGTTACCCCTTTCGGACATTGTTTCTGTGAAGGTTTCCGAAATAGCACACTTTATGATCCTAAGACTCATGCGATTTGAATGTTTCCACCTTTCCATGTCCCTCTTATCATCAGAGGAACTGTCAGCTGTAAGATCGGCATGTTGTTCAGTCCTTAATGCAAGGTTTAGATCTGTGACACCGAGAACAATCATAACATTCTCTTTCTACGCCTTAAAGTTTGTGTCGTTAAGCACGAGAATGGAATTAATGTTGTCAGTAATAGTAGAAGCAGGAGTAGCAACTAAACAGAGAACAAAAACAACCAACAAAGAAGCTCACATAAATTTCACATAATCATATAAAATCTAATAATGGTAAAGCCCATCACAAGATACCTAGCACAACATTAATATTTAGTCTTTGGACAAAAATATTAACTTGAAAGTGGTACTCTTGGTGCAGTAATCAAATATTGACAATAATAAATCTGTCAAATAATTGACCTTTCTTTGGATCTATTAATTGTTCACATAGCTAACCTAATACTGTAATTGTTACATATTTATCACTGTAAGTGTACATGTATTTCGGCCAAAATATTGACCTTCCTTTGGGCTGTCAATACCTACTTGAATTACACATACATAACCATCTTAATATTATAAAATAAACTAATTTACATAAGAGAGGCTATTTTGGCAACATGTTGTTTCAATCAATTAATTTCACAATATTAATAAAAGATCAATTATACCAATATTTGAACATATCTTGAATAATCAATTTTTATTCAAAAATATACACTGAAAGCATGTGTAATTGATTTATGCCAAAACCTCATATATTGAAACATCTTATATGAACCGAATATAAAAGTTTTAGAATAGCCAAATGTACTAGTTAACCAGATATCTCATTTACTTCTAAATTAAGCTTTACGCCTAACGGACCAGAGCACTTACGAGTGGTATCAGAGCCATAACTAAAAAGCCAATAATTCCTTTCCTCTTTTTACCAGTGGTAAGGTATAGACGGTTTAGCCGTAAAAACCTTTGTACCCCTTAGAGTTATTCGACTCATTATTTAGCAAATCACTACTACTTGTGGTTTGCTTGGGAGCATAACACCTTTGCATCTTTTTTCTAGAGGGGGGAACACTAATATTAGGTAAGAAAGGGAGTAAGAAGAGAGCTGCATAAGAACTATAGAAAATTCTTCAGATTTAGTTCATTTATCTTCTAGCTTGTCTTTAGCTTCATTACCTAGAGGTGTTAAGCATGTTTTATCACAAAAAAATAGAAAATCTTGTTGAAATTACTCATATGCCTGTAGAAAATCATGTTTATGAGTCTTCTTTGCCTTTGCTTAGTCCTTACAGTATCTATTCTCGTGATCGTTCTTGGACGAGAAATATTAGAAGTGTGTTTTCTACTTCTAGACCTCATGTGAAAGAAATCATCCAAAGTTCCAAACTGGAACAACGTGGCCTCAGATCTACAACGGCAGAACAATACATAAAGCTTGAGATCCCTAAGGAGTTGATCACCTTATGGAGAGAGCAGAACCATACACATCTGCACTTTGGAGCTCTACGACTTGTTCTCACTCTACATGGAAGAAAAGGTATTCCTGCAACAGCCAGGATATCCCTTCTTAACACTGCCTAACAGACTAGAGCGCTTACGACTGATACCACTCTTAAGCGCTCTGATCCGTTAGAGCGTAGACACAGGGAATATGACCTTTCTGGCTAACCCTCACAAGGTTAACACTATTCTAAACTACTCACTAGTTAAAGACATCGACTAACCAAAGTCTGATTGGAAGTGTGTATCACTACATAGGTAGTCCAGATATCGGAGACTTACACCTCTCAACGCCCTCACTTGGCAATACGGGGCTTACTGCTCTCGCCTTTTAGGACTCCTACTTCACTCACACACTCTTACTCTTCATTCTCCGTTAATGCTTCTGACTCAAAACAGTGGAAATGTTTAGAAGCAACACAATTCTTCCAGACTGTCATAGAATTTCTGATACATAAGATCCTTATGCAAGGCAAGTGTAGAGCATACTTATCTCTGCAATCTTTCACAACAAAGGTAAGATGAAATTAGGGTTTAAAGGTTTTAGAGAAGAGAAACTATTTTGCAAAGAAAGGATTCTTCATTTTCTCATTTATGAAAAGCTTGTTAAAACCTTATTACAAACTAAGACGAACCCTGCTTATATAGGCAAAGCGAGGGATAAAAACGTAATCTATCCTAAAGACAACATGATTACAACTTTAGGAAAAGTAAACCTAACCTTATCATTAAGGAATCTACTTTACAAAAAGTAGAACAATAATTCACCTAACTTTAACAAAAGTCAAAAGTAAATAGTAGCAAACAGTACTAGTTTACAAAAAGGTGAATAATGACAATGATAAGATGGAATCTTCAATAATGTTGAAGTTGATGTGTGGAACCCATCTTTCATCATAGTGATTCTCTCATAATGTTAGTGAGAGATTTAGGTCAGTTATCTCCATTTCTCTGTCAACTTAGGCAGCGTCAATATTGGTCTGAGCCCAAATGGAAGGCCATGATGATGTGACAGAATCAGTTTCTTGGACTGGAACACTAGATGGATTGGTACCAACATTCCAAACAAGAAGGTTAGGATGTCCTGCTTGTATATGAATGACATTGTCTTCAATACAAGCCCAGTGTGTAGGAGATGGTGTGTTTAATGGTTCAACAAGAGATGTGTCACCATTGTAAGGTCTAAGAGATGTGCACACAGTGGAATATTCCACATCCTTAATTTGGTTCAGCTCATCAAGATATTCATATAATTCTTCTAACAAAGAAGTTTCTTCAGCTGACCATGCTAACATAGTCCTCCAGTGTTGGATATAATTAATGGTGCACAGATGTCCAGAAGAACTCATCACATAGGGTCGATGAAGAAGATACACTGCCAAGGTATCTTTATCTTGCAGAGAAGAATCCCATAAGTGATGGCAATCTAAGATTTCAGACATTTCCATTCTCCAGGTATCTAGTGGTTGAAACCATTCTAGAAATGTCCATAAAAGTGATCTGGGCTGTGTTGGATCGGAGAGATGACGATATAGATGCAATGAAGAGAATGCAACAGAACAGGCATAGAGTGCTGTCATAGCCCAGAGATGCCATAGGGTGTAGTCATCAATATCATCAAGGAGATGATATATCATTTTGTATGGAGTTTAAGGATATAACATACCAGGGCTAGCAATGATATCATATTTCACCAAAACCAAATGTAAATAGTAAAAAAGACACTGAGGCAACAAAGGGTACAAGTCTTTTATACAGGTTGGAGTTCTAGTAAATAAAGGAGGAAACTCCTGTCTATAACGAGCAAACCTAGGAAACTCCATAAGCCAAAACAATGGAATAGGCCATTTAAGAGAAGAAGAAACAAAGAAGAGTGGCTTCGAAGGTCTAGAGAGATAATCTGCAAGGATATTCTGGTGACCTTTCAAATGTTTGACAGTAAATTTATAGGAAGAGAACCACTCCTGCCAGCATAAAAGTTGGCTGTTTGGTATCTTTTTGCTGGCTTGTTCTAGAATTTTGGGTAAGGATGTATTATCCATTTCAATGACAAAATGATAAGGAGTGAGGTGAATAGAAAACTTTTCAATACCTCTTTTTACTGAGAGAATCTCCTTGTATGAGATATGGTAGTGTTGTTCAGATGGACTGAAAGTTCCACTAGCATGTCCACAATAATATCGCTTGCCATTGATTTCTTCAAGAAGAGCTTCCCCTCCAATGTTCTTCACTAGCATCTGTTTGGAGGACACCTTGTCCTTTTTCAGGAATCTTTACAGATGGAGGATCCTAACAGATTTGCTTAAGATGCTGGACAACTGTTGTTTGTTCTTTTCCCAAACAGGTGAATTCTTACCTAAGAGCTTAGATAAGCTTGATGTCAAGGCTGCCACATGTGGAATGAAATCTCGAACATAATTGACAATTCCGAGGAACTGTTGAATTTGTTTCACAGAGAGATTTTTATCTAGAAATTGTAATAACTCTTTTACAATATATGGGCTTGGCTGGTAGAATCCATCCTTGAATTGCATCCCAAGATATTCGATATCAGTTGTGCCAATAGTGCTTTTCGAGGCCGAAAGCATAATCCAATACTGTTGGGTTAGGTCCAAAAATTGTTGGAAAAGGGCCAGATGTTCCTCATGGGTCTTTGAGAACAGTAAGATGTCATCGATGTAGATCAATGCACTGTTGAGGATAGGCTTATAGATCTTTGTGATGGACTTTTGAAACAGTGATGGTGCAACCTTTAATCCAAAGGGCATCATATTCCATTGGTACTGAGCATTGGGAATGCAAAATGCAGTCTTATAACGTTCTTCTGGATGAATACCCAACTGCCAAAATCCTGCTTTCAAATCAAACTTTGAAAATATAACAGCTTCCTTTAGAAATAGTACCTGTGTATTGATTTTAGGCAAAGGAAACTTATCATCCTGCAGGAATGCATTCAGTGGCTTGTAGTCTATCACTCGACGTTTCTTTCCACGTTTCTGTTCTGAATGCTTGTTGACATAGAACGCTTGGCAAGCCCAATCTGAATTTATAGGCTTCATCAATCCTTGTTGCAATAGCACTGCACACTCATCTTGTGCGAGCTTCAAGTCATCAGGATTCATTCCTAGATGTGTGGCTTTCGTAGGATTGGTATCCTCATTCTTCTTAAATGGCAGACTTATGAAAAAGTCTAGATTCTTTCATAGAGGATTTGGATCAGTAAACTGTGCATTAGACTCTAAACAGTAGCTCAATAGTTTATCTCGAAGTCCAGTGTAATGTACAAGAACCTGAGTTAGTTCAAACACATTTTTTAGATTAGTGTATGGACTCATAAGGTTTCGATACCTGAGGCCTATGGGTAAGATCCGTAAATGTCGGGCTTTATAGTGGACATCCATCCTAATTAAGAGATCTGGGCCTGGTAGATTACTTCCACGTACTTTAGTCCAATCTGTACACTGAGGAAAGAAGAGGAGGCCAATTCTGTTTCTTGTACGTAACCCAATCTTGAATGAATTCCCATTCGCTGTAGTAAAATATTCTTCATGAGAAGTCCATGCTTCTGCTAGTAGGATGTTGGGTTTTATGATCATACGGCTAGATCTTGTATCCATGAATCCAATAGCCTTAATGGGCCGATCATATTTGTCTTGCTGAAAGATCTGGATATGGACATATGGTCGTTGTATCGAAGTATGATCTATCTTCATACATGCTTGTTATATCATATATAATGGATCATCACTGTTAGATGTAGTTGATTGCGATGATTCTTCTTCATCTGTTGACACAGAAAAAACAAACTGAGTTTCATTGTCCACACTAGACTGTTCTTCTAGTACTTCTTCAATAGGATTGTGAGGATGAATAGGCAAAAGTTTCTTAAGTTTCTCCAGGAACTTGGCATCTTACTTGGTTGCCTTAGGACAGTTGTTAGCTAAGTGCTCCAAGCTTCCATAGGCAAAACACCGAAATCTTCCTTTCTGTCCGTGTGATGACTTTTTGAAGAACCTCATATGTCTATACTTGTTGCTCCTGTTCTTCATTTTAAAGTTTTGCTTCCAAGGCTTCATGCCTTCCTTCCTGTGGAACTTCTTCTTATGTCTCCTTTTATAGTAGACTTGAGATTGATGAGCTTTCCTATTGCTATGGCACTTACAAGTCTTTTCATCTTTACACTTGATTTAGAGATAAGGCTTCTTACAAGCTTGCTTCAGAATTGGACCTCTTTCAAGGATTTTCTTGAACAAAGTATGCTAATCACATAACTTGTCAAGAGAAGCAATAACTAGTTGGTAAATTTCTCCAAGAGAAATTGTTGATATCTCTCTTTAAAGAGAAGCTACGGTCCTTTGTAGTTCCGGCTGTATTTCATCTAGAAGGGATGATATACAAGTGTAATAGAGATTAACATCATTCCATCCATTCAGAAGATAATACCTTTCCTTCATGCGTTTGTAATGCTTCTAGATATCTCTCTTATTAAGAGAACAACATTTTATGACAAAATACTCCTGACGGATTTGCTTTTCAATCAACTAGAAGTCACCAATAAATTCCTTGTGAATTACACCAAGTAGTGCTCCAGTAGTTGTAACTTGTATATACTGAAGACGTTAATATTCACTAAGACTTTGCCACCATTCTCGCAAAGTACCAGTAAACCTGGATGTAAATTCAGACAAAATATCTGGTTAAGGATGATTAGATCTGGTCATTTGTAGATCAATCCATGCACCAAACTCATGAAGTCTATCTCCCCATTTCTTTGGAGGTAGATCATCAAAAGTAAACCAAGGTCCTGAGGTAGGCTTGGTATTCGGCTGTGCTGCTGCCGTAGCTGGTGTTTCTTAGGGTGCTGGTTCAGGTCTGAAGGGTTCAGTACCTGTGGATTCAGCTTCACTGATTATTGGTTCTTCAGTATACTGAGGCATTGTCATTAAAACATTAGATAGCTTTGAAAGGTCAGCAAAATTAGCTGATTCATCAGTAGATGATGAAACTGGTCCATAAGATTCAGATGCCTCTAATGATGGTACGTATCGTCAAAAGAGCAACCATCATCAAAGGCATCTGAATCTTATGAACTAGTTTCATCATCTACTGATGAATCAGCTAATTTTGCTAACCTTTTAGAGCTATCTAGTGTTCTGATGACAATGCCTCAGTATACTGAAGAACCAGTAATCAGTGAAGCTGAATCCACAGGTATTGAACCGTTCAGACTTGAAAACCAGCACCCCATGAAACACCAGTAACGGTAGTAACACAACCAAATATCAAGCCTACCTCAGGACCTTGGTTTACTTTTGATGATCTACCTCCAAAGAAATGGCGAGATAGACTTCATGAATTTGGTGCATGGATTGATCTACAAATGACCAGACCTAATCATCCTTTACCAGATATTTTGTCTGAATTTACATCCAGGTTTACTGGTACTTTGTGAGAATGGTGGAAAAGTCTTAGTGAGTATCAACGTCTTCAGTATATACAAGTTAGAACTACTGGAGCACTACTAGGTGTAATTTACAAGGAATTTATTGGTGACTTCCAGTTGATTGACAAACAAATCCGTCAGGAGTATTTTGCCATAAAATGTTGTTCTCTTGATAAGAGAGATATCCAAAAGCAGTACAAACGTATGACGGAAAGGTATTATCTTCTTAATGGATGGAATGATGTTAATCTCCGTTAAACTTTTATATCATCCCTTCCAGATGAAATACAGCTAGAACTACAAAGGACCATAGCTTCTCTTCAAAGAGAGATATCAACAATTTCTCTTGGAGAAATTTACCAGGTATCTATTGCTTCTCTTGACAAGTTATATGATTAGCATACTTTGTTCAAGAAAATCCTTGAAAGAGGTCCAGTTTTGAAGGAAGCTTGTAAGAAGCCTTATCTCCAAATCAAGTGCAAAGATGAAAAGACTTGTAAATGCCATAGCAGCAGGAAAGCTCATCAATCTCAAGTCTACTATGAAAGGAGACATAAGAAGAAGTTCCACAGGAAGGAAGGCATAAAGCCTTGGAAGCAAGACTTTTAAAATGAAGAATAGGAGCAACAAGTACAGACGTATGAGGTTCTTCAAAAAGTCATCATACCGACAGAAAGGAAGACTTCAGTGTTTTGCCTGTGGAAGCTTGGAGCACTTATCTAACAACTGTCCTAAGGCAACCAGGAAAGATGCCAAGTTCCTGGAGAAACTTGAGAAAATTTTGCCTATTCATCCTCACAATCCTATTGAAGAAGTACTAGAAGAACAGTCTAGCGAGGACAGTGAAACTCAGTTTGCTGTTTCTGTGTCAACAAATGAAGAAGAATAATCACAATCAACTACATCTAACAGTGATGATCCATTATATATGACACAACAAGCATGTATGAAGATAGATCGTACTCCGATACAACGACCATATGTCCATATCGAGATTTCAGCAAGACAAATATGATCGACCTATTAAGGCTATTGGATTCATGGATACAGGATCTAGTCGTACGATCATAAAACCCAACATCCTACCAGCAGAAGCATGGACTTCTCATGAAGAGTATTTTACTGCAGCTGATGGGAATTCTTTCAAGATTGGGTTACGTACAAGAAGCAGAATTGGCATCTGCTTCTTTTCTCAGTGTACAATTTGGACTAAAGTACTTGGAAGTAATCTACCAGGCCCAGATCTCTTAATTGGGATGGATGTCTACTGTAAAGCCCGACATTTATGGATCCTACCCACAGGCCTCAGGTATTGAAACCTTATGAGTCCATACACTGATCTAAAAAATGTGTTTGAACTAACTCAGGTTCCTGCACATTACACTGGACTTCGAGATAAACTATTGAGCTACTGTCTAGAGTCTCATGCACAGTTTACTGATCCAAATCCTGTATGGAAGAATCCAGACTTTTTCATAAGTCTGCCATTTAAGAAGAATGAGGATATCAATCATACGAAAGCCACACATCCAGGAATGAATACTAATGACTTGAAGCTCGCACAAGATGAGTGTGCAGTGTTATTACAACAAGGATTGGGCTTGCCAAGCGTTCTATGTCAACAAGCATTCAGAACAGAAACGTGGAAAGAAATGTCGAGTGATAGACTACAAGCCACTGAATGCATTCCTGCAGGATGATAAGTTTCCTTTGCCTAAAATCAATACACAGGTACTATTTCTAAAGGAAGCTGTTATATTTTCAAAGTTTGATTTGAAAGCAGGATTTTGGCAGTTGGGTATTCATCCAGAAGAACGTTATAAGACTGCATTTTGCATTCCCAATACTCAGTACCAATGGAATATGATGCCCTTTGGATTAAAGGTTGCACCATCACTATTTCAAAAGTCCATCACAAAGATCTATAAGACTATCCTCAACAGTGCATTGATCTACATCGATGACATCTTACTGTTCTCAAAGACCCATGAGGAACATCTGGCTCTTCTCCAACAATTTTTGGACCTAACCCTACAGTATTGGATTATGCTTTCAGCCTCGAAAAGTACTATTGGTACAACTGATATCGAATATCTTAGGATGCAATTCAAGGATGGATTCTACCAACCAGGCCCATATATTGCAAAAGAGTTACTGCAATTTCTAGATGAAAATCTCTCTGTGAAACAAATTCAATAGTTCCTCAGAATTGTCAATTATATCCGAGATTTCATTCCACATGTGGCAGCCTTCACATCAAGCTTAGCTAAGCTCTTAGTAAGAATTCACCAGTTTGGGGAAAAGAACAAACAACAGCTGTCATGTATTTGAAACAGCTTTGTCAGGATATTTCACCACTGAAACTTTCTGATCAAAGATTATCTCCCTCACAGACAGATGTTGCTTCTACCTCTATAGATATAGTAGCTTTATCTACACTTCTTCGACAGCATCCACCTTGGCCGCCAGATACTTTCTCAGCCTATAAGTATCCTTCTTCTCTTTAGCCAACTAACTTCATTAAGTTTTCTTTTTTGAATCCTTCTAAGAAAAACCACAAAAAGATTTCTAGCACTTTATTGCATTCGACTCAATTTTGTAGCATGGCTAGTCCACCTCTTTTTGCTTTAACCAAGAAAGCTTTTCCTCCTTTAGCTAGTCAGCCTTCTAGCCTCTCTGAAGTTGCCTCACATGCATGTAGTAGTCTTTTCTATTACTTGCATCTTTATTTGCTTGAGCATTCTTCTGCTGGCCTTCCTACAATGTTCAACACCAAAGCACCCTACCTTAATGTGACTCTTCTCCAAGATCCTGTATCAGAAAACACATTATGGTATTTCTGGGCACTTTCTGCCCTCTATGCTTGTGCTTTTTCAGTCTCTCCACTTCAACTGTATCAACATCTCTGTGATCCTAATAATGAAAGCTCATTATTATGGACATGAATGGTTTCAACTATTAGATCAATGGAAGCATCAATGTTCTATTGTTATTAATCAACATCTTCTGTGGACATCCTCTGCTAGATGACAAACTACCCAATGCTTTTTCATTATTCATCGACCATATAGAGAATCTCATATTGGTTTGCTTTATATCGAACCACGTGTCTAGTTTTGGCATGCCTCTTTATATTGGCCACGTCATCAGAAGGGTGTGTTAAAATCTTTGAAATATGTTCTGAAGGAACTTAACCACTTTTCTCTTCCACCAGTATTAGCTACATCTATTAGACCATACCCTAGAGAATTTATGCCTGGTGAACCAGAAGCACCAGAAATTGATATTCTTGGTTCCAATAGTCCTGACTATGATACAGAGCCAGAAGCCATCACAAGAATAACTACTGATACAGCAGGACCTTCTGAACCTTATAATTCAAAATTCCAAGATGCTTAAAATCCGAATGAAGATATTCCAAGCATCTCTGATTCTGAGATAAATCACCTGCTACACAAATTTCATAATGCTGAGTTTAGTTACAGAAAAAGAAAAAGATATTCACCAGCTGATACTGATGACTCAGGTGATCCAGACTCTTCATCCAATCTTCAGTCATGGCACGAACCTATTCGTGACAAATAAAAGTCCTTGGATTCTTTGGATCAATAAGACATGGAGTTGACAACTAAGTTGATTTTTATCCAATGGTTAAATTATAAAACCAGATAAAAGTGATTATGGTCTTTATCCAATGCCAGGGCTTTTATTAAATCATAAAGGAAAACTTGGCCTTTAAAGGAGCGTGTGAAAGGCCACTATTAAAGGTTTTTATTAATAAAACAAAAAGGAACATTTACTGAAAAAAGATGAAAGGCCTTTGAAAGTAACCACTCGTAATTTGTTTCGCATAAAGCATTGAACAGTTGAACAAAAGATGCCTAATAACTTATCATATTTTCCTTGCTTCTTTCACCGTTAATGAAAATTTACCAAATTAAGAAATCTAGTGTACGATGCTTTTGGCAAAAAAAAGTTCACTAATTTTTGCTAAAAATATGGAAGAAAAATAAATTTAAAAAATTCTCAATGATCTAACATAAAAGAGGCTCTGATATCACTTAATAAAATTTAATTCCTTATGATGAAAACCATCACATTTGATATTATTTAATAGAATTTAATTCCTTACGGTGAAAATCATCATCAATCATATAAACAATCATGTCAAATCATCAAGATTACTTAGATCTGTCACAAAAGTGTACTTGAATCCATGACAACAATGTGATTCTTGAATCTTGCAGTTATTTGTCTTCTAAGTCAATATGCATGTCTTATTTTCTTTCAAGAATCGTCTATTTTTCTGACTGATGGGATATCAAAAAAAAATAATCGTGCATATGACTTGAGGACCATAATCCTAATGCTTTATATAGTTTGTCTTATTTCTATTTTAGCCCATCATAAAATAGAAATCAGACTATTGGGTCTCTACATATTAAAACCCATACTTTATTAGATATCATGTAACCTAAAGCTTTTAACCTTAATAGATCACTTTAACTAGACTTAACCTTATGATAGTTCATAATATATAATTATTTCATATATATATATATATATATATATATATGTACCCATACGTTGGATTAAATCCAACAGATTCATTTATTTATACCAAATGCAGTACCTTTTATGTTAATTGGTTGTGTTCCAAGTACCTTTGATGTGGTAGTAGTGATATTATACTTCAGATTAGTTCATCCATAAATACTGCAAAATAACGCATCCCTTCTATTACCTAGATATAAATAAGGGTCTTGCTATTACGACTCCAGGTTAAG
>JANZLC010000002.1:7439069-7473077 GCA_026413385.1 Erythroxylum gracilipes
ATCTATAATACAACTCATATCCAAAAACACTCATTTCATACATTAACCTCAAATATCATTGAAATTTCTCCAATTCACATCACCCAAATAAAACATTTAACACCACCACTGTCTCATTTAATTTCATTTAATAATTCAAATTCTCAAGAAAAAGAGTCGGGGTCCAACAGTTTCGGTAAAGTAAAACAACGTTCTTATCTTGAGAGAAACAACATCGTTTTAGTTTTAAACCGAAACGACATCGTTTAGGTCATGGTCAATAACTTTCTTTCACCGTAATGAAACAACGTCATTTTGGAAACCAAAACGATGTCGTTTCTGTAATGTTAAACAACTTTCTAACTTCACCGAAACAACGTAGTTTGGGTTTGACGAAAACAACGTCATTTTGGTGAAGTTAAGAATGTTGAAGCTTCCCTAAAAAAAAAAAGAATGTTGAAGCTAGCACTACTTTGTCTCCATTTATATCACTCAAACTTGATGATAAGTCTCCTAGATGTGATCCATCCAATTGAGTATCAACAAGTAGTTGGTTCTTTACGACACAATTCATTGTCTTAACTTCACGCTAACGACGTTGTTTTCATTAGCATTACCGACGGACATAGTTTCATCGCCAAATTTTTCCTTCTCTACGATAACGAAAATTTTCCGACCAATCATGTCATTCCGTTGCAAGTTGCTGACGGTTTTTGTTACATCGGTATATTTCCATCGCTAATTTTTACCAGAAATTTTTCTTCCAAATTTGGCAACAAATATTGATTCCGTCGCTAAAGTAGTCATATATAGCGACGGTATCGTGTTTTCCGTCGCTAATGTCAGACGGTAAACATTCCGTCGGTAAGTTTCCGTCGCTACTTGACGGTTTTCTTGTAGTGAAAGGTGCTGAAAAGAACCAACTACTCTTTGATACTCAATTGGATGGATCACATCGATCTAGGAGTCTTATCATCAAGTTAGAGTGATATAAATGGAGACAAAGTAGTGCTAGCTTCTTTGGCTTCATGCATGTTAATGTGTTTTAAAAGAACGATGATATATTGTCGTTGAGATAAGAACATACCATTAAACGATCTAGTAGTTTTAATATTTTGGAAGTAGTTGAGTTGGCCAAAATCCTCAAGGAAAAAACGATTATAAAGGTAAGTAGTGAACTTTTTGAATTTTTGCTGAATGATTTCTGGTGAGTATAATATTATATATCTACATACAAAAGTAGGTAAATAGTACAAATTCTCACATTGTTAATAAAAAGAGAAGTGTCACTTTTAGAATTGCTGAAGCCATTAGGTAACTAGAAACGATTGAAGTTCATTTTACCATGCCTGATGAGCTTGACTTCAATTTGCAGACATTAGCTCATCCATAAATTGATTTGTTCAATTTGCAGACATTAGTTGGATATCATGGATCAATAAAATCTTAAGGTTATTATATAAAAATAATAAAAAAGAAATTATAACCAATTAATTCAAAACTAATCCACGTGTTATAGCAATTGCAAGTATAAGACAAATAGGAGCATGTTTAACAATAAGATTGAAGGCTTTAGTATAATCAATTCCAAGACGATGATGAAACTCTTTTGTCACGACACAAACTTTATAGTGAGCAATAGAGTCATCATGATCTCTTTTTATTCTGTGCGGCACTCATTTACATCCAATAAGAAAAAGATAAGAAACTTAAGTGTATTTTTTTATACAAATAAAATTTTTTCATTCATAGCATCGCACCAATAAAGATGCTTCTGAACTTTGGTGGTTCCATTTCTTGAATGGAAGGTATATATATCTGAGTAAGTTGGAAATTTTAGTTAATGACATAGCTCTAATTGAACACTCTAAATAATGTACAAATTATGTCTTATATTTTGAATGATATGTTTAAAAAATTATTTGCGATGCATTAAGTACTTTTATGATAAGTTACTTGATGAAAAAACAATTAATAATTGTAAGGAATCAAAACAGAAAAATAAATACAAATCAGAGTTTTGATACGGTGAAGAAAATATAAGAACTTTGTTGTATTTTTCATTTGTAAAGAAAACATTTATATATACAAGTTATTTGAGGGAACTTCCCCTGTAGAATAATAAAGATTTGTAACTGTAAAGTCAATCTTTATTCTGTTTTGACGGTGGCATAACATATACATATATTAGTCATGTTGTCGATTCACTAGACTGTAAGAAGGTAACGACCAACGATCTCGGTTCTTACCTAATATGGGTTGTACTGCGATCCTGCTAGGAAGTTTCCTTTTGGAATTGATTGACTTTTCTCTCTCGCTAATGCATGCGGCCTTGTGCAAGTTAAACAGATAATGACAAACTCGAATATTATCTTAATGTTAAGTTGAAAACTGAAAATAGTAACAAATAAAAGAAACAAATTAGAGTAAAACAAAAACAGAATCAGATAACCATTTTCTATTGTTAAGGAACGAAAAATATTCTTAATTAGGGTTATTTTTATTCTACCTAAGATTGTCCCTGGTCTATCTTTCCATGTCAACTTAAGCCTTTTTCTATTTTTCTTTAGATGGTGGTTCTTCTATAAGAAAATTCAACAGTAGAATCTGAATCGTTTATCTTTTGTCCTAGAACCTAATGTATTAGATGATCCAGAAGATTGGAACAAAAGAAACAATTAACATGATTAAAATAATATGCAAAACATCATTAATAAATCGAATGAAGGGGGCTAGGTTCTAGAAGTCTCACTTTTGATGGTGCATAAGTTGTGATAACATAAATATCACTGTGAGATGTTGTGAAGAAGTGTGCGGCTAGATAATTGTGAATACATGAAGGCATTGATGATGATGCCTTCTCTAATGTTAAGAGTAGTAATTAAGAATGGAAGCAAAGCTTTGAAAAAAGGAAATCCAAACCAATACAATAATCCTTGTATGACCAAGTAAAACTTTGATAATGGCAAGTTTTTAGAGAACAAAGCGCAAAAGCATAAGAAGATTTTTAGGGTATCATTTATTGGACCCAAGTGTCCACACCTCGCATGCGATTGCGATTGCGTAACGCAGAGACTTGTCTTATAGGAGTTCAAATCTTTTGTTTAATATTATTCTGTCTTATTCTATTTCATGAAATTTTAGTTATTTATTTACGGGATTCAAACAGGACCCATGCGAAACTCACATAAATAAATGACTAAAATTTATTAGAAATAATAAAATATCATAATATTCAACAAAAAATCTAGACTCAATCTTATAGACAGAGGCTACCAGAATAGAGAGCTTTCGATGCAAGATTTTCTGTTTCAAAATTTTGTGTGCTTTTTTATAATTTTTATTTGTGAAACGGATAGATTTTTATCGAATAAAATTAGAACAAAATAATAATAACGGTGATCTGTAACTTTGGTACGTTGAAGACGCAGTATTAATTTAAGGATTGTCAAAATTCAATAAAGCACTCATTTGCCATGGTCATTGCAGGGAAAAGTACGGCTATACTTGAAGAAGTAGATGACTCGCTCTACTTTCTGGCGGCAGGCAGGCATGACAAAATTTCTAGCTGGATTATAATATAACGTACGCATTTATTGTCGCACGCGCGGGAAACTGTCTCGCACTTTGGGACGTTATTTAATGCCGATGGTGGCTGTCGGAATATTCCCGATAGTTCCTGGATGCCCACAAGTGTGCTTAATTTCTTTTTATATAAGAAAATTAAAAATTATTAATTTAATTGTATGTTAAAATTCTGATAGTCATAGATGGATTGGAGAGGCATGCCCTCTAATATTGTGCTTTTTTTAATTAATTTAATTTATTATATTTTCCTTTGCCCTCTCTGGTCTCTCTCTCTCTCTCTCTTTCTGCTCTCACGAGTCCATTCCAATGTTTTGGCGTGGGCTGTCCGTGCGGGTGTGAACAAGTGACTTTTCCCATAATCCATTAACCGCTAATGTCTCTTTTCTCTGGGAAAACGACAAAGATAGGTTAATAGTTAACACAACAGGCGGGTGAAAGAAATGAAGTTACTGGTTTTTTTATATTTCGTTTTCAGATAAGGAATACTTGGTCACCAAGTCACGTTGAATATTGATCATCTAAAAAAGAAAACCGTTTGTTGGGGAAATAGCAAAGATTGGATGCCGAAAACTTTGTTGCTCCTTAGATAAAAGGAAATGGGGAAATAACTTCAAGATATGTAAGTAAAATGTGTACTTCTTTTATCTTCAGTTAATAATAATTACTAACGGAGTTGTGGTGCTTTGTCATGTTGAACTTTAATCACTCTGACTTTTAAATTTTCTCTTAAATAAAATAAAATAAAATAGAAAATTTAATGACGAACATATAAGTAAATAATAAAAGAAGAGATGCATTGACAAAATAATTAAATACACTCTTTATGTAAATAGTTTCAAAACCATACGCCTGTTAATTTATTAGGTCGTTTAAAAGCGATGAGACTAATTCGATCAATTAATTTTACTAGCTGATCTTAATTGAGTTTTTTCTCTGATCTTAATGATGTTCTGAATTTGTCATGCTTCCCCTTTAGTGTTTTCAATCTCTACATTTAGAAAAAGCATGTCGCTTTAGTGTTTCAAGATCTTGAAGAAGGTAAATTAAAGCAGCCAAAAGATGCAACCTTGGTCAACGGTTGACTGTGGTCATGACTGATGATGATAAAGATGAGAAATTTAGGGGACATGATCTTCCGTCTTATTTTTTGTGTACTAATTTTGTCCTATTTGATTTCAATCATTTATTTATGTAAGACCTAAAAAAATAAATAAAAATAAATGGTTAAGATCAAATGAAATAAGATTGAAAAAAAAAACAGACCAGATTTAAGTGGGATTTTGACTAACCTTTGTCTGCCTGACACTTGTCATGATCTCGTAACCTTCCCCACTCTGTTCAATATCAATTGGCTGTCAGAGTTTATTTCACGCGCACAAAAAACACATCAGATTCCCGAAAACAGCATTACAGATCGATTGGCTATAAAAGTCAGATTTTAGAAGACGGGGGGCTTTCATAAAGAGCACAGAAAGATAATTAACAGAGACGAATTATTGGAAAGAGTCAGACATGGAGACGGAGATGAAGCAGAGCGCAATGAAAGAAAAGAATGTAAGAGTTGATGAGCTGAAGCCATCGTTCAAACCCAAGAATGGAAGTGTGTTTCCCAAAAAAAGGAAGTTGGTGAAGAAACTGATGTTTGATTTGGTAGTCCAGTCCATGGCTTCGTTCTGTGCTTCTTGCTGTCCTGGAGCTTCCGTCAATCAGCCCGATTGCTGCACGAAGATCATCATACCTGCAAAAGTATCAAATTCCCACTGAAACTCGCTGTACACTTTGTCACTCGTGGTTGATTTGTACACTTTGTATCTCGATTTCCGTTGTTTCATTTTCCCCTAAAGGCCCTTTTGCTTTTGACTAAAAGTTTACACGCTTCTCAATGAAGATTAATCATCGACTTAATCCCCGCCCTAGTGACATTAATTAATGCATCATTCGCCTCACTTCCATTATGGCGATTTCGGATGGGTTTTGTGATTTTCTTTTTGCTGCTAGTGTCATCAAGTATAAATTTATACTTTCTCCGTTGCTGCGAATTTTAAATAACATGGTAGATCCATCTCGGCTCAACCCACCAGAAACCAACCCCAAACCCTTGATGAACCTAGAGCCTACAAACTTCAGAGGCCGAACATTCTGTGTAAGAAGGGGGCAGGTGAGGGGCGATCTGTTAATAAAGAATAGAGAGGAAAGACAAGATGTGGTCGGTCGCTGAAATTAAGCGGCGGTGGGGTCCTTGTTTCGTAGCATTCTTCAAGACGCAACAAATACGGTTACTTTTCCGCTTGTCTTAACGACACGCTCCAATATTACTAGAACACAACACATTGTGTTTTTGCAGATATGCACGTGTGCTTGTCCTCTTCCTCACCCACTTGGGCTCGTTTTTCAATTAGAGACGGAGGAAGGAGACGAAACCAAGGATAAAGTCGTCGAAGCCTTTTTGACTCTTTGTATATTATTTTTTCTAAAAAGCAAATTCTGTCCTTTTCATTCTAATTGATTGGAGTTAGAGCCTGGCCGTGGACTGACTTTGAAAAATAACGGAGTAGTTAAGAAGTGAATTAAAGTATTCAGGTGTAACACTGAACAACCAACTCCTTAAAAAGATGTTTATTAGAGTTAGTCGGTCAACTGTTGGGTTTGGCAACTGCTCTTATCTCGTTTCAAAACATTTACGAATTGTATTTACGTCCGAGTTCTAGACGATATACATACGTGTAATGATTGTGAAAATTTGCCAAGAACTATCAGAATCAGTGTGGACGGCTTAGATTAATTTAAGATCATGATACCTAATTCAGTCGTCAACTTTTAGTTGATGCAACACGCACAAAACTCATCATCTTCAACGGTATTCTTCCTCCTATATAGTTTTATCTGGAAAGCCAATGTTTGTTTGAAGTTGAACAAACAAACTCTTGTGAGAGATGAAGTTCTTAATTTCGTCCAATGAATAGTATCTTGTCTTTGGACGATTTTAATTTAGTATAAATGAAAAAGAATTAATCAAAAAATTGGCAAATTATTGGAAATCTTGGATTTAATTTGTTGGTGTGGCCAATAATAAAGGGACTTGTTCCTATTATCCTATTTTCTAAATATTCATTTATTTAATAAATAAAATCCTAAAAAATAAGTAGGTAAATGGTCAATGTCTTAGAATTTAGAATAATCATAATAAAGGTTAAGGTCAATGCGAATAGATGAACTAGCGGATGCCGACAGACAAGATGAGTTGCATGTACATGCTAAGCGCTGACGTCGCAGTACGTAGATACTATCGTTGTAAAGTCCAATTATATAAATCATTAGTTAATAACAAGTGAAATGTTGAATCTTAGTAGGTAAGAAATTGTGAAATGTAAAACTATGACAGAAATATTCTTATTTGCAATATAAAGTGAAGGGTGCTATCTCAGTTAATTATAAATCAAACTATTGTATATATGTTTGGATATTTTAAACCCGCGTGATGTCGTTTTAAGGTGTAAAGTGGTAAATTCATAAAATTTTAACGCTTGAAATCTTTTAAAAGACTTAAACCAAAAATTTTAATATTTAAAGTAGCTTCCTAATTGTGTCAAATAAATACAAAATTAAAAATTAATATCTCCATATTATTTCACAACAAGAAAAATTAGGCAGAGAGTGGAAGATGAAACCAAGAACGCACCCAAAACCACACGGCGAACCCAGCCCAGTTGAGATAATATGGCAAAGGCTAAAAGACATATAGCTGTGGTTTGGGCCTAAGGAATAGGAAGAATTTAGGGCACACAACTATGGGTTGATTTGATTACTTCCCAGTTTGCTTGAATCTTTTTCTAGTGTAAATTTACATTTAACTAAACAAAAAAAAAACACAACCTATCTTATTCTGAGAGTCGAGCTTTTAATTTTTTTAGCTAAAAAGGAATAATTTTATCCAGAAATCCATGCCTAAAAATAGAGATGGTTGGTTCCATAAATAATAGCAATTAAAGATATAATATTCTTTTTCATTGATGGTATGGTATTATAAGGACTTTGCTAATCCAATTGTCTTTGTCCAATAACGCTCAATTTTTAATTAAACCAAGCTAAAGTTTTCTCTTTGGGTTTCGTTAAAGATAATTTAGAAACTTCTTAAAACAAATATGACAATTCAAAAATTAATTTGAAGCTGGTGCAATAAATAAGTGGAGCTTGAATCAATAGGATTAAACTCATTCTTTTTTATTAATTAATTATTAACACTTGATTATAAGTTATTTGTGATAATATGATGATATATTATATTAAAATAATATTTAATTTCAATACAAATTAAATTAAAATGAATTTTGTAAACCATTTTTTATTAAACCCAAACAATTTATATATAGTAAACGAGTTCAGTATAAGTTGAGACCGAAATCGAGCTTGATTTGAGATTTAACTCCTTCACAATCCTAATTATCTCTTTTGGCACATTAGTCAACTTTTATCTCACCGAAAGCTTGGATATCATGTAGATTTGAAATTAAATTTGTCTGAACTTAATACAATTTTTTATAAAATGATAATAATATATTTTAAGATCTCTTAATAGTACATGTGATCCAATTAAGATGTTCAATTTTAGGAGGCGAAAAGCTTCTTCACTTTATAATTTTACTTCACTGAAATCTTTTAAATTCTTACCAGAAAAAGATAAAGAAAAAGGGCTACAACTTCAAATTCAAGCATTTTTTATTCAATCATCGTGCGTTTTTAAGTTATGAAAACAACCCTTCTGTTGAATGTGAGAATAGCCAAAAAGAAAAACATCAACCCTCTCACATTTAGTTTATATATTAAAAGATGGAATTTTGCAGTAGATCATATCATGTAGCCCTGCCCTACAAGATTTAGTTTACTCCAAAAAGTTATTTTGAGGCATGTATTTATAAAGCCGTCATCATGTTGGCGTATAGATAACCGTTATCCAACGGACTTAATACCCGGCAATCAAATTCAAAACCTGAAAAGAGAGAATATTGTAAAGCAGAAAGCCATCGTCTTTATATTTTACCTCACTTTTCCCACTTCCAAGACTATATAAATATGTACTTACCCAAGTTCTATTTTTCCTATGCTCCTGTCCTAAGTTTTGCTTCCTCGTACAATTCAATCCCTCCCAAGATGGGTTGTTGCATTAGTAAAAGCAGACCTAAGAAGCAATTCATTGAAGAACGTAACCATGTCCAGGACAAGCTTGTCATCTCACAAGCTCCAAAACTTACCAAAACGCCAGTTCCTACATCAAACAAGATATCCCCTTCGCCACCTTCACCATCCAATTCAACCTCTTCTGCTCCTTCTTTCACTTGCACCAACATCAGCAAAACTAGCACTGCTGCATCTACTACTACAGCTAGTAGCTCAGTTTCATCCCAGTCGAGTGGTTCACTGGTCTTGAGCTCCAAAGATAGGCCTTTCTCAGAAGAATTTTTGTGGTCATGCGTCAAGGAGAATCCCCACGTGATTCGCATCAATTCAATCAAGGAGCGTTCTCAATTGTTAATGTCACCTGTTCAACAAGTTGTGCCACCAACAAAGCAGTCATTTCCAGCAAGGGTCATTGGACCTATACCGCAGCAAAGAGCTCGACAGAACTCGCCTCCCACATTAACTCGACAAAAGAGTTTCCGAAGAGAGCCTGAGAGACTTGGTTATTCATCATATTCACAACCATGCAGAACCTTGAGGTCGCCGTCTCCAAGCAGGAGATTTAATGGAGAATATAGCTGGGGAATTCAGCCAAAGGAAATCAGTAGCTCAAAACGTTTTGCAGGTTCCAAGGTGCCACCAGGTACTAATTCAATTACTTCATCTCTGAGATGGGAAAATTTGAGGCTGGCCAGTCCATATTTTGATTCAAGTCGTATGAGGTATAGAGAGACTTGCATTCATCGAGTGAGTTCTAAAATAGATGAGATAGCTGTTGAAGCAGCCTTAGGTCAGAATGGAGCTGACTCTTCCCCAGTAGAGGACATAGACAATCCTCTCATCTCCTTGGATTGTTTTATATTTCTCTGAACGGTGTCTATGCCTGTTGAATTGCTTTATACTTGCATGATTATTCGTTAACAAATTCAAGAACACGAACTCAGTGATCACTAAACACTAGATCAGATTAATGTATGAAGTTTTGATTGGATTCTTTTCTTTTTCATTTGTTATAATGATGGATTGTACTTACAATTATATTGCTTATGTCCGATTTGCCTTTTATTATTAAAGTAATTTTGGTTATGGAAAGGCTTTGATGTGTGTGTAAAACGAATATATATGGTAAAACAGATGCACATGTACTGAGACCGTAGGCCAGGTCTAGTTGCTCAAAGACCAGGCTTTCCAAGTTATAACGATTAATAAGAGAAGGTTTCCAAATAGAAAAGTCCAGCGATAAATGAACGGAGATTCATGGGCCAGTCATCCAGGCTCAGACATAAAAGATTCTGGGGTAGTTTTTAGTATTCAGTTCCTACTTCCTACCAACGCCAACTCCTCTCAATCCCCAAAACCTATATTACAGAAGACTAGATGAAACTTAAAAAACTAAAATGTCCATGCGAAAAACAATATGTTATTAGGCATAATATGGTTTGAGGATTCTTCCCATATAACTACTCATAAAATGAATTTGTTTATTTCATACAAACATTCAATGAGAAAAATGTGCCCTTTCCTTTTGGTTCTCTAGAAAAATGAAGTCTATAATCTATGTTTATTGAACTCTTTTTCATGGACCCTAGCAGAAATGACGTACAAGTCTAGTCTTATACTTGTTTAGAAACCAATTTGGTAAGCTGAAAAACAAAAATAATACTAAAATTTTAAAAATGTTTTGCTATAAATTACAAAAAAAACATAATTCCTACTTATCATAAGAATTTCGGATAAAAATATAAGAAATTCCTCAAATTAAAATTTTATTCGTGCAAATAATCGACCAGTATATTGTTAAAAGAACTAGCTCCGCTGGCTTTCCATATTTAAGTAAGTTGGACATGTACAGATTACATGAGATGATTCAAGTTGCAATTGAAGTAGGCAAATCTGCATCATCAATATGATCTCATATGATCTACGCTCTCGTTTTCTGGAATCCGACCTCTTCATATTTCTATCTTCGGTCCGGAATCTCTCATGTCGATCTCATGCTTGTTCTTGACGATGAAATGATGACCGTCTATAGTCTACTCCATTAGCTCAATTTACAGTGGGTGATCCTAAGAGAAGTTAAGAAGACCTTCAAGACGTTGGCTATGAAGCTTGGTGATACGAACATCATGGTGATACTAATTTACATCCTCTGCGTGCATGCTTCCGTCGTTCAAAATTCGAAGATCAACCTTCCTGATCCGTGAAAAAGAAACTACGCCTTCCCCTCTGATGATGGACGATATTTATCAATTTCGATAGTTGTGGATGACGATTTAGCCACAGAATTGGTGCCTTTGGAGGGAGAAGAGGTGGGGGTAGGTAGCTTCTTGGGCAACATCTGTTCCCAATACCCTTTAGGCAATCGTGATGCATCTGAAAGAACAATGAAAGCTAGGAGAGTGAAGAGCAGGCATTTTTGCCTCCAAGAAACTAACATGTTGACGGATGAGGAGATGCTTTGAGGAGGTCTCTCCTTGGCATTTCAAAACAGCAGCTTTAGAGGGTCTTTCGCAGCAGACATGTTGCGTAATGTATGGAGACTGCCAACTTGTCCATTTGAGGAAATTTGTGTCAATGGCAGACAATGGTACATTTTCATAATACTAAACTCTTGCGCAGCTCATGTTGATGCTTTCGTTTTCTTTGTGTGCAAGAGTGTAAGGAATTTAAGGGATTTGTATAAGG
The DNA here is from genome assembly GCA_026413385.1 of Erythroxylum gracilipes. Taxonomy (NCBI): domain Eukaryota; kingdom Viridiplantae; phylum Streptophyta; class Magnoliopsida; order Malpighiales; family Erythroxylaceae; genus Erythroxylum; species Erythroxylum gracilipes. The sequence continues at coordinate 7,450,497 of JANZLC010000002.1, forward strand.
ACATGGAACAACCCTATACTTAGACATCCAATTAGTATATTATCTTAGTTGATCAGTTCCAATCATTCAAACCTGAGGGCACCGCCCTTTAGGGGACAAGCTACGAGAACCATGAAACTTCAAAGTGAGAGGCACCTTAAACAAGTCCAGAGAAAAGCATAGTGACAAACTTTTGCGCACAACTTTGCCAACAAAGTTAACGGTTTAATATCACAAACATTGATGCAGAAAGACCAGAGTTTAATAAGCTAACTCTGGTATAATGAGCGCATAGCGCACTTTAACCTCCAAAAGGCACAATGTGGCTTGCTTTCTTGGATGAAATGTTGGACTATTCATTGTTCTTAAAAGCAAGCAAGAAGTCATTCTGTAGAAGATTATGAACCTCAATTGTTGCTTGATATTAAAATGCAGTACCAAGTTAAAGGAATGTCGGAAATATTAAAATCTTGAGTTTATGGAATGCAGGGCTTGTTCGTGACAAGAGGAGTTGGAAGCAGGTGGAATGCTCCCTTACCGAAGTGGTAGGACCAATACGTCTACTCATTACGTTCTGCTGTGTCTTGTTCGCCTCATTAATCACAAAACGTATTGTTTAAGCACAATTGCACACGATGCGTCATAAGAAAGGATTAGTGTGGCTTACACTAACAAGTATCCTATGCAATCAGCTTCAGGAAAAAATAAATAATAATAATAATAAAGATACCATCAAGGTGCATATGCAACCTTATATATAGTGACTACTATCCCAAAAAATGAAAGCAAAACAATGACCTTCAATGAAGATGCTATATATACGTATGTAGTGGCCTAACGCTAGGCCTTAGAGAAGCTTGGCATGTTGTGACTCATATTAAGCCAATTCAAGCACTCAATGGAGTTATGTCCTTAGGCCTATTAGCTGGTTTGCATTATCTCAAAAGTATCCCTTGCTCATAAATTAAGTCCCAACTCCTTTTTGTTTGTTTTTAGCTTTAAGATACAGATTAAAAGGACTCAAGTTCTATTCTAAAGTGAGTAGAGATGCCCTTATAGTAATCAACTTTGTTCAAGGCATCATCTAGCGAATCTTTTAAGCATATTAAGAAAATAAATAAACTTGGTAAAAGAATTTTCTAAGTTACTCTGTTGAAGACGCCTAAACTGAGGGCCAACTGTACAAGAACATCTTGCGTCAGGTTTTCCTTGGTCACCAGTCTGGATGAGGAGCCCTTTGCAACATTTATGCTTCATTTTATGATATCAAAGAGCGCATAAAAGACTAATAAACACCTTATTTCTTTGATATGCTATTGCTGTTCTCGGTAGAGGAAATGTGTTCTTTCAGAACTAGGATCTGTCGTATCTCCCTAGAGTATATTCTTTGATACAACCATTTTTTTTGAAATTCCTGCACGTGTATTATCATTAATACATGCATAACTATGTTCTCACATGTTGCTATTCAAACACTTTTAACTCAAATGCTCCAAAAATGTCCCTATTGGCCCGACAACCTTTGAGGCTGTGTACTTTGCATCTCTACCGAAACCTAAAGGTGACAAAGTCTCACTGAAAGAGAGAGCTGAGTAAGATATGAAGAAACAAAAACAAGCTGTTGCTATGATCATTTTCGGTAAAGATACCCTCGGCCTCCATATATGTTTCATTCCAATTAAAAAGCTATACGTCTGCTTTTCCTTTCCCTTGTACAAATGTACAATACCACGTGATAGTAGATATGATGTTGAATTGTTGATGAGTATTTCCACTTGATACGTCTGCTTCCTATTACATGTTGCAGTGACATTCAGGATCTTTTAGGCGTCCAGATTGGTGTTGAAGATCACTAATCTTTGGCCAACCCTGACATAAACTTGTGCTCAGAACAGTGAAGTGATCCAGTGACAAAATAAATAGTTCCAACTTTTGATGTTAGGGAGGTAAAGCAAGGATTTGAAACACCATGATATCTCCATTCATTTAGGATAAGAATACAATGTGATTATTAAGTGTAAAAATGTTATAGCTATATACGACAAATAGTCAATCATATACGCTACAGCTTCCGTTATAGAAGTGTAAAAACTGATGCTAGTCTCCAGTAGGTTAGACTTGAACGCGATTGAGAAGAAAACAGATTAAATTTAATTAAGCCACGTACAAGAAAACAGCATCATATTATATTCCATGTGCGACGACAGAATTCCAACAAATGTATCCAGCTTATATAGACGAATTTATATGTGGAGGAGTACCATTGACTAATTTTCTTAAAATTAATTTAGTTCAAAGTCGATTTATACCTTACTTAAAAGACTCTAGTTAGCAAGACACAATTTGAGTTCTTTCACAGTTGAAAGTTAAAATATGTACAAAAATATATTTTTACCCATAATTTGAGTTCTTAAATTGAAAATTATTAGTGGGAAATTTGGAAAATATAAAATTTTAGCAATTATGGGAAATAAGCAATGTTTTAAAAACAACACAGAAAGTTAAACTGATAAAATAAAATGTTTAATGTTTAAAATGTTCAACTGGTATTAAACCGTTATAAAATTAATTAAAAATTATATAAAATTAAAAAATTTGAAATATGATTGAAAAAAGTTCTTATCTATCAAAAATTTTGAAGTTTAATTAAAAATAGATTATTAAATAAAAATTAATTGATTTGTTTTAATTTATAAACACTTATTAATTAATAAAAATTGACTAATTAATTAATTGATTGATTAATTTTAATAAAAAAATAAAACTGAAAAAATAAAAATTGAAATAAGAAATAAACAAATTATAATTTTTACTATTAAATCGCATTTTAATTTTAAAATAAGAGCATCAAACCATAAGTCCATCACTCGTCGACGTTGAATGATCAAGATGACAAATTAACAAGCCCAAGAAAGAAATGAACACACTTGGAAAAGTCGATAATTGGCCCAATCAAAGGCCACGTCCACACGTTATCCACACGTCATCCAAAAGATGATGACTTGTCACCACCTCCAGCTCCTTCTCCACTTCCTATCGTCAACTCTAGCTCTAGTTGTTTTTATTCTTTTCGTCTCACGAGGAGGAGAGTTATCAGTTATGTATGTGGACAGAAAAGGCTTGAAAAAGATTTTAGGACCTGTGGGGTCTATGAGCCTTAGTTCTCCACGTCTCTATACCAACTTTTCCTTTCCCTCTTTCTCTCTCTCTCTCTCTCTCTCAAGCTTGGAACTTTCGACTTTGCTTGAGACAAGACAATGGTAGTGGTAAGGAGTGAAAGATGAGGAAAAGGAAAGTGGAGTCGTTATGCATGTCCCCATGGCCTGTCATTGTGCTTTTTCACCATCACCAACGAGGGATCTTTCCATCAACACCATCTTCAAGCTTTCAGAAAGATCCAAGCCTGTTGCTTTTTCCTCCGTTACCGCTTCTACTAGAGCTTCCTACAATACTCTTGTGTCTGAGGTACTCTCTTCTCCTTCTTCTTCATGGCGAACTTGTAGGATATACAATGGCATTGTTACATAATGCAGTAGTCTGTACCTATATTGGTTTTCAATGACAAGAAGAGCAAGTGCAAGTGAAAAATTATATGGAAAGAAGAATATATCTGATATATGGCTGTTCTTGCTTGGAGCTGGGTTTTCTGTTTTCTGCTTTCTTGTTTCCATTATGTTTTTGTTTTTCGGAGAAATATTCTTTCCTCACTGTGGAAAAATATGAATGATTATCTGGACTAATAAGGTTATTTAATTTAACCCCCAAATGTTTGAATTTTATATGCAGTTTAACAGGACGATAGAGCAATATTCTTAAGCCTGGAAAATTAGGAAAGCAATATTCAGGTTAATTTGAATGAAAATGAAAACTGCACATCGCCCAAGCTGTCTTTAGGCTTCACAGGATCATTTTAACCAACTTATACCTTAATGCCAATTTTTCCTCCAAGGCCTATCTTGAACAGTGAACGCTGTGATACCATAAGCCCCTTCAAATTTTGAATAATTGTATAATTTTTTGAGTGAGTTAATGAGACTTCGCTCAATGGCTTGTAATCCACCTCCTCCAGAATGACCCAAGAAAAAAAGACTAGGTGAATCTTATGTACAGAGAGTGTTATAGTTTAGCGAGTTATATAACCTGATACCTCTAGGAATTCATTTCCCTAGTTGCCCCCTGACAGAATACTTGATAGTTTATGAGCTTCAACATCTTTGGTGTTCAAATGCATAGACTGTGTAGAGTACAGACTACAACTATACCTTTTCTTTGTTCAGATTGATCCAATTCTGATGATCTAGAAAGCCCCCCCAAAACAAAAAGAAGTTAAAAACAGAAAATTTAACAGTTTTCAGTTTGTGGGAAAAGAGTTAGTTTCATTGTTGTTGGAAGTGTAAATGAAAGTCTTTTTCTGGAAGAAACAGTTTCATTGTTGTTGTAAGTGCAAATGAAAGTCTTTTCCAGGAGAAAATGATGGGAAACAAATGATCAGTTCCCAATTTTATATATGAAAAGTACAATGATTAGACTGATATGAAGGATTCAGATTGAAGATAACCGTGCTTATGTTCTTTTTGATCATTTTGTCCTTCTAATCGTTAACATTGTTGCAATATGGTGTGAAAGTTGACTTACTGCTTATTTGGGTGTCAGTAGGCAGTAAGGCTGTTGGGTCCTTCGGCAAGATTTGAAGCCTCAAAGCTGAAGGTCGTCCTAATGGGAGAGGATATGAATAAGTATTCAGGAATTGTCCCTAGGACTTATATCCTATCTCATTGTGACTTCACAGCAAATTTAACCTTAACCATCTCCAATGTCATCAACCTGGACCAGGTGTGAGTTCCTATGATTTATGTCTTCCCTTTTTTTTTTTTTTCATTTTAAACTTCTCAGATGGTCTTGCAAAAATCAAGTCCCCTAAATGGCTGAACAAAACAGTGACATTATGCTTGAACGGACAGTTAGGAGGGTGGTATAGCAAGGATGATGTGGTTGCTGAGTGGAAGAAACTTGATGGGGAGTTGGGTCTTCATATCCATTGCTATGTGAGCGGTCCCAATCTCATTTTAGACCTTGCAGCTGAAATTAGATACCACATTTTTTCTAAAGAAATGCCTTTGGTAAGTGTTTCTTAACAATCTCTGCAGCAGCATGCATCTATGAAACAAAATTCCTCCGACAGCTCTTGTGTATTGCTAACATGGATGTTATTTTAATGCTAGATTGTGTGTCAAGATCGAATCTCTCTCTTACAGATATATATATATATATATATATATATATAATATCGATGCACGTGTGCTCTATATTTGTCAAATCTTAATTATGTATCATGGTTATAACAACTCATTTGACTTGTTAAAGGTTCTCAAGTCCGTATTACATGGCGATTCATTACATTTCAGAGAGCATGCTGAGCTAATGGATGCACTGGTCTGGGTATACTTCCATTCTAGCGCACCAAAGTACAATCGCTTGGAATGCTGGGGACAACTTAAGAATGCTGTTCAGGTAAGATTGACTGCACTTTTCATAGTGATATAACATATTAACTTCGTCTTTCATCTGATGATAAGAAATGAATAGACCCTCAATCACCTCATATTATGATCCTGCTTTACCAAGCACACTAATGCCCTAAAGTATCTCATATTAAGTATTCCTCAATTTCTCAAAAAAGTATTCCTCAACTGAATCAGATTCTTAATTTGCTTCTCCACTGAATTATCAGGGGAGGCAAGCAGATGAACTTCCAGGTTTATTAACTGCAGATAAGGAGGATTCCCGGCCTAGAAAGCGACCCCGACCTAAAGCCCTTTTTCAAACCCTGTTAACCTTCCTTCTTTGAATTGTCTCGCGCGGCTAGCAAATCTCAAACCCCAATTTTCACTGCACATTGACAAAAAGGAAGCTCCTTGATAATACAAAATTGCTTAACATGAAGTTTCATCAAAGAAAGAAATTGCTTCGTATGAGGTGATTCCACTGCAACTACCAAATTTGTTTGATTAGGCATAAAGATTCACTATTTTTTTGCACCTGGGAACGTTTGTTCATTTGTTCATCAATGGCTTATGTCTTTGTTGCTTTGTACTCGAGAACATTAAACATATTACAAACTTAATAGTGTTATCGTACTCCCAAGTCCAAAACTCCCCTTCCCTCACACTTAATACTCAGGGAACTTCAATTGAGAACTGAAATCCAGAAACTGAATTGAAGATTGATGTCATTCGGGTAATGCAATATGATACAGCAACAATTCTAAAATATACACATACTACAATAAATTCAATAAGTACATCTCCGCATAGACAAACCATAGCCCAAAGTTCAACCTGACATTATTCCAACAAGTACTAAATCTCATGGTCTGAATGTCCTCCCAAAGTGTACCAAATACTATGAACCAACGGAACTACAAGTACTTAAAATGACCTATTAAAGTTGGTGGATGAAGATGACTTTGCTTTCGCAAAATCGACTAGATCCTTAAAGAGAGCATCATCTGGTTTTTCTTGTTTCGTAGGGGTGGACGAGTTAAGTGAGAGGTTATGTGTTTGTCCAACTAAGTTGTCGTACGAGGAGGCTGACTCACTACTTGAATGAGGTGCACTGCCAGCAGGCGTATGTTGCTGATCGAAAAATTGCTGTCTCTGATTATGCCTAGAAGGAGGAGGTGGAAGAGAACCATGAGCTGGCGTTTCCCAAGGTGCTTGAGGGAGCTGATTAGCAGATTTATTTAAAGAAGCTGGTTCATCATATACAGGATGCCCGGCAAAAGCATGTGATGAGTAGTTTGTAGGAGGAGGAGGAGATGCAGACAGTGTTGGAGAATAAGGTGGGGATGAATTTGTGTGGGTAAGAGCTGGAACTGTAAATTGCGAGGATTGTGATGCTTGAGGGGTTCCTCCAGACTTGTAGGCATCACCACTGAGATAATCAATCATCCCAGAGTCTGCACTGACTGGTTTCTTGGATGCGGGTGGAGGAGGAATTAGTGGACTGAATCGTGTTTGCTCAGTCCTCACGCTCATTGGTTTCTTGCTCTGTCCCTGTAGATTATCCCTTGATGACCTGCGTTAATATGTTTGAAACTAGTCAGAATCAAAATTGTCCCACTACACATTCAGAAAAAGATATTTCTCAAAATTCAGTGGTTAAGTAAATCAACATGTTCCACACTTGTGATCTCCCAACGAAACTTTCCCAAAAAACTTACCCAAATAGGAGATAAAAGGTGTGAAGCCCGATGATTCAAGTTACCAACTAATCTTATATTCAATCACAGACAAGGATCAAATAGCAAAACTTCAATGCGAGTAGCCCCCATTAGACCTCATAGAGAGGAGAACAGAACAAAACAAATACAAAAATCAGGAAAAAAGGGAGAGAGGAGATCATCGTCACCTGTGTGCCAGCTGGGCAAAATCATCCTCCGAATCCTCATCATCATGGTTAACATTAACAAATGGCATAACTGGAGGCTTGGTTGAGCTTTCCTCTGGGACCGGGGTCCCTTCCACAATATCATCATGCCGCTGTAGCACCCGTTGTAAGTTATCGTTCAATGATAAACCTTGGATCAGAAGTTCCTCGTCTCTGAAAGAAAATCCCCATTTTTATGAGTCATTATTAATGTGGGTAAGAGAAAAGGCCTTATATGGATTGAATTCTTACGTTGTGTTATTCACAAGAAGCAATACACGCTTTTGGTAAGAGCGGCACTGGTCAACCAGGTCAACAATCACTTCTTGTTTCACCCCCTGCCAAAAAATCCATCAATTTAAGAAAATCAAATTTATGTTTCTTGGAAGAACAATACATATAAAGCTGGTAATGCACGGTTTGATATCAACCAGGGGATTATGTTTTGGAGTTATGGAAAGAAAATTTTTTGACCTAATAAACAACTTGTCTCTCAAATTATTTCAAGATTGATTACCTTCATAAAATTTACAAAAACTCTTCAATCAATCATGAGAAAATACAAGAACACTCTCTTTTAGCACATTCATAGCATAGTTGAGATTCAAAATCAGTTTGAGAAGGTATGAAGACATGAGAAAAGAAGGATGACATTCATTCAAACTTAAACTCAACCAGAAATTACCGTTTTCTATAGTGATTACAGAACAACTGACCATCCCAAGTCACAACACCAAATATGATGCAAGAAGACAGTGTTGTGAAGCTTTTTGTGTATGCATGATACAAAGACTTCAAATAGATTGAAGGTCAAACGGACAATAACAAGTAAAAGGATAGTTACCTCACGGTTCTTTGGATCCAAGGCGCCAAGCATTTCCATCAAAACATCTGCTAGGCCCTGAGCGTTTTTAATTTCTGCCGGGCTTTTGAAGTAGACAAAGAAATAAAGTAGCAGATCAACAGCAAAAGAATAGATGTTGAACAAAGATGAAAGTAGACTCTTGGCTACTGTGTGTTATCTCTTAGCATTGGAAACAATCTAATTCAAGTCTTGTGCATGCCAAGATGGTGGAAAAGATTCATGATCAAGGAAATACTTCCATCTATATCTTGTCTTGCATCCTTCTTGTTGCACATGCATTTAAGCTTATGTGTAGGGGCTGGTGGGTGGGTGAGTGTGAGCAAGAGAGAGCTAAGCTTGAGATATATTTCATCCACAACAAGATGAACAAGAAAAATTCGCTGTTTCTTGAGAATTTGTCCACATATACAATACCTACTAGAAAACCATCAACAGGTCTTTGTAGCCTAGCCTTTGATGGACATTCCACAGAGGAAGTCCAAGATTACATTAAGTTGTACGCCCATGCAACAAAATAACAGAAAGCTTAAAGAATCTTATTTAGATAGTCTAACGATAAATTAAACAAATATAAACAAGAACATTCAAGCAGTACCTGAGGCCAGAGGTATCAGATTCTAGGGAAGCCTGAATTGCAGCATCTTCATAGATTGACGGTGCATTAACTATTGGCTGTGTTTGGGGAGGAGTAAAGAGTGGTACACTGTTTTCTTCTCGAGGTGGGAATTGAACTCCAGCATTCTGTCAGTTAACAAGAGTTAGAATTTTAAATTTAAGCTCAGTAATTATGAACAGAAAAACAATATGCAGCATAGGATAAGCATTTACCCTTAGCTCATTATATGCAGCGTAAAACTGGGGATACCTTCCACCTGATCCCCCAAAAGCCTCTTGCCATGCGTCTATAAGAATGAGTATCTTTTCCCTCACATTCAAATCTGGCTGCAAATTAAACAAGAGTATGTATCTTTAGTAAAGGGCTGGAGAATAAAAATCCATTAGAATAAAGAAGCTAGCAATTGCTACCTTCTTTTTGACTATTTTAACCATATCGTGTAAGACATCACGCTCTATCATCTGCTGAAATATATTCTCACCACAATTTTTGCTCAGGGTCTCCAATGCCTATATGAAAATTGTTCCATGTAACGAAGAAATCATTGTCAACATACAATGGGTGTTTAACTCTCACAAAACAGCAAGACAAGGTATACAATGCAAATTAATGTTCATATTCAAGACCTGAACAACCATTGCACAATTGAACAGAATGTAGCAATAAATAAGATGATAAGACTCAATGAAGGTTCTCAAGAACTGTATAAAAAGAACGAGAAAAAGAGGCTGTGATTGTGATTAGGAAAAAAAAAAACACATAAGGATGTACAAGAAATCTGATGAGCTTAAATTTATACTCACAAAAAGAGCTAGTAGTTGTATTTTAGGATTTTTACTGCCCAGTCGCTTCTTGAGTACTTTTAACGCATCCTTTGCTTGCCTGCAACATCAACCCAAATAATTCATATGCCCCAATATAATTTGACAATGAAAATATCAGCATACTTTGCAGAATTGCTTCAGAGAAAGGATTAAAAAGATAAGCATAGCTGCAATAAGAAATTTTGATATCCACGATAAGGCCACCAAGCAATTTAAAGAACTTTCTCAATTAAGTAAATATAGGTTTCATTCTATAAAACTCTCAGATGATTCCCATCAAATTATATGCTTATCTTTAAGCAGTGCTTTGGTTTTGTAAATAAGTTCAAATAAGAGAATAGATGAAACTCAAGTAATGAATACAAGCACAAGTAATCATCAAGAAAACAACACTGTCTCTCAGACAATAAATGCGAGGGATACACCAACAGTTGTAATTTCAGAATTTGCAGAATCAAAACAAGAAAGAAGATGATAATCGCAAAAATAGAAGAAGCATTCATGTCAAACAATTGACTTGAATTTTATTGCAGCTTAAAAGCACGAGACAAATCCAAAGCCTCTGTCAAGTATGAAAGAACCCTATAAATATCTTCAACTATTTAAACCCATAGCAGCACTTACCCTGGATCTGAACTAGCGTATCCACTTAACAATAAGCACTTAAAAGTAACAAGTGATTCGCAAGCTAGCATTTTTCATTGAGAATATGACATAAACAAACACCAAATAGGAGAAATAGATTAATCCCCATCTAGCTTCACACTGCATAATCAAATAAGAATCATAAAGAAAGTACCTTTTCAACAAATTAAATCAACCCAGAAAAGGAAAAGTATGAAATACCGAGGATCCATGTTGATGATGTCACAAAGCTCAATGTTTATAGCCCAGTCCGGACCAATCAACATATCGCTCGTTGCCCTCTCAGCACACGCCGCCGCATTACTCGCCATGATGATTATTGTTGGTCAGCTTAAATCGCACCGACCAGGAGTCCTTAATGTTCTGCACAAAAACAGAAGAGCCAAAACAATAAATCCAATAGTATCCAATCTTGAAATAAGGGGTACCTGCTTTAATGAACGATCAGATTAAACTAAGCATGAAATTATCAACCACTAGGCTACAGGTTTGCCGATTCAATATAACCGAGTCGACAAATTGTAAGAATCGAAAAAACAAAAGCCCAGAAAAAAAAAGACCAAATTACGCGCCAATACACATGCAAATCAAGGGGTGAGCATAGGAAAAAACGAACAAGTATGATACTGGGAGGAGAAAAAAATGAGAACCGAATCCAAATTGGAAGTCTAACCCAATTTCAAAAATCAACAGAAAGAACACAGACAAGGTCCAAGGATCTTTGATCGAAGAACTTACCTGTGAAGAGAGAGAGAGGAATTATGTTGTATACGTGCGAGAAATAACGATGACGATCGAGAGAGAGGGAGCGTGGAAGAAGAGGTCTTAAGCGAAGGGGTTTTTTTAGTTCTAAAATATACTGTCGCTCCTCGGCGAAAGAGTAGACTTTTCGTTTTGCTCGGTCATATCTTTTTTTTTTTTTTTTAACATTTTACATCAGAATTTTCCTCTAAAACCCAAATTTCATTTTCTTAAGAGTTTAATTTAATATATATAACTTATTCTTTTTTTAAAATATAAACCTAGTTATTAACTCCTGCGTGTTATTATATTTTTTTAGACTCTGCAATTTAACAAAATTTATACTGGGTATTGTTAATTTAGTAACTTCATCTAACTTAATCTACATGGCAGAAGAAATTAGATAAAACCATAAATTTAAAATGATGGAATAAAAAATAATTTAATATATTTTATTAATTAGGAAACATGGTGTAAATTTTCTAGAATGTTAACAAATTGGTTGGAAAGGGGGGTTTTGTTATGTTGTTGATTATGATTAATAATAAAAATAGAAGTTGGTAAGTGATGCGTTGTTTGACTTCTGTGAATAGACGTGGGAATGGAAATGGACGAACCACAACTGCATAAGCCCAAAGCGCGTTGTTTTGTTTGTCTGCAGCCCACCTTGACAGATGGCATCGTCTCCTTCTCCCTCTCCCTCCCTGCAATCTGCATTTGAATTGGCTCCCTTCTAGGAATGTTTGGGAAAGTATACATTTCATTTCAACCAACTTAACTCATATCTGTTTCTACAAAAAAATTTAACCTTTTTTAAAACAACACAATATAATAATATATTCCAAATATTTACTTAAACAAGAAGGAAAAAAAAAGTTAACTTTATTAACTTGCCAAATGTCCTAAAGATTTCTATCAACAAGTCAACTTTGATGAACTTTGAATTGTTGTCTATTGCCCAATCCCAATCCCAATCAGAGTCCACCTAAACAAATTGTCAATCCTTTGACCGACCTAAATTTTGCACTGCCAATTCTTTTATTATTTGCTTTATCTTTTCCGTCCACACCTTACAACTCCAGTGTTTGGGGCCTAAGGCGGTTTAATATTTGGTTCTATTTAACCCGACTCGGAGCAACTACTCCATTTAGGTGAGAAGGCCGAGGCCCTGGACCGTCGGTTCCCTTTTGGGCCCAAAGAAACTTCTTCAACATTGACTAATACAGCAGCATTTAATTTAATCCATTGCTCTCTGATTTTATATGGGAACCGATTAACTTTTCATTGAGAAAACATAACATTAATACAAATTCTTGTTACGAAGAAATGGCTAATATATGTAAGATCAAATACACAATGAAATAAAATATATTCAATTTAAAACTTTCTTTTTTATTTAAACTTATAAGCAGCGATCCAATTCTATTGCAATAATGATGTTGTGCCAAGTTTTATCTACTAAAAACTAAATTTGATCGTTACAAATAAAAAATCTTAGAGATATCAAAGCTTTTATGCAAAAAAAATTCCTTCAAATCAAGGGAAAAAAAGTACAAAACTTATGCTTTATTAAAAAAACTCTATTATATTAAAAAGGTCTTACAAGATGATTTAAGATCTCCACTATTCAAATTATAAACAATATCTTAAGAAATTTCAAACCAAATTTAAGCTTAATCTAACAGTGAACAACTTTAGAACAAACTACAAAGTACAAAATGAAACTAATTTAATAAAGACTATTACACCCTTTTTGGGTTTTTTTTTTGTTTTTTTATAATTATTTTAATTTTAATTTTTTTAATAAAACTTACAAGTTAACTTCCAATTCTTAATCCCAATACTTTAAAGATCATAGATAAGGTGATAAATTATTAGACATAGAAAAATTGATTAATTTACTAAAATTGTTTGATTAATTTATAAATTATAAAAATTAAATTAAATTAAAAATTGATCAATTTATTATTATTATTATTATTATTATTATTATTATTTATTAGAGTTATAAACTTAATATTTATAGAATTAAATATCTAAAACCTAAAATCTTATGAAAATATTCAAAGAAATACTAAGGTATAATACTCATTTTCTTATAATTTTTTTAAAAGTCATACTCTTATAAGTAATTTTATATATAAACAGTTAATACTAAACAACTTATTTTACCAAACATCTTTAATAAACAATTGATGTTATTTGCTAGTCAAATCAACTGATATAATCTACTACCAGCTAACTGCTAATAGGATCAGCTAACAACTAATGCAGTCAGTTAATTGTCAAACATGACCATAAAAAGGGTCCTCTATACTTAGTTATTGATATGTGCAATAGTTTATACAAATCATGATATTGTCGCGTTGTTGATGTTGTTAGTCCTTTTCTTTCTAGTCCAAGACAAGATCATTGGAATACAATGAGATAGATTTTGAAATGTTTTTTTAATAGTTTTTATAGCTTTTTTTAATGAAAAGTAAAAGGTATATTCATCAAGAAAAATATGTACATCTGCACAGGGGCATATCCCAATCAAGGATACACCCAGTCCAAAAATTCCATATATAGGTCCTAAGTTTTTATAGTTTGAGTTTATGTTTTGGAACATGAGAACATATTCTATCTACACACAAATTCAAACATGGAATAAGATGTTGATACAAGAGAGGCTATTTCGACCTATTTGACTATCTTTACAATGGGGAATTGTGTCTTGACAATTCGAGTTGCAAAATTGCATTGCTTTGTTAACTAAAGAAGCAAAAGCTTACTATTATTGTTGAACCTTGTAAAGAAATGCTCTTGAAAAAGAGATTTGTAAGAGAGTTCGGTTTGTACAAAAGTGATATGTGCTACATTGTGATAGTTAGAGTACAATACATCTTATTAAGAGTTCCACAATCCATGGTAGTTCGAACCAATTTAATATATATACTATTAGATTAGAGATACTTTGGGCTATAAGCAATATCTCAAGAACTCCTAAACCAAATTTAGAACCGATAAAAAAATTCAAATTGGTTCAATAAAAATTGATACACCTCTTTTTTTCCTCTCATTTTTTAATAGAAACTTAAAAACCACACTAATCTGTTTTTTTAGACATAGAAAAAGTGAACTAAAAAATCACAACTAATTCTTAAAATAATAGACAAGTTAATAAATGTAGACATTTTACACATAAAAAGAAAAGGCCAAACCTAATAATTATTATGCTCGGTTAAATCGTTCTCTCTTAATATATTATTTTACCGTTCATTTTTTCTCCTGTGCAAAAGATCTTTCATGCAAGAAGCATATATTCTTGAAATTTTAGTTTAGTTTTCTAAAATCTTAAAAATAAAAAAATGTCTATGAAACTCCTCCCACTAATGATTTAAATACGATTATTATAAACAAATTACAATAATTCTCTTAGTGTTAAAAAAATGTCATCGTATAGGAATATCACATAACTATTTCATCTTAATTCAATTAAAATAATTTGATGTATTATGTATTTGATATATCACATCCATAAAAAGTATACTAACTTTAAGAAAAAGACAAAAACAAAGTTGTTTTCGGTAGTAATTCCTATAAAGTTTTGAAAATGGTAAGCTAAATACATTATAATTTAAAGATATTTAAATTCATATAATGTGAAAATAACATCAAGAGTGTGATATATAACTGTATAATAGTGTGATGTAACGATTGTAAGATTAGCAGATTTATATTTCAATGAAATTATAGGATGGAAAGGGATATATATATATATATAGTATTATTCATTATCATTATGGTTATCAAAGTTAATTTTATCTCTATTCACTTAAATTATTTATTGATATAAATATTTTGGATAATATTAATTTTAATGATAATAAAAATTATCAAAACAAGAATTGTGTAATTATATAATAATTATAGATATGAGATGAATCTACACTTTCAACTTTACTATACGCACTCTGCATCATACATACTTAGATTCTAGTTTAATAAAAATATTAAATTCTTTCATTTAATTATTAATATAATGAAATATTATTTTATCATTATTATTAGACCAAAATATTTTAAAATATATTAATTTATATATTTTATAATATTACTAACTAATGAATAACTTATTTCCTTACTTTTATAAATACGTACTTTTTTTCTTTTAGTCGATCACTGTTTTATCCATGGATGTGGGTACTATACATACCGAGTACTGACAAAAAACGGTACGATACTTGTTTCACATCGGTTTACGAAACAAATCGGTACCGGTCACTTACCAAACTAAATTGAAAAGATTTTATCTTCGAGACTGTATTGAAATTTTTAGAAACTTTAACCCTAAAACCTACCAGATCCCCTCCACCCACCTGCTATATTGTTGGTTGCCTCACTCCCTCAAATGATATTAATTATAAACTTATATGATATTAATTAAGGGGTGCTTGTTTCTATTTTTATTTTTGATTTTTAGTTTTAGTTTTAGTTTTTGTTTTCAAATTCAATAAAAAAATTTGTTTGTTTGAATTTTTAGTTTCTGTTTTTAATTTTAGTTTCTTCTAGTTTTCAAAAATTATGAAAACTTTAAAAAGTGATTTTTATTTTCTGTTTATGTTTTTTAATCATAATCATCATCATTTAAATATATATTATTTAATTAATAATAAAATTATGAATAATTTAATTTAATTTAATTTTTATAATTAAATTATATGTAATTAAATTTTAATAATTCTTTCATTTTCAAGCCAACTTTCTTTACTTTTAACCCCCCAAATCACTTATTAAACACTAAATCATCAAACTAGGTCCCTAAACTCACCATATAAACAAAATTTTTGGGAAAAGATGAAGAAAAGATATATGGGTGTTCTCGATGAATAGTACCAAAAAATTTATAAGGTAGGTTAATGGAGTTTTGATTATTTTTTGGTACATGATTTTGATGTAATTGCATGCATTGATGAATAAAATGCATGAAATTGAATGTTTATGCAATATTATGAAAATAAAGAAGAGGAATTGAAGGAGAGAGAGAAAGAGAAAGAAAAAAAGAAGGAATAAGGAATTGTTGGTGAAATTGAAGTTGATGAAAGCTTAATTTGAAGAATTGGACATCAATTTGGTACGTGTTCTTGCAATTCTATTTTTTCCTTAAAGATTGTGTATTAGGTAATTTGGAGTTCTTGAGTAAAATTGGGGGTTTATGAAATTGTTGTTAAAAATATTTAATTGGATTGTAAATGAAGTAGTATATGTAATTAATATAGATTTTGGACTTATGATTTGTATTTTCACCAATTGGCATATATATGTTGAATTTGGAAATTTAATATGCAGATTATTTTTGACTAATTGGTAAGATGAATATGTCTTGAATGTTGTATGAACTAAATTAAAACCAATAACGAAAGAAAAATGACATTAAAAAGTGACATTTGTTTTGGTTGAATATAGAATAGCTTGAATTGGCTATTATGAGTGTTTATCATTCAATTTCAATGGAATTTATTTAGATTTTTCCTAGTAAAATAGATAGGAATTAGAAGAATGTGATAAGGTTGGCATGCCAATTAGGGAGTTAGCAGTATTGCGTCGTGATATACATTACTGGACTGTATAGCTTTGAGAGCTCAAGGTGTAAGATATTTGATTTGTGTTATGAATTGCATAGTTCCGAAAGCTCAGTCTTAATATGTAAATAAAAAGAGGAAAAGATTGTATGGTTCCGAGAACTAGGTCCCGTATTACAATTCCTTTAGATTTTACTTTGGGGCAATTATATATATATATATATGCAGGACTAATGATTAAGAAACTTCAAATGAAAATAGTAATTGATTGTAAATTAATTTGCACAACTTATTCATCATTGTGTAATTAGGTATGAATTATTAAAATAGATACAAGATTGTATTTCATAACTTGATCTTAATGCCAATTTATGCTTAGAAATAAATGAAGATATTTATATTTGAAGAAATATTATATATTATGCATGTTATGGTTGAATGAATTGAATTGAATGGGAAATGGAATTGCTTGAACACTACTAAACCTATAGCTTAGCATGTGGATTTTCTTTCCGCGCGTAGGTCTTGAAGAGAATTAGAAGAAAGCTGTGGTGGATCTACTACAAAACGAGCGTCACATAGAGAATCTAGGAAGATTTAGAGGTGTATGTACTGCAAATTTTTATTTTGTTTTTAGTTATGACATGTACACGTAAAAAAGTGAAGGATCTTACATGATTTTATTATGAATTATATATGAATATATGAAAGTTGTGTATGAAATCTGGTTTAGATGTGTTGAAATGTATTGGTGGATAGGTAAATTATTTTGTCAAGGAGTTTAACATAGAGATGGGTAGTTGAATAACATGCATGATAAGTGTATTGAAGTTTTTTACAGGAGGTTTTAAGTAAATATAGAGAAAACTCTGTCAAAATTTTTATAAAGTGAATAGTAATTGCTAGAATAATGAGATGTTAAATAGAGAATGTTGTAGTTCGAAATGTTAGGTATGCAAGAATGTGGTAATACTTGATATGCCAATTCCATTATCGGGTATGGGGTGTTATAGTCGTAGCTCACATGCTACCCATCACACCTTACAGTCCAGTCGTAGTTCACATTGGTCAGTCCAACATCATAGTCAAGTAGCCTCACAAGTCACAAAGAGTCAAGGACTAAAGGTGCCAAAATATTTTGTGGATCTGAAAGAGCTTCTCTATATATTTTGTGGACATTGAATAATGTTGTGTAGTGTATATATGTGCATGCCAATTTATTGACTCTTGTTGAATTATATTGAATGAAATTAAATTGTGTAGTGTATACTAAGTTGTTGACTTTGTAAGCAATGTTATCAGGGATATAAGTAAGAATGTTGATTAAAATTGGTGAATGAAAGATTGTCAAATTTAAGTTGTGATTTCAGTAACAATGTTAAATAAAATTGGTAAATGAAAAATTAGTGAAGAAAGCAAAATAAAGACAATAATGATTGGTTATTTGAATTTTTTTGATTGTTTATTTTGTGCACAAAATGAGTCATATATTGTCACAAAGTAGTTGTCACAAATGAGTTATATATATAATACAACTTGTATAATAAAAAAGGGTTAGTTTATGATTGAATTATGTGATTACATAAAACAGGTTATAGACTTATAGTTGTGAGTTGATGAATGAATTATGTAATCACAAACTATGAGTTACAGACTTATAGTTGCAAATTTATGATTAAATTATGTAATCACATAAAATAAGTTATAGTTGTGAGTTTATACCTTTATGGTTGAATTATGTACTCATATATAATGAGTTATATAAGATGTATATACTTTTTTTATTTGTTTTGATTTGAACAATGCACATTTTGTGATAGTAGTTGATAATGAAATTAAGTTGAAAGAATGCTTTATTTTGATATAAAGTTATTGATCTAATTTTGACATATTTCTTCATTTAATTTTAAGATAAATAGAGGGAAGTTCATGTACTGCTGATAATTTGTGGTTTTAGGAAGATTCAATGATCTGGCTTGGGCTCATGCTAGATTGGTTCCTAGAATAAAGAATCATACTATTTGTTTATATTGCAACAACAATTTGAAAGGTAGAGGAATCATTGAATTAAAAAAAACATTTGTTTTAGGTCAAATGTGATGTGGAACCTTGTAAGAAAGTGAGCCATGACGTGAAACGACAAATGAAAACTTTGTTTGAAGAGTATCAACATGAGAAAGAAACAATACAAAGACTAAACTATAAAATTATTAGTGAAAGTTCTTTTTCCAGTGGCCATGATGATTATGGGGACATTGAAGGTGGTTTTCCTAAATGTTGTACTCAATGTCAGAAAAAGAATTGTTACAACTCCTAAAGCTCAGCCTTCAATCCATAGTGCATTGCAATATAAAAAAGTAGCTCATAATATGGACATGGCAATGGTTAGATAGTGGTATAATTCAAGTATATCATTCAGTAATGTCTAGTCTTATTATTACTAGCCTAAGGTGGATGCTATTACCTCTTACAATCCAAGATATAAAGCTATTTCAATTAATGACTGTAGAGGTAAACTTCTGAGCAGCTCTGTTTATGAAATAAATAGTTATTTGGATTAAAAAATGACTTAGGAAACTTATGAGTATTCAATTATAATTGATGGTTAGACAAATATCCTATTATCAATTTTTTAGTTTATTATGCTAAAGGGACAATGTTTCTGAAGTTTATTGATACATATCTCCATATTAGAAACCTTGGTACTCTATTTTAGATACTTGATAAAGTTGTGAATGAAGTTAGGCTAAAAGTGTTGTCATCATTTCATTACTGACAATGATTCTACCTACAAAGAAGTTGTGAAAAGATTGTAAGGTAAGTATAATTCTTTTTATTAAACCCGCACATTATATTTACCTAATGTTGAAATATATAAGAGATGCTAGATACTTTCTTATCATCGATGAAATTGTTTAAAAAGAAAAAATTGAACAAGTTCATCTATAATCATGCTAGGTCTTGAATTTGATAAGAAAGGATTTTACTAATAGTAGACATTTAGGTCATCCAGCTATTACAAGATTTTCCACTAATTTTTTAATCAACTTAGTGTTTTATTCTGATGAAGAAGTAGAGGTAAATGTTTACAAGAGATAATTGGGTTGCATCTCAGTATGTTAGGTCTAATGGTGAAGTTGAGAATTCTAGAATTATACATGAAGATCATGAATTTTGATCCTATAGTCAATTTGTAATCCGAGTTTGCAATCCTTTGGTAAGAGCACTTCGTTTATTGATAATGATGAGAAGACAACAATATGTTATTTTTATGATGCCATTGAGAGGGTGAAGGAAGCAATCAAGATTAATATGAAAAATAGACGTTCTTTATATATGCCTTATCTTGCAGTTATCAATAAGAGATGAGAAAAGTATCTTTACTCTTTGTTGTTTGTAATTGGGGCATTATTTAATCCTAGTGCCTATTTTAGACCGAGTTTTATAAAAAAAGTTGAAGTTAATAGGTAAACACTATTACTTTACAATAATTACTACTCATGAGATGATACAAGATCTTCTAAACTCACAAATGGAAGTTTATAAGAATGCTTTTAGTGATTTTGGGATACCCATCGCTATTCATCAGAAAGACAAACTTAATTCAAGTATATATATTTTTTTCATTTTTGTTACTTGTTAAAAATTAATCATCACTTTATTTTGTTTATAATGTTACTTTTACTATTTTACAATTACTTAGTGAGACCAATTCGGAAGTAGTGTTCTAAAATTACAAATGGTTGTAATTCGAATCTCAAGTCAATGTGTGAGTGTAACAGGGTCTGTAAAAGGAATTAGAATACATTTGAATTTATTAATTCCAAGAAAAGGAATAGATTGGAATACAAAAGATTGAATAACTTAGTCTTTGTTTGGTACAATTTAAAGCTTCGAGAAAGATGTGCTATTATCATTATTAATTTGAATATAATTTTTAAAAATAATTTCTTAATAACTTAATTTTATTTCTTTACTAGGACTTTTAATATAGAACAAGTAATTCTATAAATTTAATTTGCCGTAATCATATTGATCTTTTAGAGAAATGTGTTTTGGAGAAGCCAAATTTCATAGATGAGAATGACTTGAAAGATGATCTTAGATGGAAAAGTATTGATCTATCATTTGGTGTAATAAATTTAAATAATGATGATGATAAGACTCCTCTCAATAATAAGAATTTGGATCAATGCGATTCAAGTGGATATTCGATTGAATGAAGTTCTAAGTTTTTCATTTCTTTTCTTCTTTTAATTTCACATGTATTTGATGCATAAGTTAAATTCTATATATACAATATAAATATAGAACATTTAACTGTAGATATTTTTGTTTCAGGTTTTACTTATAGTTGGTTGTGTTCTTTGGCATGAACTCTTGTTGTAATACTTATGGAATCATGAAATTTTATTATTCTTTTTATTTAATGTTTTGATATAATTATTCTTTATTATATGATGAAATTGTAACATTTTAAGTACTTTGTATTATCTTTAATTTTATATTTGTATGATGATTAAACAATCTTTTTTTTATTAATTGTTGTTATTTTTATATGTGAAATACGTAAAAAGAAATATTAATAGAAATAAAGAGATTGTTATTATTTCAAATTTCTATTATTATGATTTTTGGAGATACAACATAAAATTATAAATTGTATAGTACAATATATCGATGGACTATTTATAATTTTAAAAATATTCAAGACTATTTTATAATTTTTAAAAATTAGGTACCATACTATAACCAATAAGGGGGTTTTACAAATTGTACTTTCCTTTTTTCTGCTTTCCATGTTCTTACCCCTCGGGTCTCTATGACCATCATAGCATATGACTTAGCCATAAGCCAAACCGAATCAAAGAAAGGGAAATCAGTTCAATACATGCACACAAGTCAGAGACCAAAGAGACGAAGAGATCACATGTGAAACTTCATATAAGAAGACATGTGAGCATGATTATGGGATTCGTTCTGTTCCAGTTGGTACCAGCCGGAGAACGAAATTTGCATCCCAACCTCGGTACCGATCGATATCGGGGTTTTCCGTTGGTTACCGGCTGGTACCCAACATTCTGGAAAATTCCAGGCAATTTCGGAATTTTAAAACCTCCGAGGACTTATCTGCAAAACCCAACCCCCTAAGCCTCGTCTGCTACTCTTTCTTTCTTCATTTCTTCTACTCTTCTTCTTCTCTCCAAGCCTCTCTCTCTCGCTCTCGCTCTCTCGCTCTCACCGTCTCTATCGCCGGCGTCTGGAGATCCTCTCACCGTTGCGATGCTTGGTTCTTCTCCTCGCCCAGTTGCCCCGGTTGTTCTCCGTTCTCCTCCTCTCCGTGTAGATCTGGCCTTATCCATGTAGATTCGTGTAGATCTAGTCTCGACAGCTCCTCCTCGCTGCACCACCGCACCACCACTGACCTTCCGACAGCTCACAGAGGCACGACCCGAAGCCCAACCCGAATACCCAAGACAATTCGACGGTTAAATAATTTTTTGGGTGTTTGTTACAGTTGATACTCCAAAATTTGTTGGTAAATGGATTTTGTTTTTTGTGTTGTGGATTGGAATTTAGAAATGGATTGGATTTGCGTTTGCCATATATTGGTGTTGATGAAAATGGAATTGATTTTTGGTTTTTAAATACCGAATTGGAATTGTGGAGGAATTGGAATGGATTTGCATTTTCCGTGTTTGTAGAGGAATGGATTTGGTTTTTGGTTTTTGAATACCGAATTGGAATTGTTTGGGAATTGGAATTGGAATTGGAATTGTTTTTGAATACCGAATGAATTTGGAATTTTGTTATTAATTTGTTACATGAAAATCATAATTGGAATTGAAAATGGAAATTTAAAATGGGATTAGCATGTAATTAATTAATTATGTATTATGTAAAGAATAAAGATTGTTA
>JANZLC010000002.1:7478526-7488661 GCA_026413385.1 Erythroxylum gracilipes
TTCCTTAAGTCCTGACTAAGGAACTAGGTCTCCTGTCTCGTACCTGAAAAATCACATTGTAATTTTTGATGAGTTTTGTGAACTCAATAAGTGAACCATTATTGATGATTTCACCAAATGATAAACACACATCAAATATATCACAGATATTCATTCAGAACATGTTATTATTATTCAGATACTCACATAACATGGCATATCATATGGACACTTATTACAGCTTTCCAAATCATTTAAAGAATTTAGGTCTTATATGAATGCTATATGAATGAGACTCACGTTTGTTCTTATTGTTGTGACTGAGTGCCTATCACATACTTATACAAATACTGGCTCATAGGGCTCAGTCAGAACAAAATCACAGAGCATAGCTCTACATGCAGAAACATATATCACGGAGCAAAGCTCTACGTGGAAGTGCTTTAAATTGGCTACTCAAGTCACAACGCCTTTATCTGAGCATGCATTTTATGAAATGCATCAAATACTAAATGTGTCATATATCACAATCTTATACAAATGCTCAGACAAAGTTTTCACGGTCATCGGACCTAAGTCCGGCATTCAACTTTTGTTGAGAATTCATATAGCATAATACAATCAGAATCATCAAACAAATCGGAACACTTCCAATACAGTCCCAAATATATACTCCTCGGACTTTAAGTCTGGAATTCAGAAACAATCGCAGCAGTTCAATAATTGGAAGCTTAACAAATCAAATTAAATCAATCATAAGGAATTCATCTAGGTTGGCTCATAGTACACTCTAAGAAGCTATTGCCTGGATGGTCCGGTAATGTCCGACTGGCGTCTGATGTGCTCCTCTATAATATACACAACATATTCATAAATATCACATTTTTGCACAAATGTACAAGTGTTCTTTTATGCATATCAATGTCTAAAAAGTATGAACAATATATGTTCAATGATAATTCTGGGTATCTTATTGTATTTCTCATCATTAAATCGATGAGATATCAAAGCCCTCATAAATATCATTTGTACTTATAATTTGGACCAAAATAAAACAATGTGAAATCAATTTCATAACCTAATTGACTACTTTAGATTTTCTACCCGCATGATTTCGGGTCAACTTTGCATAATTAATCTAATAGGGTAAAAGACAAAATTAGGCAACACTTCCTTTTCTAATGACTCCAAGATCGTACAATTTGATTCATTATTCAATGAGTTATGCACAAAAAATCACAGACTGTGCACATTTGAAATTTTTTTTGGCTAGTACATGATCATACTCTCGAATTATACAACTTATATCTTTCAGCTCAAATATCCAAAAATTACAAACTTTATACTAATTTAAAACTAAGAGAATAAGCTACAACTTTGGAGAAGACCCTCAGTCTAATTCAGCTTACATCAATACAGTTTATTCAAAAATCACTGGATATGATTTCTGTCCCTGGTGATGCTACAGCTTAAACTAAGACTCAGTTTCATGCCAATTTTGAAAGTCTTAGAGACAGAATTAAAATTTTACTTCTTAAGAAAGTTTTAGAATTATGTCTCTAGTTTAATTTGAACTAAGAATCAATTTATTTGGAAATCTACTGATCAAGTTATAATCAGAATACCAAAGCATGTCCATTAAAATTTTCCAGTTCATAACATTCCAGCAGGCTTCCACACTTTCATCCTAGCAATCCCTTTCAATTTAATTCAGATAGCTCTAAAGTTTTATGGAGAGAAAAAAATTTCTTAGTAATCCATTGATTCAAGTTTCAAGTCATTTGGAGTTCGGATGAAAAAGTTATAGCCAAAAGACTTAGGGTTGTTCAATAAAATACTCTAGTTCATAACCCACACATATAAACCATCACCTTTTCTCTCTCTAGCACATAAATCTTCATCTTCTTCACCAAACCCAGTTTTTCTTCTTCACCGAACTGCACTTCTCCTCTTCTTCTTTCTTTCGTTCTTTCTTTTTTTGCTTCCTTCCTACCCATCACAACTAATACATCTGCTACATAAACGACTTTTTTTCCACTTCCATCACAATTAAACCCAACACAAATAAATCCAAAATCTAAAATTTTATACATACATAACAAAACCTACACTATTCATGTAAGCATATCCCATTTTTCTGCATCTTTCTTCGATCTTCATTCCATATTTTTTTCCTTTAATCCTTCTTCAAAACAACAGCACACTGCTCTATGTCCTCTTTAACTCTAACCTCACAAAAATCCATCACTAACTTTACCCAAACATTTATGCATATATATCATGAAAATAGAGCATGTTCTATCTTTACTACATATATGTTTCTGTGTGTCTGTTAATATCCAACAATAACGACCTCATTTCACCATATAGTTTTCTTTCTTTCTTCTCTCATCTGAATCTTCCCACTTTCATTACAACTTGCTATCAAACTCATTTTAATTCCTTCATACATTTCCGAAAACATTCACTCATATCAATAAGAAAAACAGAGCATGAACACCAACCATATACGTGAGCTTTCAAAAGATAATAGAACACATTTTTCTTCTTCACCTTACATAAAGATCCATATTTCCCAATCTAGAATCTATTCAACACAGTGAGCAACAATTCTTAATTCTCACATCAGTCATCTAAGTTATTCAACACCGAAACCAAAATTCTCAACTCCATGCGTGAACAAAACAATTAACAAAGTATTTATGCATGTACAGTAAAATGACAGAGTATGAGTCATCATCTTTTTTCCAGAATTTTACACTTTTTTTAAGCACAACTTCATTGATTCTTTTAGCTCCAACTCACCTCAATAATATCTTACAACATCTGATTCCTCAAACATGCAAAAATAATATATCCATATTTGGTTCTCTCTCTTAAACCAGACAAAACATATATATGCTTCAATTTCAAAACCCATGCATGCATGTTTATATTGACACCGTAAAAACCTCACCAGAGCTACTTATTTGGTTATTAGTAGCGGTAAAAGTAAATCAAAGGCACAAAAATTCCACAGCTGATGTTTTAACAAAATCTCCAGTATAGATAGTAATGAACAGAGCTTCGGCGGTTTAAAGAAAATTATAAAAACTCCACAGAATCAAGTAATAATCAGGTTGGTAAGTTTGAAATTGGTGTGAGATAAAAAAAAGGTTATGAAAGCAGAGAAAATTCAGAGGGAACAATTTGGGAAGCATTCGGTGATTAACCAAATACTGCTCTCCCTTATCTAGAAACACACGTGGTAACGTGTGTCTCTTGCATGTGAGCCATGTGGCTACATGCAAGGCTTCCAAATGTCCCCATTTCATTGGTCCATAGCCTAATTAAAAAATACCCCAAATTTTCAAAAATTTTCCCAAAATTCACCAAAAATAAAATAATTAGATTATTCTCCAAATAAATTTTCAGCTCAAAAGTTCACAATTCACATTTTAATTTCATTTTTAACAATTAATTATGCCTGAAAATATCAATGAATGCATGTACAATCATATGAATGTGCAAAAATGTGCATATCACATGAAACTTATGCATGACGTGCATTTTCCTAATTTCTCAATACTTTCTCATAAATTACTATTCTAACCTTAACATGGGTAACGAGATGTTACAGTTGACATAACAAAAGAAGACTAAAGAGTTAAATTTCTTGCTTACAGATAGAATTCTTACGCAATACATCATCATTTTCGGGCATGATTAAGACAACTGGTATATGAAAGTTCAGATTATAGTTTCATCATTTCATGTCTATGATTTAAAGGTGAACATATCACTTGTTCCACTTACTACTCTATTCCTATTTTGTTTCATCTCATCTCATCCACAAATTTATGTAGGACTCAAAAAAATATGTGAATGAGTGGAATGACACAAAATAAGAATATAATAAGTAAAGTAGGTGATTTCATTCCAGAAGCGCTACAATTGTATTACTTGTTACTCTTTTTTTATTACAAAGGAAAAAGAAAACAAACATTCCCCACACAAAAACAAAACAAACACCCATTAGCGCAATGTTCTGCAGTATAAAGCTTCCTACTTGTCTCAGTGGATTAGATCCATAACGCTCATCGGAGGCTCCTATAGTATATGCAGACTTGGGCTTAATAATACTGCTAGAAAAGCCAGGCTATCGGCACACTAGTTCCCTTCTCGATATACATACTAAAGTTACACCTCCCATGCTCGGTGTATTAACCCACGGGTATCTGTCACCAAAAAATTATCCTCAAATAAAACTATATTGGAAGAAGAAAGAATGTTAATCACCTCTAAGGAATCTACTTCGACGACAACGCGTCGATATCCTAGCACCCATACTAGTGTAAATCCCAAGTAAACTTCCTAGAATTTGGTAGCTAAAGGCGAGCCCCTTCCAATGTTCTGTTGAAATCCACCACACCATTGACCTTGACTATCCCTAATTAATCCTTCAGCAATAGCAATGTTAGACCCTTGTTTAACCACGCCGTCCGTATTTAATTTGACCCAATCCTCCATCGGTTTGGTCCAACCCACTAAATTACCCACAGGCAAACCCTGTGCCTTAAACACGCAGCTTTTCACAACTCTTGCTCTTACTATCCAATCAACGTAATCCATAACGATTCTTGTACCTTCTTCCGGCCAAACAAAGTCAACCTCAAAAAGACTTATATTCCTCCATTGCCATAAAAACCAGTAGGCGATGCCGTAGATTGTAACCCACTCTACCTGCTTCATTTATGAGTGCTTCATAAGGTTGGATTTCACCCACGTTCCCTCATCTTGTTGAAAACAAGCCCGTATCAACCACATCAGGGGGGAATTTACACTAGAAGGATTTCACTCTAGGACAATCCCGTATTGCATGCAGTGATGACTCCTTTTGCCCACAAAAGTGACAATTGCTATCTGCTGTGATATGTCGAGCCACTCGCTGTTGATTGGTCAGTAGTTTTATCTTAGGCCAAAGCCAAAAGAAAGACCTAATCCGTTAGGGCTCTGCCCATTTCCATATTAACTCTCATAGTCTGTTATTAACGTCCGTGGTGCTACCTTCGATTAATTCATAAGCTGATGCCACTATGAACGCCCCGTGTTTAGTTTGTCCCTACACCATTTTGTCTTCCTCTATGCCTTCTACATTAGGATGGATAGCCGCAATATCCATACATACTGTGGAAGGGGGATATTGTTGGAAAAAATTACAATGCCAGGTGCCGACTTCATTAGTAAAATCCGCAATTGTATCGTAAAGAACACTATCAAGAATTTGATAAATCGCCACGAATATTAATAGTCCCCAACCATCCACCCAATTATCTAGCTAGAAGAAAATACACCTCCCATTTCCCAAATTCCATTTTATACCTTGGCGTACAAACTGCCAGGTTGCAGATATCCCCCTCCAAATTACCAAAGCCCTTTTCCAATCTAGCGTTTGAGGTATATGATAAGCATCTAGTCGATATTTTTCCCTTAGGATCTGGACTCATAAGGCTATGGGTTGAGTAATCAAAGCCCAACCTAACTTTGTCAGTAACGCATCATTGGAGGAACGAATGCGTTTAATGCCCAATTGCCCTGCTTTTTTTGGCTGACACACGGCCATCCAGTTAACTAAATTCATTTTCCGGTGAGCGTCCGTTGAACTTCATATAAAATCCCTCATGATTTTCTCCAATTCATCGCAAAGTTTTCACGGAAGTCTTACCATTTGCATCGTGAATATTGGGAGGGACGAATTACTGATTGGGTTAAAGTTACTCGCCCCGCTAGTGATAACATCCTTGCATGCCATCCTTTTATGCATCAATGGAACTCCTAAATAATTTATAAGATTAATCATACATGTAATATGCAGGGCTTGACTGAGACGGCGCGTTTTCTTGAGAAACATTCTTAGAGAAAAAAATCCGAGTTTTAGCGGTACTAACTTTCTATCCTGAGGCTTTACAAAAAGACTCCAAAGTCCTTGCTATCACCTGCGTTTGCCATTTTGTAGCTTCAGAAAACAGAATAAGATCATTTGCAAAGAAAAGATGGGATATGGGAGGCCCTGTAAGACTCAGCTTTATCGATTTCCAAAGCCTGTGTCCCACCTCCTTCGATATAAGGTGACCGAGCCTCTCCATGCACAATATAAAAATATAAGGCAAGAGTGCATCACCTTACTGAATGCCCCTCAAAGGGCTAAAAGGCTCAGAAATGGTGCCTTACTAAGCGACTTGTGTAGACACCGTTGTCACACACTTCATAATGACACTGATTAAATTTTCTAGTAATCCAATATCTATTAAAGTGTTTTGAATAAAATTCCAACGAAGCCAGTCGTATGCTTTTTACAAATCCACTTTGATAGCAAGATACCTTGTCTTCCCCTTCTTCTTTCGCATCGAGTGAATAACCTCCTGAGCGATGAAAATATTATCTATAATTTTCTTGCCAGGTATAAAACTGCATTGGTTCGCCTCCACTAGATGATCTAGGTAGGCTTTTAAAAGATTCAGAATAACTTTAGAAATAATCTCGTAAAGCACAGTACAAAGGCTAATTGGTCGAAAATGAGAGATATTTTTCAGAGAGGGGATTTTGCGAATTAAAAGTAGAATGGTTTGATTCAAATCATTTTCCCATCATTCCAGGCGAAAAACTTTCTGTATAAATGCCACCACTTCTGGCCCCACCTTCCCCCATTGATTTTTAAAAAATAACACATTGAAACCATTTACTCTAGGGGCTTTATTGGGATTCATGTCAAAAACCTCATTCTTGATTTCGGTCTTATGGACTGGAAGGGCTAGGTCATTAACCCTTTCTGCCAATAGCGAAGGAAAAGCTCCTGAGATTAGAAACCTAAAATTATTCTCGTCTTCGTTAGTATAAAGTTGGATAAAAAATGTCCTAGCTAATAGGCGCAGTTGCTCTGGATCAGATATCAGTGACCCAGTAGAGTCAATGAGCCTTTCTGTCTTCATTTTCTTTCTTTTGGATAAAGTGATATTGTGACAATATTAGGTATTCCGATCACCCTTTGATATCCCTTCATACCTGGCTCTCTGATGCCAAAAAATTTCCTCCTCACACAGTACCTGCTACAGTTCTCTACTCAGCTTTTCCTCAAAGACTAAAAGTGAATCCAAATTGCCGAGCTCCATTGCCTGCTAAATTCTTTCCAACTGGGCTAGCAGTCTATTTTTTCGATGGAATATATTGCCAAAAACTATCTTATTCCATCTCATAAGGTGGTTAGAGAAATTGGCTAAAGATTTACTCATTGAGCCAATGCTTTGCTACCACATCATCAAAACCTGCATATGTTATCCAAGCATTTTGGAATCGAAACACAGATAACCCTATTATTCTTAGATTTGGGCTTTTTAAGTGAATCAACATAAGTCTATGGTTTGAACCAATAAAGGGTAAATGGTGATTCACCGTTTGAGGAAAATCCTGCAGCCAAGCTATCGAACCAAACACTCTATCTAGTCTAGCTTGAACCATTCCTCCCCGCCAAGTAAATTTTGATCCAACAAAACCCAAATCATGTAGTCCACACCCATGCACCCATTCCTTAAAAAGTTTATTCACCACCCGTGTTGAAGTGACTCCACTCCTTTTATTTGAAATCTCCATTTTAGCATTAAAATCCCCTCCAACAAGCTAGTGTCTGTGAATAGAACGTCCTACCCATCTTAAAACTGGCCAAAGCATGGTTTGAGAAGACAATTGCAGGCTAGCGTAAACTACAGTAAAATCGAACAAGCTAGAACTATACTTAAAGGTGGTATGAATAAATTGGTGATGAGCTATTACTACTGAGATATCAAAATCATCCATCCATAACATCCAAATCCCTCTAGAAAATCCTTCAGTTTCTACTCTAAATGAATAATCAAACCTCAAAGAAAAGACTACTTTGTTAGCTCGTGATCCACTAATTTGGGTTTCCATCAAAACTAAAATACTCAATTTGTAATTAAGAACATAATTACGCAGTATGGAATGGAATCTTGTCCCCCTACCTCTTGACAATTCCACATTAAAATCGACATTAGGAAATAAATACGTGAACAGGCTACTCTATAACTGAGTTAAAGCTGACCTCCTGCGTGGTCTTCTTTGTTTTCATCTCACTGGGTCTACGTTACAAGCTCCTCATCATGTCTCTATTCGTACATGTCATCCAGCAAAACTGACCCTCCTACTAAAACTGAAGGTTCGGTGGGAGGAAGTGCAGTTATACCCCTTGACCCTACCTGCCTCCTCGGGTTCCTCTATCACAGACCATTTCAGTATGAGAATTGATTTCAACCGCTAGATGTTTATCCATGGACGTGGGTTGGCGTTGAACTTTAGGGAAAGTACCCGAGCCCTTTTCTTGATGACCGTTGGCCTGTGAATGTAACCCCTCAGGTCTGCTAGTGTGTGGCTACCAACTTTCCTTTTGATCCATTCCTCAAATTCCTTTGGGGTCCAGTAGACGTAGACACCAACCCTTGATTCTTTTTATTTACTTTTCCAATTAAGTCTATCATAATAAATCATTGCCCTAAACCAGGAAAATTATGATTTTGTGTTGTCTCTGTCTGTCCTGTAGGCTCTTCCCCTATAAGCTTCTTGTTTGTCAGAAGAGAAAACCTCGAGCCTCCTATTTGATTAGCCTCCCATTGAGTGCCTGTTTCTCTCTGTTCTTGTCTTTTCATTGAATTTCGTGGAGCTTTTCGTTGTACTTGAGTCTAGGATCCATAGTCGTTGGTGGTCACATTTGGTTGCTTCCCAGATGTTGCACCAGTCGTACTCCTCCGCCCTGACGCTCCTTCTACTTCACTAGATATTGGATTCAGACGTTCAGGTTGCGCCTGTTGCCTCTTCGGACAGATGTTAGAGTCGTGGCCTACCATTCCACAAGTATAACAAATTTGTGGTAGCCCTTCGTAAGCCACCAGTAATGTCTCACCATCGAGCTCCACGCTTGTACACAAAGGAATACTCAAGTCAATGTCGACGGTGACTCGTGCAAACTTCCCCCGTTGAGCCTGCGTGGTTGCTTCATCGATCTTCACTATGTTCCCCACCAGGCTCCCCAGCACTGTTAGGATCATTGGGTGATAGTGTGCAATGGATAAATCCGGGAACCGAATCCAAACCACAGCTTTGGTGATTTATCCTTACGATGGTCGGATGTTTGGTAGCCACCGTTGAATGGAGAGAGCTTGTCCGAAGATCACCTATAGACCATTAGTCAGATCATTAAAATAGTCATCTTCTTCAATGAACTTTACAAGGAAGAATTTTCCAGATCAACGATCATCATAAGGCCTCACGAATTTTACATACTCTTCAGTCGGGAGCTTAGAATCTGATCCGATACCTTACACGTCTACCAAGCAATTTCACGACGACTGCTTTTTCCCATTGTTTATCCAGTTTTGTCTTAAAATAGTGGGATAACGTAATGCCCCCCTCTGGTATTTGCATGATATCTCCTTCTTCTATCTCAACTGGATCTTCGTCAGGCCATGCAAGTTCCTCAGGTGCTATGTCCACCATCACTTCCCCTATCACTGCAGCGTTATAGGACGGTTTGGGATGTGGTGGTGGGTCTTCCTTACGTTTGCGGGTACACACTTTTTTTGGAGAGATGCCCCTCTTGATTGAGGGGTTCCATGATAAATCCCAGAGAACATGCAAACATTAACGAGAAAGCTCACAAGTTCAGAGAATATGAACTCTTTTTGTTAAAGAAAATGATGATTCAAGCGGAAAAGATTTCGCAAAGTATGGTGATGTAGCGCCCCATTTTAGGGGTTAGAATATTAAGAAAAATTAGTACGTTTTATGTTCTGTCTATTTGAATATTTTCCAAATTGTGCATAAGTATTTTGGCATGCATTCCTGACATTTTCCAGGTAAATTGGTTTAATGAGATTTTTTATTTATTCGGACTGTAGTAAAAGAATTTTGGCAATTTTTATACACTTTAAATATTTTTAGAAATTATTGGTGAATTATTTTTTATGTGAAAATTTAATTGGAGAGTCATATTATTATTTCAAAATTTTCGGTAAATTTTAAGAATTTTCGAAAAAAATTTGGGTATTTTAGATTAAGGAAAAATAAAATAAACTAAGAGACCTGTTAAAATTTGACATTTGGCTTATAT
>JANZLC010000002.1:7523869-7537302 GCA_026413385.1 Erythroxylum gracilipes
ATTCGTAATTTTCATAATCGCAAAATTCCTCGTGGGAACGATATCCGCTTACCGCTACTACATTAATTTGTTTTAACAGAAGTGATCTTTTTATATTTGGTTGCAGGCAACAGCATCACCAATGAAACATGTGTGAAAGGAATTAGAAAAGATTTGAATTCATCTATTCAAAGAAAAGGAATTGATTGGAACACAAAAGATTAATAGACTTTGTCTTTGTTATGATACAATTTAAAGCTTTGGGAAATGTATGTTGTTATAATTATTAGGTTAGATAAAATTTCTTGTAATTTCTTAATGATTTAATGTTATTTGTTTACTAGGACTCTTAATAAAATATGTAGTTTTTTTAGTTCCAATTTGGTTTGACCATATTGATCTTTTGGCAAATTGGATTTTTAAGGAATCGAGTTTGATAGATCATTACAAGAAAATTGCAAATTATTGACAAAAAATTCCTACGAAAAAAAATTATGTAAGGAATTAGCGATGGAAATTGATTTCTGTAGGTAAATTTGTCGGGAAAAAGGTATTTTGCAAAAAAAATCTGTCGTTAAAAAAGGAGAAAATTTTACTACCAAACTTTTCCAATAGAATTTAGCAATGGAATAGTGAAATTCGTCGTAAAAATAGGCGTCAATAGTTGCAGAAAAAATTGCGTACGAAATTTACCAACGGAAAAAAAATGTAGGGAAATTACCTATAGAAATTTCATTATGTAGGTAAATTCCCTACATAAAGACCTTTTGGTAGGAAAATTCCCAACGGAAATATATTTCTATAAGGAAATTACACATCTCTCGACTTTAACCTTTTTCCATCATTACCCAAATGCATCAAACTAAAATATTTCTTCCACCTTCCCGCAGACTAAACACCATACACGTCTCTCATATCCCCCAAATCTCTAGAGCCATTCTACCCTCTCTTTCCTACCTCTCGAAAACAACTTTCCAACTTTCCCTAATCTCAAAAGCGAGTTTTCTTCTTATGCTGCTTGGCTTTCAGGTTTTACTCTCTTTCTCTCATTTTGTTTCTGTTTGGGTTCTTTCTGCTTTGTTTGGATCTAATCTAATATGATTTTTGTTCCACTTCGATCCGATTCTTTTTGTTTAATTGGACATTTCGAATGGTACATTCTCGATTTGCAAAGTTTTTTTCGTGTCTAATTTCTTCAGATTTTTCCTTGCCATCATTCTGATTTGGAACTAAGGTTTATGGTTATTGATTGGGTGCAAAAGATTGAATTGCCAATTTGTGAGGTTATCGACCTTTGTTATTTAAGACTGAAAATTTTGTCATTTTGAAGTTGCCATTTTGGAAAGCATTTAACATGTCATTTTACTATACTTATGAAATTTTCATTTTGATTCTAACATTTTATGAGGCATTTAGTTTGTCAAATTGACTAAAATTTTTCTAAATTTACGAGTCTCATTTTGATTATATTGTCTTGCAAAACATTTAGCCTATCATTTTGATTGATAATTTGTGAGACTTTTGAGCTTGTCATATTGATTCTAACATTTTTAAGTTGTCGTTTTGAATAACATTTTTAAAGGCATTTAACCTATTATTTTGGCATTTTTGTTGAAAAAAAGACTTCAAATGAAGAAGTATGATATATTGATAAAATGAATTAATGTACTTGTTTAACAAAAGTAAGGTATGAGGTTTTGGCTATTCCAAGCCGTTGGTAATTCGTATACTTATTCCTACATTAGTGTGAAATGAAATCAAAGAAAACAAAAATTTTGTCTTCTATTGTTATACTTCTGAGTTTGTTTGTAATTGATGAAGTGATGCAGTGCGAACAAGGGAAACTCTTAAAATAATGCAGGAAAGCAATGTAAAGATCCCTTATAGCCTAAATCATGCTTTGAAATGAAAAGTTTGACTCAATGGAAAATTAATTCAAAGAAATAGTTGAATCTATTAGAGCCTACCATTTGATTTAAGACGAAGGACATCATTTAGATCATTTTCAATTTCTTTATGTTCCCACCATTTCTTAAAACTTGTATTCTTTTTCAAACCTTGAGACTATGAGAGACTCTTTTAAATTTAGTAATAGATGTTTCAATTTGTCCAAACATAACTACCTTATGTTTTTGGAATTTTTTGAAATCCACTATGGAGAATTATTTGAGGCTATTTTGTATTAATTAATGCTTAAATTCAAACGTGGAAGCGTTGTTTAGTGAGTTACGAAATGGAATGGTTAATTGGGAATTTCCCTAGAGATTCCCTATTATTGCTTCTTATTTGCTTAAATTGGTTGACCATTTGTAAATTTAATTTTAGTTTTGCTTGGATGACAAACATTTGAATTAAGTATTTTAGGATAAATTGTTGTGAGATGTTAATTAGATTAAAGAGGATAATTTCTACTTTATTTATGAATGGCTATGAGTAGGGTTTGAGAAATTTGTATGGAATTTAATTGAGTTCAAGAGTGAATCTCTGTTCTTAGCCTATGTTCATAATGACATTGCATTGAATGTGGTGCCTTATTTATAAATGGATATAAGGGGGAAGGTTAAATGTTAAGGCTATTTGCTATGGATGCCAATGAGAAGTTGGTTTACAATGGTAACAAATGAGTTAATTATAGACTAATTGCATCATGGGATGCTTTAGTTGTTACAGAAGTGTCTATTGAAATATTGTTGATAGTAGGTGTTATAATGAACTCACTTTAAACTATAATTATGGTCTAATTTTTCCCTTTCAAAGTTAATTACTAACTATAATGAGACGTACAGTGACTATGGCATAACATAGGTGGGAGAAAGAGTAGCCCCGCTATAAGCACCAAAAAGATAAGATTTCCACCTCATGAGAGGTTTCTCTTATAGATTCTAAGCCCAACGCCCACCTATGATGGACATCTTAACTAATATGCTACTTAGAAAGTAACTTGATCATCTGCTCCTCCATTTCAGGACTAAGCTTCAATTAAATTGATATTAGACTCTTCAGATGAATAAATATGAGATGGTGAGATATGTAGATTGGGCACCCTTATAAGGGTTAGATTTAGAGAAAAGGTTATGGTGGACGGTGGATTATGACAACTAGTTAGAGTTCTTTAAGATCCAAGAGCCAATGTATCAATAGCTACTTCTGGAGTTTATGTGCACATTTCAATTGGATGAGAAGAACCTAACTTTATTTTAGAACTTGTAATTGTCAATAGTGTTGACAAATCACTAAAAATTTATGGTCATAACATCATAGTTGTTTTCTTTTTGAAAAAATACAAGTATTTAAAGGTGTCAACCATATAAAAATAAAATACTTTATCATTAAAGAAGAAGTTCATAAACAAAGAGTGTCATCAAACATATGAGCCTAAATCTTATGATTGTGAATACATTAACTAAAGGATTATCCTTAAAGATATAATAAACATGTCAAAGGAATTGACATTACTAAGTACCATGATTAAAAAAAATTGTTTATGTTGACAATATAAAATTGTTCATATATTGTTTTTTATATTTAAGCTTCTTGCTATTTATTGAAAGTATGCATACATGAATGATTATATGAATTTCAACAGTATTTGTCTTTTATTAAGACATTATTATTGAACCATAAGATATATCTCGTTATAGATCATATATGTTGGTTGCTATTAGGGACTTGTTAATGCTTATGTCCTGGGCCTTTTTTTCTCTGTTTCTGGAGTATAAATTGCTATCCTTTTTTTTCAAATTTTTTTTTAACGTATGTGTTTGTACATATTAATCATTGAAATGGGTTTTTTTAATGTTTCTAAAGCATGATTTATTTATATACAAGTAAACATCTCGATCATGTAATGCTTAGATAATTGCTTAGATGAAGAAACAGTATAATTCTATTAATTCCTATCCAAATATTGTCATTAGTTAGTTGATATGAATGGTAGATACTTAAAATTAGTTGACATCACACACAACCTAAAATATTTCCCTGTCATTTAACATTACAGAAACTTATGCATATGGTATAATACAATGCTTTCTCTTATGTTATTGTTAATGGGTAAACTATTTCTCTTGTGTTATTGTTAATGGGTAAACTATTGATTACATGTTCAGTAAGATTACTATGGATACTACCATAACAATTATTTTATCTAACTATGAAATCAATCTTTTATATAACAGTTTTATCGAAATGAGTAATGTTGATAGATCTTGGATGTATAGACGATTAGTACCAAATGGTTTCATTAATCTTGAGTTTGTTGAGGGAGTTTAAGCTTTTATTGACTATGCACGTTCTCAATCTGCATATATGGATGATCCAAAATCAGATGTCTATGTAAAAATTGCAAACAAATTTGTTTTCTTCCAGTTGATGAAGTGAATCTCCATTTGTTAAGAAAAGGATTTGTTCCAAATTATTTTCAGTGGTTACGACATAACGAGCCATTAATTTGTAGCACCTCAAAGGGTAATGCAGTAAACTCGTAAATAAATGTAGATGGGTTTGAAGAGGGAACTGTATTTATAGCAAATAATGTGGGTGCAACTGAAAATCTTTACACTCAAATAGTTTATGATGCAGCCGGTTATACCTGTCAGGCAAATATAGAAAATCTTGAAGAAGAACTAAACCCAAATGCAATTTTTTTTTACTTACTAAAATCAACTAACCAAGAATTATAGCCAAATTGTGAGACCATGACTCAATTATCTTCAATTACTCGAATATTGAACATAAAGTCTGAAGGGATATTTCTGATCGAAGTTTGGATAAAATTCTTGCTTAGTATAATGAATAATTGTGTCCTGATCATAAAATGGTTGATAATTTTTACAATATGAAGAAACTTATTAGGGGCCTTGGTTTTCCCGTTGGGAAAATTGATTATTGCAATTTGGGCTGTATATTGTTTGAGGGAGATGATGGGGAATTACAAGAGTGTAAATTTTATGGTCAATCTATGTTTAAACCAAGAAAGCGTAATGTGAAGTAGAAATTAGTAACTTGGAAGCAGATGTATTATTTGCCGCTAACTCCGAGACTTCAAATACTATATGTCTCTGATGTTACTACATCTCATATGAGATGGCATAATGAGCACGAATAGGAAGATGGAATAATAAGTCATCCATTGAATGCACTCACATAGAAGCATTTCAATAACACCCATTTTGATTTCACAATTGAAAGTTGAAATGTTTGATTGGGATTGTCAGTAGATGGATTCCAACCTTTTGGTTAATCTGACCAACAATATTTATCATAGCCAATCATAATTACTCTTTATAA
This sequence comes from Erythroxylum gracilipes, assembly GCA_026413385.1. Lineage (NCBI taxonomy): Eukaryota > Viridiplantae > Streptophyta > Magnoliopsida > Malpighiales > Erythroxylaceae > Erythroxylum > Erythroxylum gracilipes. The sequence continues at coordinate 7,529,138 of JANZLC010000002.1, forward strand.
TTTGCCTCCATAGATGTGTATGAATGAGGTATATATGCTCTTGATAATGGTTGTTCCAAGGCCTATAAATCCAAGGCATAATATTGATGTATTCTTACAACCATTGGTATCTGAATTGCATCATCTTTGGGAGTTTGGTGTGGAGACATATGATGTGTGTCTTAAATAAATTTGTTTGATGATAATAGCTTTGATGTGGACTATTAGTGATTTCTCTGTGTATGTTATGCTGTTTGGATAAAGCACAGCTGGGAAATTAACTTTCCTTTATTATGGCAATGATTTTGATGTGTTTTATCTTCCTGAGGGGCCAAAACATCTTGGTTTGATAACCACAAGAAATTTCTTCCTCCAGATCATCCATTTAGACGAATAAACAAAATTTCATTAAGAATAGGATGGTAGAAACAACTCCTCCCTCTCATAAAGCTGGTGAAGAGATATTGCAAGAAATTGATGAATTAGGATTGCTAAAAGTTATATAACTTGAAGCTGAAGAAGTTGGTAGAAGCATTAGTAAAAACTTCAGTTGGAGAAAATGAAGTATCTTTTAGGATTTTCAATATTTGAAAACTAATTTGATACATCATAATCTAGATGTGATGCATATTGAAAAAATATCTTTGACAATTTGTTCAATACCATAATGAACAATGAAGGGAGGACAAAGAACAATACAAAATCACGAGCTGATTTGAAACTTTTTTGTAGAAGAAATGAGTGAGATAAAGATCTTCGCACGGGTAAATATCCAAAAGCATGTTACACTTTGGACAAAAACCAAAAGGAAAATTTGTATGAATGGTTAAAGAGTCTAAAGTTTCCCGATGGTTATGTTTCAAACTTGACAAGGTGTATGGACATGAGGAAGTACAAATTATTTAGGATTAAAATTCATAATTATCATGTGTTTATGCAAAGGGTAATTCCAATTACATTTCGGGAGTTATTATTGATTAAGGTTTAGGAAGTTATAACAAAATTAAGTTTGCTTTTCAAAAGATTAACATCATCTGAAATAAAGTTGGTTGAAATGAAAAAATTAGAAAGGGAAATTTCAGTTATCTTGTGCAAATTAGAAGGATTTTCCTCCCATCTTCTTTGACTGTATGGAGCATCTACTTGTACATTTAGCACACGAGGCTAAACTTATTGGTCCAGTTCAATATCGATGGATGTATACGCTTGAGAGGTAATTATAGTTAATATTTAAATAAAACTTATAGCATGCTTTAATTAGTAATTGTAACAACCCTATTTGTAATGTAGGTATTTGCATCACTTAAAGAAAAATGTTAAAAACAAGGCTACAGTTGAAGGTTCGATATGTAATGCTTATTTAGTAGAGGAAGCAATTATATTTTGTTCACATTATTTTGAGTCGTATGTGCACACAAGAGAAAGAAAAGTTCCTCGTAATGATGATGGGGTGAAATGGATGAAGTTGATGGTAACTTATCCATTTTCACATTTCCTGGACCTACATATGGACGATCAACAAGAAGAATGTTAACAGAAGAAGAAATAGATGTTGCCCATGGTTACATATTATTTAATTGCCAAAAGGTTCAACCTTTCGTGTAGTAAGTTTAAGTTAATTTTGACATTGATTATTTGGGTTTTCAAGGTGAGTGGTGTTCACAACTAAAATACATAATAATGCTTTTAGATTATATGAGGAATGATTACGTGAGCTAATACTAAAAAAAAAACAGGATGATATCAATAGAGAAGTTGAAAGTCATTTTCCTCGATGGTTCGAGAAATATGTAAGTTTTGACTTGCAATAATTGAAATGATTGAATTATCAAATCAAAGTATTTAAATGACATTACACTATTTAATATGCTAAAAAAATTTATGTAGTCCTTAGAAAATCCAATAGAGTACAAGTCATATGTGATCTTGCGAAAGGACTTTTGTAAACTGTTAAATTGTATGCAGTGTATTTTGTTAATGGATACAAATTTCATACAGAATATCATGGTCATAGCATGACAAAAACAAATAATGGGATTTGCATACAGGGAGAATTGATGGATTACTATGGTAAAATTATTGAGATACTTAAAATTGAGTACTCCATATTGTCAATAAAATGGAGTGTGATATTTAAGTGTGAATGGTTTGATCTAACTCCTATTAATGGAACAAAGGTGCATGGTCGATACAATCTAGTTGAAATCAACCAGTGAAGAAGATTTAGACAATTTGAACCTTTCATGCTGGCGATGCAAGCAACCCAGGTGTATTATGTCTCTTTTCTCAGCTTAAGACAAGATAAGTTAGATTGGTTGGTTGTTTCCAAAGTAAGACCTAGAGGTGTTTTTGAATTACATGAAATAGGAGAAAATAAGAGAATTGAAAGTAAAGCGTTTCAAAAAGATGTTAATGAAATAAATACATGTGTAATATATGACGAGAATGAACCTTTGAACAATCTAAATAATCAATATGTTAAAATTTCATCTGGAGAGAATGAGGAATCTATAGAGGGCGAGAGATCAGAAGAGGAGCCTAACTTTGATTCTAATTCTTCAAAAAAAAGATGATGATGACTTTGATTTACAATTAAGTGATGATAGCAATTAATTTGTGTAAGTAATAGAATATTATATTAATATATTTATTATTGCATCAATAATACAAAAAGTAAATAAATAACTATATTGTTATATATTTAATTTATATTGTTCTGTTAGTTGAATAACCAATAAAATGTGAATTACAGGTTAAAAATATGCCACATAAGAGACAAGAGGATATGTTGCAGTCAAGGCTCAGGTTATCACCATTTGGAGGAGCCAGTGCACGTTCAGGTGAAGAATCACATTCTTCATATGCTACAGAATTAGGTGCTGCACATCCAGTTAGTGCACTTCTAGATAAGGCATCACCTTCCCCACCTACATTCCTTGTGGAGTCACATTCCTTACTTACTGCTACACTATCCAGCACCCCTACTACATCCAGACCATCAGATACTATCGATGCAACATCTACTCCTAGATTAGAATCTGAATCTATATCGACAAAGATATCAGGGATATACGCTGCAGATGAATGAGGCGACCTCCAACCTAGAGCCAAGGGAGTTGATGGAAGAATTTATATTACAGTTGTCAATCATTTGTGAGTGAAATTCTAAAATTTTGTAATACATGATGACCCCATAGGTTTATACTGAAGTTATAGGTTTTAATTTGAAAATGATCTAAAGTAGCTTATATATTATGTTGGTTCCATTTAGAACATGCTCTAGAAGTATCTCATCCAAGTTCAAGGAGAAGATAAAACTTGAGGGTTATATATGGAATAATATCTCTCAGGAGATAAAGGATTTTTATTCTCAAGAGTTTGAGGTACAAAAAATAATTTTTTATTATCAAGAGTTTAAGGTAAAAAATAAATAAATTCTTTAATCTTTTTTATTTTATCTATTTGTATACATTAACTAGATAAATATTGTATTTTATAAGTACTTATAATATGTTTTTCTTTTTTTTATTTTTCAGAAAGAGTTTTTTTGCAATTCAAAATTTGATACTGTCATGTATGATGTATGGGAGAGGCCTGCCCGTGCACGTTATAGAGACTTCGTTAGTTTGATACACAAGAATGGTATACGACTTCCTTATATATCTGAAAAAATATGGAGTCGTTAGCAGCAGTATTGGGCAACACCCAAAACAATCTCCATTTCAAAGCTCAATTATGTAAACAGACAAGGAGAACCGAAGGGAGAGAGCCTACCCGTACGCACTAGAGGATCGATGACCCATCATGAGCATGCAGAAAAACTTGTAAGTTTCAAAACTTTACACTTATATTCTAATTTTTGTACTAATTACTACTAATTAGATTTCAATGTAATTTGAAGTATGAAATTTAGAATTAAAATATATGTGTATTATGGAGAATGCTAATTTTATAAATGTCTATTGCCATGAGTGGCTATGTTGTTAACAATTTTTTTTGTTTAACAGGGGGTAAATATTATTAAAATAAGGAAAACTCTACTTAAATTTTTGTAAATTGTAGTTCACTTATAACACTTTATTATGATGCAGGAAAAGTCCTTTGGGTACGAAGTCTATAATATGTTAGCTCTTTTGGCACACCCACACTAAAAAGCATGATAATGTGACCTTTGTCAACATTCGATGCAGACAACTTAATGTATGTAAAATCTATACTTTAATGTTAATTTGATAAATAATATTAGTTAAAATTTATCACTTATTTAATAAACAATTATATTGATAGGAGCAAATACAAAAAAGCATTGAATGACAGTCTCAGAACTATGAAAATGTTGATGAGTGTCAGACATATCTTAATGTAGTTTGGTAGTAGGGACTGTCGTGGAAGGATTTTCAGCTTAGGTTTTTTTACAAACAAATGTTATTCGGAATCCTCCGCATCCAGTACAGCTGGATCTAGAAGGCGGTCTGCATCTAATGAGAGAGTCGTTCAGTTTGAGAGCACAGTGGAGATGCTGACAACTCAGTTGCAACAAATAATGGAGTACATAACCTAGCTCTGTCATAAGATGGATGAGTTAAAGAAGAGGGGGTAGCACCTCATCTTAGCAGTCAGATCATCCACCTTCACCAACTACATAGCTTAGATTTATAATATTTTAATACCTAAACGGATTTTATTTGATGTTTTGCTACTCTTATGTTTTTTTATGAATTCTTTATTTACAATTTTTTTTAAGATACTTATTGTTGTACATTATGCTTTTTATATTATATTATCAATCTAGATAATTTTTATATTATATTATTAATCAAGATTATATTATTTAGAGAAATTAAATGTAGAAAAAAATCAATAGATTATCAACTGAAAATTCAGGTGGCAATTTTGTAGTGATGGAGTTTTTAAAATTACCGATAAAGAAAATGGTACAGTAGGTAAATTTACTGATGGAATGCTATACTTCGTAGGTAAATTTACCTATGAATATTGTAATTTTATCGTTAAATTTCCCGAAAAATATTGTAATTCTGTCGAAAAATTTCCCAACGAATAAACAATTTCTGTTTTAAAATTTTTTGACGAAAATTGTAATTTTTTCTTTAAATTTCCCGGTGGATAAACAATTTCTATCGGTAAATTTTTTTACAGAAATTGTGATTTTGTCTCTAAATTTCCCGACGGACATTGTAATTCCATGAGAAAATTTTACCTATAGTTGTTTCTCCTATGAATCTTTTCATCGACAATTTCCGTCAGTAAATTTGTTTGCCTAAAAAAAACAGTATTTTCCGTTAGCAATTTCCATCGCTAAAACCAATTTTTCTTGTAGTGAATGAGAGTGGTTGGAAGATAATCTTGGATGAGAAAGTATTGACATGTCATTTGGTGCAATGAATTTGGATGATGGTGATGATGAGACTCCTCTTAATGATGATAATTTTGTACCAAATGAAAATTAGGGGTCAATGTGATTTGAGTAGATGTTTGATTGAATGAAATTTTAGAATTTCATTTCTCCTCTTCTTTTAATTTTAATTATATTGATGTATATGTTAAATTATATATATGTAATAAAAATATTTTTGTAAATATTTTTGTTTCAGGTTTCACTTCTTGTTAGTTGTTCTCTCGGCATGAACTTTTGTTGTAAATTGTAATACTTAAAAAGTCATAGATATGTGTTTTTTATTTTATAATTTGATGTAATTATTATTTGTTATATAATAAAATTGTAACATTTCCCATACTTTGTATTATCCTTAAGTTTATATTTGTATGATGAACAAATGATCTATTTTCATATTTTTGTGGTTATTATTTATATGTGAAATATATGAAAAGAAATATTAATAGAAATAAATAGATTATGATTATTTCAAATTTTTATTATTGTGATTTTTAGAGACAAGGTTAATGTAAAATTATAATTTAAAATATTTTTAAAATTTTAAAAAATTTAGATATTATTTTATAAATTAAAAAAATTACCCAAAATTGTACTTATTATTAACTGATACATAACTGTATCAGTTGAAATATAAGTGAGAGTTTGTCTCACATGAAAAGAATATATGACCTTGAGTATGCATATAAGCCTAATGAATTACTCCTCCGATCACAAATTAATTTTATGATGGAACCTCATATAGGCATGTATGTCTTCAGCTTATTGGAACTCAATCTTACAAAATTTAACATGGTATTAGAGCATATTGCTCTTGGGTTAGTTGTCACTACCTCGACACGATAGACTGTATTACGTGTTAAGCCTTAAATTAACCCTCACGTGAAGGAGACATGTTGAAATATAAGTAAGAGTTTGTCCCACATGAAAAGAATATATGCCTTAAACATACATATAAACTTAGTAAGTTATTCCTCCTATCACTAATTAATTTTAGCATGGAACTTTATTTGAATTTGTATATGCTCAACTTATTTAAGCTCAATCTTACAAAATTTAACACTATGGTAACTAAATCAGGTATCAATACAATCCCGTATTATCATTGCCCAAAGAGAGAGAGAGAGAAAAAAGAGAAGGGCATCTTTGAAATACTTTAAATATAAATCCACTTCTTGTTTTTTCCAGTTTTGCCTTTACGAGAAATCAGCAACTAGTAACTAGTACATACTAGTTAGACAAACTTTGAGATAGACTCTGCATCGTCTGATGTAACTATTGCAGATGTAACGGCAGTCGGACAACACTCCATTGCTGAAGTCACAGGCGAGAAAGTCACCACGAGCATATGCACATGACATGACTGATAAGCTATTGTTTTCTTATTTGTCTTTTCCATATTAGAAGGTACACAATCAAACACACGAGAAAAACAAACGCACACACAACAAACACACGAGAAAAACAGACGCGCACACAACAAATACACAATATCGTATATGAATAGTGTTGTTTACGGTTACGATTATATTTGAAATAAATTTAAAGAAACTCCGTGAATAAAATTAATAATAAATTAATTGATGATCGCACTCAAATTTGAAACCTTAATACAACTAAAATCTTATTTTATAAGTTCGACGAAATTCCTTTGCACTTGAAGCTATTTTAGAAGTGTTACTACTTACTAACAACAATTTGTTGCTTGAATTCCGTTACCCGCAAATTTAAGGTACACGATGATACAGAAAAGGTACGCGTAGATGATCATGCACTAAAACTCTTCCAAGTGCATGCTTTTGCTAGAGTTTGTGAAACATGTTTCTTTCACTCACGAGAAGTTGAAGATGTTGACTCTTGATAGGAGCCGTGTAAAACTTGTCTCTGTAAGCCATGTAATTGACCCTGGAAATTAACTCCCCATCTGACTCGTAACTTCTGTTAAATATATGTAATCAAATATTTGGTGAAACACCATCTAATTACTCCACTAAATGTGGATTTATGCACTTTTGAACTCTGAGTTTTAATAAAATATGTAAGAAGGTAAGGATCAATCTGATGTTGGTTTTCTATCCCACGTCAAAAATGGTTAAGATTGGAAGGAGATGTATGCTTAAAGTTTTATATATTCCAAAATCTCTTTCTCATAACTTTGTATATTAATTCTTGGTGTGGATTTTGAATTCTTCCTCTTGTAATCTTTGCTTTCTATGGTAGAAAGCTTTCGATTTTTTCCCGTAATTTTTCCCCATATTTGTCAAGAGTTTTCCACATTAAATTTTGTGTGTTCCTTTTTTATTTTAATTTCTTTTATTGATGTGTTTGTTTTATTCAAGTAGAGTACAATATTAGTGGTATCAAAACCTAAGGGTTGCTCAATTATGCCCTATGATTACAACATAGACTGATCTTTCACATTAAAAAATGAGTTTTTTTTTGTGTTCTTGTAAATTAAGAGTAGTTATATTCTCGAGTTATTGTTGTCATTTTTTGAGCATTTTTTTCTAATATTTGAGGTGATTGAGTCCATATCTAAGAAAAACTCTGTCTAAAAAAATTAAATTTTAAGTAGGACTATTTATGAGCCTTTTAATCTTTCGTGAGAGAAAAATGAGAAGGACATCTTTGAAATACTTTAAATATAAATCCACTTCTTGTCTTTTCCTGTTTTGCCTTTACGAAAAATCAACAACTAGTAACTAGTATTACATACTAGTTAGAAAAACTTCGCAGTCACAGGCGAGAAAGTCACAACGAGCATATGCACAAG
>JANZLC010000002.1:7564342-7577508 GCA_026413385.1 Erythroxylum gracilipes
ATCAAATCATCCCAAAATTTGATAAATACTCAAAATTTGTATACATATCAAATTTAGTATTCTCTTCTTAATAAGAGTAGGCTACCTTAAGTGGTGCTCGAAGAAGTAGACAAAATTGGCCGAACTCCGTCATTAATTTTCGGGTGTGTTCTTTCCTTATCTCTTTTATTTATTCCACATTTATAGTATTCAATATTATTTATCGGGTATATTTGAAGTGTTGTGTTCAATTATTCTGGTGTATTTACTGTTTGTATGTGTACACGGGTTAGGTTGTGATAAAAAACACCGTGCACGTAATTTCTGTCTAGGAGGCCGAGTTTTAAGTGGGACCGTTTGTGACCACTCCGTCCTTTCCTGAGATTTTACGTGGAATGGTAATACTGTCTTAGGAGTCCGTTTGGCGGTCTTTCCTAGGTATTACTGAATAGATTCATTTCACTAGTTGCTTATCTTAGAAGAAAAAATTACCCATTTTTTTTCCAACATATATGCCAGTCAACTGATCAATCAGATGTTTTGTCATTCTTATCAAATGCCATTCAGTAAAACACAAATGGGATTTACACAAACACAGAAGAAATATAAGAATAGAAAAAATCGAAGATGGACGAACAGTAACACATTCCCAAACCATTAGATCAAAATGTCTAACACAACTAGGGAATAGTAACATATTCCCATACATGCTCGGTTCACTGCTCCGCTACTAACCAGCATTGCTCTTTATCTTTTATGGTACTCAAATTTTTTTCTTTAATAGCTTCATTTCCTCTCTCGTTAATAGGTCTTTCTTTTAATTTTTTTTAACGAGGTCAATATATCTTTTTCTTGAAATTCATGGCCAATCCGTTGACTTTGATAGAACAAAGAAAGCATTGAACTGACGTGAGGTAATTCATCTAAACCACAAAATGAAATTATGGAAATTATTGAGAGTTGTGTCAACATATAATGAAGGTAAAATGCAAACTCCACTGGATGACTTTTGCACAGAACCTGCAAAGGAATTATGTTACAAAATTGTAACTTAACTTTTGAATAATACTTTTAGAACCAGAATCAAACCTTAATTAACTTAGCTTTTAATTAATACTTGCAGGACTAGAATCAACGATTAACTTAGCTTTTAATTAATACTTGTAGGAATTAGAATTAAACCTCAATTCGAGTGGATAATTTCTTCTCTTAAAATTTTTCATAATTCTGTTTCTTCGTGGCAGCTTTTAAGCCCTACCAAGGAAGGTTAAATGGAGAGATTTAGTCAGCTTAAGACACAAAACCCGAACACCACAAAACCTAACAACTTTTCATTCCAATAACTTGACAATTGCATTGATTTACAAATCTAGTAAAAACAATTCAAACCAAGAAGGTTACTAAATGATGAGGTCTACCAAAAATGTACTTTAGGTAAGACATACCTTCCCCTAAGAAAATATAACAGTATATAACCAAGTGACTCCGGATCATCACAACAACTTTGCTCTAGAAAAAATGGAAGGAATAAAGTCATACAAAAGCTCATGAAAAAAAAAGAAACATGCTTACATGAATTCCTAACTTGATTTTCAGTAATAGTATAATTTAGCTTACCAATTCCCAAATGAGTATTGCAACTGCCATAATGTTCAGTTCCAATTAAGTTCTTATTCCCCCTGATAAGAATAAAGAAGAAGAATGGATTACATCAAATCCCACTTCATCACCTTCCCTTTTTTCATCTTCATCAATTTCAAGTAAAATAAAATCGATTTTTCTGCTGTAAGCCATAACTAAATATACATGAAAATGATGAATATGAATATAAAAAAGCAAATAATTACTTATATGGAATATGTAAATTTGTAGTGCAATCTCGATATCGTTTTTCCAGTTGAAAATCAATTACGTAAACCTAAAATAAATCCAATAAGCCCAACAGTATAACCTGATAGAAATTCTATTGACATACCAAAAAGATGTCACAAATCACCATTACCTTATTTGCTTTTCGACTAAGATCTTTCTTCCACCAAAAGCCTTTGTTTTGAGCCCAATTTGCATAAAGGGAGGGTTCTATAACTATTCTTGAGCGCGCAGTAGCAGCTTGATAATATATGAATAAGACCAGTGGAGTTGGATGGTGTTAGGGTTCTCATTTAGAAAAAAGGGGGCTCTCGCATTAGAAAGAAGAGCATCAACTCAACTAGCCGCAGAAAAAGATTCTTATAATTATAAACATTACGCAGAGATAATAAGGAAGAAGTACCTTTCGAGTGTGTTTGGAAGCAGAGAAAATGAATGAAAAGAAAGAATTAGGGATTAAAAGTGTTTAAACGATATCGTTTTGATATATCAATCCTAATTCTTTTCTATTATAATCCAGTATAGACAAGTGTAGCATTATATTTGTAATTGATCTCTTTTTTTCCCCAAATAAGAAAGAAAATTGCACAATGAAGAAAGTGTTTATTAATTTATTCATCCTGTTTAAAACTTGAACCAATTCAACTGGTTTTGTACTACAGCACCTTGGTGGGCTGACATCGGAATCATAGGGAAATTGGAGATGCTGTTGATCTAGCTAGGGTTGTGGCCATCAGCTTGGAGATGGTGCCATGCCTTGCTGAGTTCTATCGTTTATGTTTTTTTTATGGCTCCACTTGAAAAAGTATATGTGTAATGTGATGTTAATTAGTTTCCCGATTATATTACTGGAACTATAGTAACAATTTCAAATGTTGCATAAATAAGACTTTATTGTAACTTTTTTTAATTTTGTTGCCTTTTTTATATGTAGCAACAAATTTTATTTCGTTGTTTTCAATATTATTAAAGGCAACATTTTAAAAACTATTGCATTATATTAATTTTTAACAACACATTTTTAAAATGTTACAAACATGTCATTGCCTAAAACAATTTTTACCATGTGCCAAGCATTAAAAAAGGATGGTGGCCACGTTGCAATGAACGCTTTGATAATTAGAGATCTGAATGCATTTTGTTGCTGCCCGCACGACCAGAGGCCATCTTTGAAACTTCATAGAATAATGAATCATGCATATGAGAATCCTCAGCATCAATTTGATTCTAAATTAAAATCATTCATTTAAATTAAAACCATTTATCAAATAAAATCCATTCACCCATAAAGTAAAACATTTAGTCATTTATAAGAGAAGTTGTCAAAGCACCATAATAATAAAATGATCCAATACATATTTGCAGCACTTGCACCTTAGATTGACAAAGAAGTACGGAAGATGACATTTAAAAAAAGACAAATTGCTCAAAGGAAATCTTAGGAAAAGATGTGCAAGTCTACTTATTGATAACCTCTCCCTTAGCTACAAGATGAATAAACTAATCATCATCTTCTTTGTTACCAATTGTTTAAAGAGTGAGTAAAGCCATATGTTGGGTTGGTGGGTTATTTCCATATTAATATATTGTATTTTCAGCTATCCGAAACATATAAGAATATAAGGCAATATGTGGACTGAAGACACGTAAGTCTTAGAATTCTTAATATGCCAAGTTGATTCTTTTTTCTCTCTTATGCGATCGTCCTTTATTGGCTAAAATCCCAACGTAAAGCATACCCCATTGTGTAATTCAACAAATTGGTTATTAATGGGCTGACTTTTGAGCTTATAGCTCATAATAGATGCCAACTCCTTGATCACCATTTTGTTGCGAATGGCAAGCTTAGCTTTATCACTTTTGCTCCTTATACTTGATTTTTTCCTTGGTCATCTTTTTCATTGTATGATGATTTCTATTCAATAACTCAAGGCCATGTTTCTTTGTAGTCTTAGAGTTGTTAATATTCTATCTCAATCAATCTTTTCTTTTCATTCTTTGCATCTTCATCCAACTAAGTAATTCTAACTCCCAAATTAAGAAAATCTAGATGACAATCTATCAATCCATTCGACTTAGGTATACATTAATAATGAGAGTGCAGATAGTCAAGCTTCAAATGAGCCATTTATTATGCTAGTGGATTAGTTACTATAGCTAGGAGTAAAAGGGTTACTGAGGTTTTGAATGGACTAATTCAAGACATGCATATTGACCAACCTTCAAAGGGCAATTCAAGAACTAATTAGGAGGTTTATTGATAACTTATAGGAAGATCTATCATTAGTTAATTTCATTCAAGCTAAGGTTGGAAAAGATGTGCATTAGCCCATATAACTTATGAAAAATTAAGTTGCAAGTCACAACCTCCAATACGGGTGTGATTGAGCCCATATCTACTTGCATGAAGTTACATGAAGATTCAAAACCTCTGATGCAGTTGTTTCATAACCTGCATATTAGCTGCACAAAGTTATAGAAGGAACTATGGTCTCAGCCACAGGCATGTCCAAGATATTAGCTGCACAATGTATTTAATTTTTGATTTTTTTTATAACCAACAAATAAGTTCTTTTCGTATATTTTATTTAAGTTTGGCTCAAACTTGCACGTATATTTTTTAGAGTTTTAAATTGAGGTGAGTTCATCAATTGGTATTAGAATTTGACTTTAAAGCTGGTATAGTTATCCTCTCATCTTTGTTTAATTTACGTATCATTTTACAATCTTTTGTTAAAAAAATGTGTTTCTTGTGATTTCTTTTATTTTATTGCACCATATTCTTATTTTTAAAGTTCAATAAATAGTTAAATTTCTGTCATCATCTTGTTTTCATGATTTGTCTATATTTCTTATTTCAGGAATTTTTCTTGTTCAATCCTTGTTCCGATAAATTGAATACTAAAAGATGATTACTTTTATGTTCTAAACTCAGGTTGTACGTTCCAATATCCACAGAGATGGCATAAGAACTTCATTTTTTCCGTCGTTTTACGTTGGCTTTTGTCTCCCGGAACAATCCATATCAAATTTGGTGAACGAGCACTTCATGTTTGCTTTAACACTAATCTAAGATTCCTGATGCACCGAACCTTGCTGGTAGTGATAACTAATGCAAGAGATAAGATGCTGTCAAGCATCAACAGTTAACGATGGTTTTGTTTTACTACATCCAGAACAGAGGGCTCTGTTGGAGATGTTAGCAATGCAGGATGAAACAAGAAAAGTTACAACTGATGTCCTTCGTTGCGTAAAGTCATGGAACTTCTCAAATGCTATACACGTTTATTTATTGGTTCAATCAAATTTCTGTACAATTTTGGGGTACTAATTGTCAAATACAGAGGTTGGCAGATACTGTTGCAAGCTAGATTTTCCAGAAATATGAATCCAAATAACTGGAGAGGAGGTTCTGTAACTGTAACGTCAGAACATTGATATTGCAAAAGATTTTTTCTGTTTTCATTTCAGAGATTTGTTGGACATTAAGCAAGATAACTATACATTCCATTTTCAGATTGGTTGGACATCTAAACATGGAGACAACAACCTTCTCTGGTACTCTAAATCTGTGTTATAACTGTTTTTGTAGTCCTCATCTGCCCCTTGAATAGAAGCTATTCGCTTCCCCTTGCTGGAAAATGAATACGATGTTACATGGAAAGACGGTAATTAGACCAGCTAGTTCATTCAGGGTAGCAAGTTCCAAGATGAAGCTTCTTTGCTTTCACTTTACTTTGTAAATGAAGATCTTTTTTTATAAAAAAACTTGATTGCTTGTTATGGCAATGGTAAAGCAGGACTCGTCCTTTGCCAAAGTACAGGATGTTTACAAAATAGTAGAATAGACTTGGAAGTAAGGATGAACAAAGTAAGAGACGAACATATAAATAAAAAAAGTAATCACCATCATCAAAGGCTCTTCAAATCATCAGTAGGGATGTACATCTTAAACTACAAATATCGCCTGCTGACATTTCATATGCTGCTATTCTACTATACACCATGTATTACTGGAAGAGGGAAAGCAGAGATTTTTTGGTAATAGTCCAATTCTTAACAGATGGATCATCTAGCCCGCCCTCTTGCCTTTATTGGTGAAAATGAATGAACAGCAACCACCACTAGCAGCTCTGCATTACACAATTCAGTAGCAAATGTTACATCCTTCGTATCAAGATGAAGATTCTTTTAGATGAATGTCAAGGCAAGAACTTTAGATTCAACTATCTACGCTTTGAAGAAAAAAGGTTCAAAAATTGTATGTTGGGTAGCGAAACATTTGTTCATACATCAATTGTAATCAAACCAACAAAGAAAATTTTTGCAGTAAAAAAAGAAGGAAGTTCAAGACTAAACTTACATATACCCGATTCAGGGAATAAGCCACGTTGTTTCTCTTGTATCCAAAAAAATTCTCTACCTTCATTCACTCTGTTTTATATAAGAGTTTGATCTAAGGTAAAGTATGAATAGTACCTGCTGCTACTTCTGCTACTACTCCTGCTACTGGCACTGCTCTTAGAACTTTCAGTATTGCTACTAAATCCACCGCTCTGATCACTCTCTGCCGACTCTGAGTGTCTCTTCTTCCACCACTCTTCATGATCTATACCCTTAGCTTGTCCATCTAAAAACAAAGGCCTCGGAGAAACACTACCATCTTTTCTACCGTCATTCATGGCTGAATTTTTCTTTTTCTTGCTCCTTGATCCACAAGAGATTGGAAATACCATCTTCAGCAGAAACCCTCCATTGTCTATGCTTTGACTTCTGTTAATCTGCGCTTTCCTAGTACTCGTTCTCTTCCCTTTCTCTGATATTCTCCGCATATCTTCCCCCTCTTTTTCTTCTTCAACCCCAACCATACGGTGCTCCACAATATCTTTCAAAGACAACTCATAACACCCTTCAGGCATTCTACTCACCATTTCCATGAGCTCCCTTTGGCCTCGGGCAATCGCCTGAGCTCTGGAAGGAGGAGACATACTGTGGTAATGAACTTGCCGATGGTGGGGGCTTCTATCAGGACTAGTCCGCCACAAAGATGATGAATAAACACCGGACATATCATCAGCCTCTACCTTGTAACTGGCATAATTCTCTGCTGTTTTTGGTGGCCGTACGCCAAACTTGGTGTCGCCGTAGTTGCCGCTTAATCGTCCTGTTTGATCCCAGAATTGGACATGGCTATCTGGGAATTTTGCACCAGGGTCTAGCATGGTGTTGTTTGCGCACAAAATTGGAAGGAAGGGGACGAAGAGAAGAAAGGGTATGTAATTGTAATTGCAGTTTGTGGGGAGTTAGTTCGATGTAATGTTACTATCTTCACCAAACGATCCGATGCGTCGTTTTCTTGGAACCAAGTTTTAAATGCTGCAAGTCATGGAGATTAGGATGTTGTCAGGCTCTTGAAAGTCAAGGAATTCTAGATGGATGATGTGTGATGATGGGGTCCCCATCCCTTCTCCCATTTATATTCAATTTGTCTTCTTTTAACGTGGGCAAGACAAGGAGACACCATCCACTTCCCTCGCAACCGTGTTCATATGTCTCGCATCTCCTACCTTAGTTTTTACTTTTATTTCCCTAAAATATCTTTTTCGAAGTCTCCAAACCATACCGATTCACACTCGAGCATTCCTTAGCCCTACTAGTTGAACGAATAATGACCTTCTTCCCAAAATAATTAAATTTCTTTTAGATGTGCAAAAGGGAAAGGAAGTCAGCACCTAAACAAACTTTTGAAGTATTTGATATGTAAGAAAGCACTCAAGCCTTTCCAAATAATTCTAGTGGTTTTTGTATGGACTGTCCCTATTTGTTTAAATTCATCTACGCTTGTTTGATAAAATAATAAGTCGAAATGTATAAAACTATGCATAAATTTAAGTACCTCTGGTATTATTTCGTGATGTTTTGGTGAAGGCGATAGTTGTGTCTTACACCACTTCTTTATCATTTCTTTTTTAAAGTAAGCAAAAGCCTACAACGCACAAAACAACACACAATGGTTATGGCTCTCCATATCCTAATTATAATGCTGGCATTGGTCTCCGCCGTTTGCTTTTTTCGCGGTGTTCGGTTTTCTGGTTTCCATATATATTCCCATTTGAAATTTATATCTTCCTGGTAATTTAATAAACTTTAATTTGACCTTAACCTAGCGTGCTATCTCCGTGATTATTCCTTAACCTCAAAAGGTTGATCCCCAACTCAAAGGGTCCCCAGTCGCAGACCCGACCACCGCTGGAGGATTGAATCATGGTTTGATCCCAGCCAGCTCCTTAGGAGAGCGGCCCAGTATTTGGTGCGCACAAGGAGCCACCACATTGGATGAACTCCTACACTGCCGCTGCCGAGATTTGAACCTGAGTCCTTGACCTCAGTTACCCTCCCAAGAAATCAACTGGGCTACCCGTGATCATTCCTTTATATATGGTTGTTGGAAGTAGTTAATTGCAATGTTTGGACAGGTCATCGTATATAATACATAGGATAGACTTTATTACGTGTCCCAGATCATTTATGAAGGGGTTAAAAACGAAAGAAATATGGAATACCTGATTTCAGTTCCATCAGAACTTTCGAAGCAATTTTTGAGGCCAAAACGAGCTCCAATCTCCCGAAATCTTCACGAAAAACGTTCACAAACAGGCGGTTTATGTCTTTCTATAATTTTCTCAAGGTGTAAGCACTTATAACAAGTCAGAGGATCCGTATGTTTACGAATGATATCAACAACTGCAGGAAACTTTAACCTTTATATAACTTCCATATTGGGCTTCCCCATCACAAGCTCGATATGGGTCTAACCCACACTAATCGAGATTCATTTTTCTCCTAATCTTTGACCCATTAATTTAGATCATTTATTGAGTCATTTTATTACCTTTTTCTAGATCAAATTATGTAACTTAACCGATAAGTTATTGAAAAAATCGAAAATATAATTAATAGTTGTCCAAATTTATAAGGAAGGACAAAATTGTCCGACATTCTCTCCCTTGGATAATTATTAATTGCAATTTTTTTACTCAAGTTTAAAAGTAGTTTAAAAACTCGATTAAGTCATGTTATTGTATTGGTACCAAATTTTAAAAATTAAAAACATTTGATCCAAAGTAATGAAAGTCCAATATTCAGTCCTGCAAAGATTTTGATATTGAAAAATATCAAATACATGTGTCATGTGTGACACAGGTCCAATATAATCATGAATATCTAATACCTCACTAACATGAATGGGAAAATGAAGTGTGGCAAACTAGAATGATACTTGTATGATCTAATACATATCATCTTCATTTGTGGGTTTCGATTTCTCTAACTTTATACTAAATTGCAGTAAAGAAATTTTGTTTTCTCTCACCGAATGCTAAACAGCATTAGAAAAAACTTGTTTTCTTTCACTGAATGCTAAAAAACATTAGAGAAAACCTTTATGTTCTCCAACTGAATGCTAAACTACATTAGAGAACACCTTTATGGGATTGAAAACTTATATTCCCCTATGTCATGTTAAATTTATAGATATCCATACTAAATTGTATGTGTGAAAATGACATAAGCTCAAGGTCAATCTTTATATATGCCCAATGACCTTTAAAATGCTTAAGATCGGCACAAATCTTAAGGCTTTCATATGTATTATGACTATACACAAGAACAGTTATTACTGAGGATAAAAAGATGATCATCTATATTAATAAATAATCATAATGTCATAATACATCAAAATTTACAAACTTTTAAGGAGTAAATTCAATGACCCCTAACTACTGTTGTCTAAGGACTTTAATATGCCTATATTGGATACAGTTTTAACAAGCATTAGTGGGCGAAGTCCTTTAGTCAATGGATCAACTAACATTTCCTCAGTCCTGATGTGCTCCACTTCAATGTCACCCTTTTGAATCAACTCCTTTATGGTCAAGTATTTGATCTCTAAATGCTTAGACCTATGATATTCTTGTTGTTGTTACTGAACAACACTGCAGCAAGATTATCACATTATAACCGAATGGGTCTAGCTATCGAATCTACCACAGACAACTCAAAAATCAAGTTTCTGAGCCAAACCGCCTGTGTAGCAGCTCCATAACATGCAACAAACTCTGCATATATGGTCGAAGAAGTTACTAGTATCTATTTGACACACTTCTATGATATTGCACTATCTACCAACATAAAATTGTATCCTGAAGTAGAATTATGATCATCCAAACGTATAGCAAAGTCGGAGTCTGTATACTCTGTGAGGTTTAAATCGTTAACTTTTCTGCATGTCAACGTATAATTGTTAGTAACCTTTAGGTATCTCAACGCTCGCTTAACTGCATTCCAATGGTCTACACTTGGGTTAGCTAGATATTGACGCAGCAGTCCAACAACAAATGCAATGTCCAATTTACTGCACACTTGGGCATACATCAAGCTACCAACTGCATTAGAGTACGAGACATTCCTCATAGCCTCTCTCTCAACTTCATTATTTAGGAACTGTGCCAAAGATAATCGTTCACCAAAAGAGATAGGTGCTACAACAGGTTTACAGTTAACCATATTAAACCTTTGTAGCACTCGCTCAATGTATGCTCTTTATGAGAGACTTAATGAGTGTTAAGATCTATCCCGGTGAATCTACATACCAAGGACAAAAGATGCTTCACCTAAATCCTTCATGTCAAAGTGTTTGTTCAAAAGTTGCTTTACCTCATGCAATATGGTCAAATCATTTAAGGCGAGCAAGATATCATCCACGTACAGTAACAAAAAGATAACTTTCCTCCCCTAGCCTTATAGTATAAGCATCTTTCAACTTTGTTTTCTACAAAGCCGAATGAGGTCAAAACCTCATCAAACTTTAGGTACCATTTTCTGGAAGCTTATTTCAGACTGTATATTGATTTAATCAACTTACAAACTTTATCAGTTGCATCTTGATCCTGAAATCCTTCAGATTGCTCCATATAGACCTCCTCATAAAGGTCGTCATTCAGGAAAGCAGTCTTAACATCCATTTGATGTAGCTCTATGTCATAATGAGCTACTATTGTCATACTCACTCTAAATGCATCCTTCGAGAATATAGGAGAGAAAGTAGCATTGAAGTCAACTCCTTCTCTCTGAGTGAATCCCCTAGCAACCAAACGCGCCTTAAACCACTTAACTTGACCCTGTGTGTGTTGGACCCCAAACTTTTCTATTAAATTAGAAATTGTTGGCGATTATTTATATGTAAAGAAAAAGAGAATTCTTGAATTTGAAATGAAATAGAAATGATAGTTTAGGTACAAGATAGGTTATATGTGAAATGTTGGAAGTTAAAAGCTAGAAAAATGTAATTGAAACATGTTCATTGAGTATGTTTCGGTGTTTTAGCCATAATTTTTTCTCTAGTTATCCAAATGAGATGATTTTTTATTTGGATTAAACTAGGGATATAGGGCTACAAATGTTATGATGAAATGGCATTTTCATTCAGTCTCTAAGAATATCAATTTTCGGATGGAAGTTGCGAATAGAATATTGTTTTAGTATAAGAACAATCTAAAACATATTTTGGGTATAAATTTTAGACTATGGAACCAAATTGAATGATTTTGATGTCATTAGAAAAGTGAGACAATGAGGAACATTTTTCTAGAAGGAAGTGCTATCAAATTCCTTCAATTTCATAATTAAAAAAGGGTCTTGATTTTTGGAAGGAGTTAAGCATGATTTAAATAATTTTGAGGTCTTGCTAGATTAATTATTTTTATTTGTAGTTAATTATTATGTTAATGTTGGTAGGATTTTAAAATATGGTTTAGTTGAATTAAGTAGTAAGAGTATATATGTATGAGGGCATTTTGGGAAGATCACTTAAGCATTTATGTTACAAGGCATATAAGGAAGAGTAGAAGGGTCTTTGTACAATCATTAATGACAAAATTGAAATAGGAAGTCTGGGCTTGCTTTTAAGGAAGAAGCAAGAACAAAATTGAGAGAGAAGAAACGAAAATTTAGAGAGAAAGCAAGGAGAGGGTTCGGTTTTGAGAGAAAGGAAGATGGAAACGCTAAGGTTTCTTTCATTTCTTGGTTTTCAAGAGGGATTTTCAAGTTGTTCAATAAGGGAAAAAGGAAGAGGAGGATTATAGCTCTCATTTAAGCCAAGAAACTCTTCATTTGGTGAAGATTTAAGGTAAGTTTATGTTAAATCTTTTAGATTTTTGAAAGAGTTTTGGTTCATTTAGCTTAAGAAATATATGGGTTTAAGAATTCTAGGATCAATTTTAGTGAATATGTCTTTTGGGTTTCTCAATTGGAATGCCTATTGATTTGGAAATTTTGCCATTGATGAAGGAGATAAAGAGAGGCAAGAAGAATCAAGAAAAGGAAAGGGGAGGCAATTTGAGCAGAGTTTAAGCAAGGAATTCAAGGTGGGTTTCATGTTTATAATTGAGTAATGAGCCACTAAGGTTTCTTTTTCCAAATCAAGAAATAAAAGTTTGCTTTTGAATCAAGAGAATAAAATGATTTCAATTACTTCATAAATGTTGCTTTCATTGCTTGTGATTGATTTGACAAATTGCTATATATTTGATATGTGAATTGTGTGATGATTTATGAAAATGATTTTTCTTTTGAAAAGATCACATGCTTATAAAATCATGTTTTCGAAATATATCAAGAATATGAAATCAAGTTTTCAAAAAAGTGCCATTTTGGACAATAAGTTTTGAAATACATGTTATGTGGGTTTGGTGTAATCCATCCAAGAATTTTCACATGCACGTTGACCAAGTTAAAGGCTTCTCCCGCCTGTCCGCTAGTGGCACAGAGCTCCTTCATGGACTCCCTCAAGTTTACGATTACACAGGACCACTATATGGAATTGAGTAGTTCGTCATTTTTATGGTGTTAGTAGTGCGCCCTAGGACATGGACATATATGACTTTTGTAGCCAATGGACATATGTGACTTTTGTACTAACATTATGACTTATTAATAATGTATTATGAGGTATTCTTTTATATATGCGTGTATACGTTTATGTAATGTGCTTTATGTTCCATGAATAGTATTAGGATTATGTCATCAAGTATGTGACTTGATAGTAAAACCATAAGCATTATAATAGTATTCTAAACTGTCCCTAGTCGATCGTTATTGATGGAACAATAATGAATTAAGACTAGTATGTGTTCTGATTGATGATCATGTTTTTCTAATCATGGATATGAGTTATCAAATCAAAAACATAGATATATGTTAGAGAACATATATTGGACCGACCCACAGAGAGAACACTACATGGTTTCATGTCATTAGTG
>JANZLC010000002.1:7579802-7590167 GCA_026413385.1 Erythroxylum gracilipes
TAGTTGAATGGTTATGCTCATGACACTCCAAGTTTGTATAGTGCAAATTTTCAAGTTTTCATAGGTGTAGAAATTGTGTTCTAAACTCAAAGGAAAATCTGTATCGATTTAGGTTAAATTAGACAAAGTCTGTCTACATGGGAGTTGTAGCTTGTCTTATAGCTTTCCAACGGTATAAAGAATGCGATTATGGGATATCGAAGCTGAAAGTTATGATCATTACAAGTTAGGATGGCGTAGAGGATGTGTATACCGAACAACTAGAGTAAACGGAGTGATATCGTACTAGAAAGGGTTGATTTTGGGAAGATTGCAAGTAAAAGGGATGTTAGGATGGATTTACGATTCATTGGAGGAGTCTTGGAGGGTGAAAAATTTTGTTACACTCGAAGGTTACACGGTCTGTCCGTGTGAATTCACACAGGTCATATAAATCCTGATGCTAAAAAATTGCCAGACTAGAAAGTCACACGGTCTGTACTTTGTCCAAATGACAGAATTTCACTTCAGAGTCTTCATAAAAGTTGTAGAGATAGAAGTCCTCTTTTAAACAGTCCAAAAACGACTCAATCCGACATCAGTAATGAAAGTTATAGCAATTGCGCCAAGGCAGGTGCAAAATGATCGAAGAGATGAGCATGGTTGATTCTTTTGGTCATAACTTCATAACCCGACTTCCAAATTAAGTGATTCTTGAAGAGATAGAATCCTAGCACGTTTTTCTACTTTACACAAAAAAATTTTTAGATTTTGGTGTTGATTTCGAAAAGATTGATGGAAAGAAAATGAGGGATGGGTTGGAAGAGCATGACTGGGTTGTGAACACAATTTGGATTTTAAGCATATCTTGAGCTATAGAGCTCCGAATGAGATGGTTCTTGCTTCAAATTAAACTAGAGACATAGAGCTACAATTTTTTTGAAGAAGTCAAATTTTGATTATTGTGATTCCGTTGTGTGGGCTTGCCCTTTGTGGTTTGATGTTATGAGAATGATGATGAACCGAAGATGGCTAATGAGGGTACATTGAAATAACCCTACAAGGAAACCTGCTCACGCTTTATGAGGGTTAAATGAATAAACCTTACAGGGTAATACACACATGTTTCATGATTTCAAAAAGTGTTGGAAATCCGAAAATAAGGAGTAATGAAGAAGATCACGTTTTATGATTCAGCAAGAGTTGGGCGGAAACGGGGACTCAACAATTTGTCCTTTTTGGTTTTAAATAGCCACTTGCAACTGACAGGTCTTCAATGTTAAGATAAATCAACAAGCTCTCATACCTTATTATATCTCATAGATTGCATCTCATCCTTCATCGCTTCCTACTACGAATCTGCATGAGGTCTAGAAACAGCTTCTGTAAAAGCAGCTGGATCTATAACATGTCCTATCTTATAGTCTTGCTCACCCAAATAGACTATGTAATCTGGTGAGATAGCAGGTCACCTCTCTCTGGTGGATCTGTGCAACTGCATAGGTTCTTATACCTTAGAAACCTCTTCCTAAACTGGTATAAGTTCTTGTGCCTGCATAGGCATGGTATTTGAACCTTCATCCACTGGACTTGATTGTATGAGAAGTGGATACGAAATAATCGTAGTATCCATCCTGCTATCTCCTAGAGGATGTAAAGATTCTCCCTTATCATGGGCATCGTATTCTAGAAACTAAGCTGTCTGCGATTCTACTATTCTGGCCCCTCTTTCTCTACAGTAAAATTTGTAGCCTTTCAAGTGTTCGGAATAACCTATTAAATAGAAACGATTGGAACGAGGTTACAATCTGCTCTCATAAGGATTATATAACCATACCTCAGCAGGGCATCCCTATACACGAATGTGTGCAAGGCTTAGCTTCCTTCTAACCCAGAATTCAAAAGGTGTCTTTGGTGCTAACGTACTTGGGACTTTATTCAAGATATACAATGTCGTCTTGATGGCTTCACCCCAAAGGTATTCAGGTAGGTTAGTCCTGCTCTGCATTGACCTTATCATCCCTTTAGGATGCGACTGCACATTTCGGCCATACCATTTTGCTCAGGACTACCTAACATAATGAACTGAGCCACTATTCCAACTGATTCCAAATACCTGGAAAACGGACCCTTTTCTTGTCCTACCACTCCATGTCTGCCATAGTATTCCCCTCCCCTGTCATATCTGACAATCTTTATTGATTTTTCCAACTGGTTCTCAACCTTATTCTTAAAGATCTTCAACTTATCAAGAACTTGACTTTTCCTTAAGCAAGAACACATAACCATAACGGGAATAATCGCCTATAAATGTCAGAAATATCTAGCATTGCATAACGTAACCTTATAGAGACCATTACCGCCTGTATGTATGAGGTCTAATAAACCAGAAGCACAAGTTGACCTCTTTTTATTTATCTTAGTCAACTTATCCCTACAACAATCGATACATATTTCCAAATCACTAAAGTTCAGAGTTGGGATAATGTTATCCTTTATCAATCTCTCAACCCTGTCCCTAGAAATATGGCCAAGACGTTTATGCCATAACATGTACGATGTTTCCTTTATAAAGGCTCTTTTTCGAGTAACAGGTTTAGCAACATAAGAAGAGGTATACATTTCGTTAGGAGTAAGACATATTCTATATAATCCATAGGATAAAAAGGCAGTTGCGATATGTCTTGTATTGATAGAAATATTTACAACCGAAGTATCAAATACAAAACAATAACCTTCTTTATCCAAAACTAATACAGAGATCAAGTTCCGTCTAAAAGACAGTATATAAAATGTGTCTCGTAAAACTAATATAAACCCCATATCGAGGTTCAAACCTATATCTCCTATATACAAAACATCCACCTCCTCATTGTTGCTGACCATCAGCTTCTCCTCTCCTTTAGTCGGCCTTCTCTTGGATCTAAACCCTTGCATTATAGAAGCAACATGGTTAGAAGCTCCATTACCTAACCACCAAGAACTTGACATGGTTATAGCTACATTGGATTCATGAATCATATAGGCCGAGGAGTTACCTAAAAGTTCCTCCTTAACCTTCCACAACTTATACTTCTCGCAATCAGCCTTCCTATGCCCCTTCTTCTTACGGAAGAAGCACCTTATACCCTTTAGGTCATGTGGCCCCTTAGCAATACTGGATTATCTAGTTTGAATCTTCGGAGAGGGTTTGGGTTTCTTACCCTTACCTTTAGGTTGCTGGGGCTTAGCCTTCCCTTTGCCTTTGGCAGCTGTAAACATGGTTGTATGAGGAGAACTCTTAATCTTCTCCTCCACTACAGCACATTGGGAAATCAAGGCATTGATGTCCCAAGTCTCATCCTAAGAGATGTAGGAGGTAGCCATCATCTCAAACTCTCGAGGGAGAGTATTTAGTGCCTGATGCACTATGAGGTTATTAGGAATTAGTACATCAAGTACCTTTAGCCTAGTCTGAAGGTGAACCATCCTGATAATGTACTATTGAATGCCTCCTTCTCCTGTATATTTCATAGAGAATAGCTCCTTAATCAAGGTGCTCTGCTCCACATGAGAAAACACCTTGTATCTCTGGGAAATGTCATCCATAAACTCCTTTGAGATGGTCATATTCGGTAATCCATTTAGCAGATGATCTGGGATCGACCTCTTAATAGTCAAATAGCACATCCTATTTGACTGCTCCCAGATCGTCATAGTTGCTTTATCAGCTTCTGAGCTGATATCAGTAAGTGGAGAAGTTCTCTTGATGTGCATCGCCATACTAACATCAGTCATCTCCAAGGCAAACTCCACACCCTTCTTTCACTTATTGAAATTGAAACCATTTAAGGTCTCAATCGTAACAGTATTGTTGTTTTCAGAAAAGGTGACTACCAGATAAAAAAGACAATGTAAAAATTAGTTTAAATGCAGGATAACAACGATAACAATATCTAAACAGACAATTCGATCACACATATTATGAAACTTGGGCTAAATACATAATATATGCAATTAAATCTTCACACTAAGGCGATCAGAGTACAAACCATCAACTCTCATGACACTACGACCTTTAAGTGAATAGATCATGTAAGCAATGACTTTCTTCCATCCAATGCCTTTATGTACATCTCAAAACCCTATGTGTAAGGCTAACATCTTTGGGCAAAATAACCAAACATAAGGCCAGAGACATCCCCCAACATGTGAGTATAACAATCCAAAATACTAACTTAAAAGGCCACTTTGGTGACTACATCCTCATCAGTACCTTAGAAAGTCCACAAACATAAGGGATACATCTTTATGTCATCCTCACATTCTATATGAGCATTATGTATGTGAAAATCAGTTATAAATGCAAAAAACCAAATGCACAATCAAATAATCACACACCGGTACTGAAAACATTGTCTTTAAAATTTATTTGAGATTTTTATTTAAAAAATTATCAATAAAAGTGACTATCGTACTTTCCTTAACACCGAAGCTACCACACGAGACACGAAATCTTAAGTATCTCCTTATGTACAATTCGGAGCACGAAAATGCACTCAAAACTAGCATTAAAAAGCTTTAAAACCTTTTCCGGAATCCAATTACCAATGTAATAAATCCAGAAAATTGAAAAAATACTTTAAAAATTCCCCCAACCCAAAAACTGACCCACTAGGACTCGGGGCACCCTTACGGGAATTCTAAAATTTTTTCTTTTTTATAAGGTGTTGACGTCACATCTAGAAAAATTGAAAAAATACTTTAAAAATTCCCCCGACTCAGAAACTGACCTAAAAGAAACTAGGGCACCCTTACTAGAATTCTGAAAATTTTCCTTTTTTCTTTTTGTAAGGTGCCGACGTCAGCATGATGTTAACATCATTGCAGTGCTAACGTCAACCGGCGTCATGCTGTATGTGGTCACAAGGCATGTGTGTGTTGCACACACATCGGCCGACACGCGCCAGATGCGTCTAGCATATGCCATGCACGCGCCACCCACGCGCATACGTGCCTGCCCTGTATGGCGTGTGCACTGCATGCGCTGACATGTGTCCTGATCTTGTCTGTCCACATGTTGGGCAGGTGGTGGGTTCGTGCATCACACGCGCCATCCCGTCCGCGCCCGTGGGCTATCAAGTCGCGTAAGGTGCATGCGTTTGTTAACCTGTGAAGCCACATAGGAGAACGCAATTGGCACGTGCGTTCAACTTCCGTTACTGTAGTACCGTTAGGCGCATGTAGCACCGTTGAGCGTGTGTGGTGCACGCGCCTAACAATACTCTAGCCCTTCGATGGGGAGGGCGATTTTGGTGATCTCGGAACCCGTTTTTTGTTCTTTTGGCCTGTTTTCGACCTTTTTTCATAGCGAGCCTTATGTCTACTAATTTTACGTAATCGTATACCCAAAAAAACTGAAAAATGAATCAAAAGCAGATGAAAACCATAATGGATGAAAACTAAAAAACTTTCGTTTCTGGCAACCCAATCACGTAACCGCTCTGATACCATGTGTAACACGTAGGATAAACCTTATTAGTGTCCCGGATCATTCATAAAAGGGTTGAAAAATGAAAAAAAAATGCGGAATACCTAATTTCAATTCCATCTGAACTTCCGAAATAGTTTTCAAGGCCAAAACGAACTCTATTCTCCCGGGATCTTCACAGAAAACGCTCACAGACACGCAATTAACGTCTTTCTATAATTTTCTCAAGACATAAGCGTTCTTAAAGGGTCAAAGGATCTGTATGCTTACGAATGATCTGAGCGGGAGACCTTAACTTTTATATAGCTTCCATATCGGGCTTCCTCATTACAAGTTCGATATGGGTCTGATCCAAATTAATAGGGATCTATTTTCCTCCCGAAATTTGGCCCATTGATTTAGATCATTTATTGAACCACTTTATTACTTTTGTCTAGATCAAATTACGTAACTTAATCGGTAAGTTATTGAACAAACCAAAATACAATTAATAATTGTCTAATTTATAAGGAAGGACAATTGTCCAACATATATACTTTTGGTTTATTATAATAATATATATGAGCAGAGCCCTCGTGCTTTAGGTGGACAGAACTTAACCGAATAGCCTGCTTTCAATAATTCATTAAAAACATTTCAGAATTAAAAGGGACCAATGAGACCTCAAGGCCTTGTATCTTGTAATTTGTATGTCATAGTTTAACTAGCAGAATCTGCGCTTCAACGTGATAACAAGTCATTGATAATTAACAAGAGAATTTTGCTTTTCACCTAAAAATAGATTTGGTGTGGATCGGATCCACCTCAATTAGGTATTGTCCCCTTTGGTCCTATGGGAGGGCGTACCATGCCCAGGGGAGGTCGAGTTGCGACTCGAACCACAGACCTCAAGGTTTTGGTGGCATCTTGTGTCACGCCTCTTACCATTTGGGCTAAGAGGACCAAAGGGGACAATACCTAATTGAGGTGGATCTGATCCACACCAAGATTAAAATTTAAATTTGAAAAGATTTATTTAATTTAATTTAAATCGGTTTAAATAAAATAAAATCGTTTTAATTTTGATTTAATAAGATTTTAATGGCAAAACTCAAATTAAAAAATTAATTTAAAAAATCATCTTATTTAGAAGGATTTATTCATCTTTTCACTTGTTAATTTCAAAAATTCTTTAAAAAGTTTTATTTTTATTCAAATTTGACTTATTATAATTTTTAGTGTAAGCTCAACTCATAATCTTGTATTTTAAAATTTTTAATAATTATGCAAAATATGAATACATTATTAAATATTTTATTAAATAAAACATATATAAATTGTTTTAAAATAAAATATAATTTTTTATCATTTATAATGAAATCAAGTTAGATAATAAATATAAAATATTTTTATAAAATAAAAATATTATTCTTTTTATAAATATTAATTAATTTAAAATAACTAGAAATTAATTTTAGGTTAAGATAATTATAGGTTTTTTTACAAATATTGGGTAGAGTTGATTTTGTATATGTTATAAATTTCACTTTTAAAATTTTTAAAACTTAATTAAGCATATTCTTAAAATATAAGCTAATTCTTAAATTTAAAATTCTTTAGATTTCAATTTATGGGATTAAATTAATTTCGATCATATATACGAGTTTAATATAAAGAAAAGGTTGTTGCCTTGCCTTCGTTTTTAAAGAACATGAAAAAATTTCACTTTCCATAAGCTCCCTACAAAAACAGAAGATTGTATTTATCAAAGTTAGTATTAATTAACCCTCGATTTAAAATTGGCATCGTCATTCTATGCGCCACAGGATTCTGTTTACATGGAGAGTGAGCTACACTCCCTGGCTCACTTGCTTCAGTCGTTTAACACTTGCAATTCGATTCGCCAAGGCAAACAGCTCCACAGTTTCTTCTTCAAAAAGGGTCTCATAAATTCCACTCTTTCACTTGCCAACCGAATCATACAAATGTATATTCGTTTTGGCTGCGTCAGCGATGGGCGTAAGTTGTTCGATGATATGCCCAAAAGAAACTGTTTCTCTTGGAATACTATTATAGAAGGTCACATGCAGTCTGGGAACGTTGAGAAATCGATCGAGTTTTTTAATTTGATGCCTTATAAGAATGACTATTCATGGAATGTGGTTATTATGGGACTTGTTAAAGCGGCCGAGGTGGAAGTCGCTAGGAGGTTGTTTAATAATATGGCAAATAAGAGTAAGATGGCTTGGACTTCGATAATTAATGGTTATGCTCGAAATGGTTGCCCATCAGAAGCACTTAAGCTTTTCAGGGAATTAAATTTGGACCCTTTGGCCAAATGGTGCAGTGATGCTTTTGTATTGGCTTCGGTTGTTGGAGCATGTACTAGTCTGAAGGCTAATAAGTGTGGAAAGCAAATACATGCACGGGTTGTGATTGGTGATGTGGAACTTGATCCGGTTTTGGCTAGTTCTATAGTGAACTTTTATTCAAAGTGTGGTGATTTAGGCAGTGCAACTTGCTTTTTGAATATGATGGAGGAACCTGATGACTTCTCTTTATCTTCATTGATCACAGGCTATGCCAATTGTGGTAGAACCAATGATGCTAGAAAAATATTTGACAGAATCGGCAATCCGTGTGTTGAGGTGTGGAATTCTTTGATCTCTGGATACGTTGCCAGTTTTGAGGAGAAGGAAGCATTTGTACTGTTAAATATGATGTTAAAGAATGGAACTCGGGCAGACTCCTCTACTATTGCAAGTATTTTAAGTGCCTGTACTACCTTAGGAAGCTCTCAAAATGGAAAACAAATGCACACTTATGCTCTTAAAGTTGGTTTAGTTGATCATGTTGTGGTCGCTTGTGCTTTGATTGATGCACATGCTAAGTCTGGTAGCCCAAATGATGCCTTCAAATTATTCAGTGAGCTCAGAGCACATGATACAGTCCTACTCAACTCAATGATCACACTGTTTAGCAACCATGGTAAAATTGAAGATGCAAAAAAGATTTTCAATACAATGCCAACCAAAACTTTGATATCTTGGAATTCAATGATAGTGGGTCTTAGTCAAAACGGTTGTCCAATTGATGCATTGGATCTTTTTTGCCAGATGAATAAGCTGGAACAGAAGATGGATACGTTCAGCTTTGCTAGTGTGATCAGTGCCTGTGCTAGTATAACTTCACTTGAACTTGGTGAACAGGTATTTGCTAGAGTACTTATCACTGGATTTGATTCTGATCAAGTAGTTTGCAGCTCAATTGTTGATTTTTATTGCAAATGTGGTTGTATTGAAAAGGGAAGGAACCTGTTTGACACAATGATCAAGTCAGATGAAATCCCTTGGAATTCAATGCTAATGGGTTATGCTACAAATGGTCAAGGATTGAAAGCTCTAACATTGTTCAACGAAATGAGGCATGCTGGTGCAAAGCCAAATTATGTCACGTTTACAAGCATTTTGTCTGCTTGTAATCATTGTGGATTGGTGGAAGAGGGATGGAAATGGTTTGACATAATGATGCATGACTATCATATTGATCCAGGGATTGAACATTATTCTTGTATGGTTGATCTTTCTGCTCGTGCTGGTTTCTTAAGGGAAGCAATCAATCTTATAGAAAATATGCCTTTTGAAGCAGATGTCAGCATGTGGTTATCAATATTGAGAGGTTGTGTGGCTCATGGAGATAGGATTCTTGGAGAAATAGTAGCCAAGCGGATTATCGAGCTAGATCCTGATAACTCTGGTGCTTACGTACAGCTATCTAGTGTATTTGCCTCCACAGGTGAGTGGGAAAGTTCAGCTTTGGTTCGAAATGTGATGCGGAAGAACCAAGTGAAAAAAAACCCAGGTTATAGTTGGGCTGACTGTTGAAAAACACATTCTTCTTGTAAAGTAATCATGGGTATTACAAATTGTGATGAGAAATTTATCTATCCTGAGGTTCTTCCAAATTTATAGGGAAAGGATTTATAGGTTGCCTTGTCAATGAATGTAGGCAGGCAACAACATGCACATGCAAAATTACCCTGAGACGGTAACATAGGGACTCAGTGGTTGAAAGATGGGAACTGACCAATATTTGCAGCTCTGATACACAGAATCTTTGGTCTTTGAGCTGAGAACTGAAGCCAAACTTTGTTTAGCAATGTAATGTACAAGAAAGTGAATTTGAAACTTGGAAACTTGTAACATAGGTGAAACTCTATAGAAATGCCGGAACACTTCCTAATATAACTACCAGAAAGATATATATTTGACATAAACGGGGTCTACATGAGATGCACCCGACGTGTACGCTGCATTTGCCAACCCATAGTTGCATGTTATGTTGACTTGTTTTTACTTTTTATCAAGTTTCATCCAGAATTTGAGAAGGATGATTAATTTTTATGGGGTAGCCATTCTGCTGCTTTTGTTTGCTGGGCAGTTTCAGTTATGTGAACAAGGGAATTGGTACGAAGAAGAGAAATTTGTTGATAACATCTGAAGCAAAAAGCTGGATAGAATCAAACATCAACTATGGGTTTGCAAATGAAAAGATAATGTCAACATTTATGTACGTTTGAAGGCAACCCTCACGTTGACGTGCGTTTTTGTTTAAGGAAATGCTGCGAGACACTTGTGAATCATATTTCCCCGTTAACAAAAGGGGCTTGTAGTTGCTCAAATGGTAGAATAATTTTTGCCACTTATGCATCAAACCTCTACTTTTTAGTGCACATATTGTTGGGTTTGGGTTCCCTCTTACGTGGTAAAACCCACAAACTTGTTAAAGCCCATTACTTTTTAACCCATTAGGTTAATTTTTGTATTGTCATTAAAAACTAAAAAAAATTTCAGCAGCTGCTAAGAGTGAGAGAAGAGTGAGAGAAGAGAGAGATTTTGTTCTTCCTTCATCCTTCACAAAAAGAGAGATTTTTCCAC
>JANZLC010000002.1:7612280-7622758 GCA_026413385.1 Erythroxylum gracilipes
TCTTAAGCATTTTGATTTCGTTGGTTTTCGTCCACGTTTGTATTTTGAGAAATTCTGTACACACGCTTTATGATTTTTGCAAGAGTTGGGTTCCGGAAACGGATCCCAACAGTTATAGCTAACACAAACAACTATGGTTCGAATCCTACAAAGACAATGATTACTAGTAATTACTATTAGCCTATTATCTAGTTTATGAATTGAGTGTTGATTTTTAATTAAAAATAATACTTAAACAAATAAAATAAAGTAGGAAACAATAATGAAAAAAGAACAACGGAAATCACTTAGAAAACAATCAATATCAAGAATTAGTGCCTAGGTGATGAATCTCGTCCTTAGATAATTAACCTTTTATTATGCAATTGTTTTATTAATGTTAGACCATGGAAATT
Source organism: Erythroxylum gracilipes (assembly GCA_026413385.1). Lineage (NCBI taxonomy): Eukaryota > Viridiplantae > Streptophyta > Magnoliopsida > Malpighiales > Erythroxylaceae > Erythroxylum > Erythroxylum gracilipes. The sequence goes on from JANZLC010000002.1 coordinate 7,612,676, forward strand.
CCTATCTTATGTTAATAACTCTCTCGAAACTACTAACAACTAATCATATGTTCATTATCTGATATTACTTATATTAAAGGTTCAAGGATTGCTTTACTAATTTGTAAATTTCACTATTAGGTTAGATCTTAATATAGAGGATTTATATCAACCTATCTCTAGGTTTGCAATTAACTCCTTTCAATTATGGTAAATCTATTCATACATAGGATTTCTCAATCTCTATGCTATGAAATCAGATTATGAAATAATATTCCGAATCTTTTAGAACATATATAAAACATATAATTGAATCACAATAGATCAATCAAAACAATTTAATTAAATAAAAGAATCAAAACATATTGTAGCATAAACTAGGTCATCACACCTAGACACTAAAAAGTGATTAGTTACAATTGAATAAAATAAGCATGGCATCCGAAATTAAGGAGTGGAGACAGTTGTGAGGAAGACAAACAGAAGGGATTGAAAAGAAGGCCTGTGCACACAAAGCAAATAGATTAAGTTAAGTTTCACTAAAGAAATAACAAACAACTATATTAAAAGACCAAAAAAAATGATATGGGTTGCCTCCCATTTAGGCCTTCCTAGGAGTCTAATATGCTCCTTCCTTTGTTGTTTAACCTCCCCCATGTTTAAGACCAAAAGGTAAGGAATAATCAACCCGCCAACCTTCACTAACACATCTTCCATTATTCCTTTTGGATAATGGATTGCCCTATCAACTAATTGTAGGCATATATTGGTTGGTCTTAATTGTCCTAGATCCATTTTCTCATAAATAGATTGAGGCATAAGATTTATACTAGCCCCAAGGTCAAGCATACCCTTAACCTATCATTATTACCCATTGATACTTGCACAAGAAAACTCCCTGGATCCTTCAATTTGAGGGGTAATTGCTACTATAGCATCACACTTGCAACCTCTGAAGCTATCACCCTCTCGTTTGGCTCAAACTTCCATTTATTGGTGCTTAGTTCTTTAAAGAACTTCACATAAGCTGGAATATTTCTTATCACACCTAACAAAGGCAGGTTAATATTAACTTTGAAAAATATATTATAAAGATAAGAAAATTGCTTATCTTGTTTCGATTCCTTAAGGCAACTCGGATATAGGATCGGTGGTCTATAAGATTTGTCACCTTATTCAATCTTGGTCCTTCATTGCAGTCAATTGCATGCCCCAGTTTTTAACCCTTTTGAACCCAACTTCATGCCTATTATTCCTCCATTCTGCTTACTTTCTTCATTGGGTAGGCTCTCCTCCTCTTGATTACCTACACCAGAAAGATTAGAAGGGATCTCAACATGCTTATCGATTACCTTACCACTTTTTAGAATAGTGACTGCTTGTGCTTACTCAGGTTGACTAGGCAACTTTCCTTTTTGATTGTTGTGCAATTGAGCCGTAAGTTGCCCTACTTGGATCTCAATCCTTTTCACAGATGCTTTCAAAGAATAAGACCTCTTGTTGTTCGTTTTGTTGATTTTGAGTTATGACCTGAATAAACGCATTCAAACTTTCCTCTAAAGAAGGCTTGCTTCGTGGGTTTTGAAGTGAGAATTGCACTTGGTAAAAATTCAGTCTTTGAAAATTTTGGTATTGTTGTTGGGGCTATACTGGTGGATTATTGGTCTTCTATAAAAAATTAGGGTGGTTTCTCCAACCAAGGTTGTAAGTGTTTGAATATGGATCATTTCACTCCCTTGGTTGAAAACCGTTGAGTGAGTTCATTTGTTCCTCCCCATCTGCAAAAGGCTCACAAGAATACGAACAAACTTTAGCTCCATGACCACAAGTTCCACATATACCACATACCTCTTGATTTGGAACGTTTTGGGGTAGCCTTGTAGTTGGCATCTTCATATTCCTCTTCAACTCACTTCATATTCGAGCTCACTTTATGAACTCTAGCTCTTCTTCCCCTCACACTTTTTTGTTGAGAATTGGCCCCCAACATTTCAAAGATCTCATTCTTCAGCCATCTTCTCTCCCACAACTCCTTATGCTACATTGTTCACCGTATACTAAAATTGTTGTGTCAATCCATCATAAAAGAACTGGTTCTACATATGGAGTGGAAAATGATGGTGTGTACACTGAATGAGCAGGAGTTTGAAGCGTTCCCACACCTTATGGAATGGCCCTCCCTCCATCTGAGTGAAGGTAGCTATCTTTGTCCACGACTCAGAAGTCTTCTGGTGGGAATAGAACTTTCCCATGAACTTATTGTACACCTCTTCCCATGTAGTTAATGAACCAGGTGGAAGGGTTCATCAGCCATGCCTTAGCCCGGTCCTTTAATATGTATAGGAAGCACGTAATCCTGAGTTGATCTTTATTTAGGCCATCTAACGGGAACGTTTGAAGAGTGGTGTAGAATTCCCGAATAAAGTTTACAGGGTCTTTATTGGGATACAACATGCTTTTCAACTCATAGTTTCTGGTTGCCTCTCCCAAACGAATGCATGAAGTAGCAGTACCAGTTATCGGTCTGGTATACTCCTTCATTATTGGTTGCCTTTCACCCATCTCTTGATCTTTTGGTTTGAATCCCTCAAGATTGTCTTCAAAGTCCCTTAGAAGTTCTCTTATCTGATGTACTTTGTCAATAAAGGGAGCAAGTTCACCTTCCTGAGACCTCCTTCCTCGTATAAACCAAATAAAAGCAATAGTGAATTAATAAGAAAATTACTAAAATAACTCAATAAAATAACACAACAAAAGTGTATGCATAAACAGACAAAACAATCGACGAAATGATCAAAATCACTTTAGCAAATAAAAACATTCAAAATTAATTCAAGTTCAAAACACTAAACACCACCCCAGTAACGACGTCAAAAACTTACTATGCCCAAATAATTCTAAAAAAACCTAGGCTATCCTACTCGCAAGTATACGAAGTAGTTGTAGAGGTTTTAAGAAAAAATACAAAATTAAATTGAAAAGTGGACGGAAACAATTGGGAGAAAAGACAAATAGATCAATCGAAGTGGAAAAACTCTTGAGAATTAATTTCACTAATTTAATCTCATATGTATAATTAAGGAAAATGACTGGATTGTTGTCTTACTAAAATTAATAGTTGGGTTCTAAATCGATTCAAATAATGAACTAGTCTAACTTTTGTATTCAACAAGTTATTATCTGAATTAATTATGAAAACCTAACTATTAATTACCACTTAAGTTAATATATTTCTAGTTCTTAACCTAAGTGTCCATAGCTTCTCGATCCGTGTTAAACTTCATCTCTCAAATCTTCATTAATACTAAAATGATGCAAATTTTGGCCATTCTATTACATCCATTCAGTATAGAAACCACATCAATAAATAAGACAACATATATGCAACCCAATCATGCATATTTAACTAAATAGGTTGAATGGGATTCAGCTCCAGCTCTCGCTTTCAGCCTCTCCTAAGCTTCCACCTCTCTGTTGTTTTGCTCTTCTTTCCAACTCACTTTGTTTCCTTTCTCTATTTCTCTCTTCTCTCTTTATCTCTCTATTCCTCCAGAATGAGTCTGTAGTGTCTCGGTGGTGTGTCTATAGGGTTTTTGTGTATAGCTTCAACCCCCCCACTTTTTTGCATCCTTCCTCTTTTATTTATAGCCCGACTTTAGGTTTAGGTTTGTAGGGTTGTTACGTCGTCAACCTGTACGTGTCAGACTCAAAGTTAGTGTCCAAGAATTTGCATTGGGGTGACTAGCTACATACGGGGGTGACTAGTTAAGTCACCCCATGACTAGTCACGCACGGTGGTGACATACCAAGTCACCATCGTGACTAACATTTAAATTAAATGTTAATTATGCACGGTGGTGACTTGACTTGACTAACATTTAACAACGCCACTTTTAAGGTGGTGACTTATCACCACCGTAAGGTGGTGACACTTGTCATTACTTTTCTTTTCTTTTCTTTTCTTTATTTCTCTTTTCATGCAAACTTTACGTGACTTTCCCTTTAACCTATATGCAGAATTCACAAAATAATCTAATTAACATTCATGCAATAATCACACCATTTTCACTCAATTTATATCACATTTGGATCAAAACACAAGGATTTGCAATCAAAATCAAGATATGAAGGAAATTAAAAGCAATAGAACCTAGACAAAACAATTCCAGAAAATTGGAGCCAAATGTGTGATTAATGGGCCTCTGCCAACATTAAGGTTTATCTTCTTTCTCTTCACATTTGCTTCAATTAATCTTGTTACACAATTTAATTTAATGACTATTTCTTTTCTTTGTTTAGGAAAAGTGTGAGAAAGCAAAGGTTAATAGAGGAAAAATAAAAAATCTTTATAACCAAGGCTCCAAATCTTTTATTGTCGAACAAATGAATTTATAAGTTCTTTGTTTAAAAGTTACAATTATATCAGTAAATACAATATTATTTATTGTGTTTCGATTCTTTTTATCATAAAACAGAGTCAGAGGGAACTACATAGAGAAGAGTGTGATCCTAACTTACACTATAAGAAAGGTGACGGCTAGACATCTGAAGAAGTACAGAATAATTATATAAGTATAAAATTTTGTTTAATTTTTAAGTTTATTTATTTATGTATTACTAACTAATAATGTTTGAATTAAATATTTATTTGGTTTTTTAAATTTTAGAATAAGATGAATGAGTTGTTGCAAAGATCATTGTTTGACATAAATGAGCCAAACATAGATAAGATTTGCAATAACATCCTTGGTACAAGATCATGGTACATCAAAGGTCTTGGGTATGGCCTTAAGTCAATTAGTTCATCATCGTCACAACCAGCAAATGTAATGACGCTTCAAGAGGAGAACTGATCGCTTAAGGATTAGTTACAATGTAATGGAGAAAAATTACAACGTAATGAGCAAAAGTTAAACCGCACTGAATGAAAGTTAACCAAGCTTGAAAAGATGATTAAACAAATACTTGGCCTAAATTATGTAAGTAATAATGACGATGAGCGCGAGTCTTAGTTTGTACATAAGTTTTTTTGTTAACATTTGTGATTAAAATTTAATGACATTTTATTTTTTATATAAAAACGCTCCTAATTTTTAATTATTTTATTTTTATTTTTGTTTAATTAATTATAAATAAAAATACTAAATATTACAAACAATAAGATGGATTCAAAACCTTACCTTTAATTATAATTAAATGAAAAAAAATATAGGATTGCTTATTAAAAAATCAAAATTCATCACAAAAACTTTTTAGCTACGTTCTTAAAAACGTCAAATTTAATTATTAAAAATTAAATATTAAATAAAAAACATAGCTAAAAAGATTTGGCTATGATTCTAAAATTGTCACCAAAACTTTTTAGCTACGTTCCAGACACGCTCTCGAATAACCTTTACCTACATTATGAAAACCGTTGCTAAATCTATTTTGCTATGAAATACAAAACGTCGCAAAACATATTACCTACAAATACGGTAACGTAGCTAATAACTTTTAGACACGAAAAGAAAGTGTCCCAAAATATCTTTGCCGATGATTTATCTTATCTTCGCCCATCTCTTTTCGCGACTTATCTGAGTTTAGAGCGAAATATAGTTTGCGACGATTTTGTAAAAATGTCGTCGATAATATTTTGCTACCGTAATTTGGTGATGATTCATGCAACGAATTTTTTTCGTTGCTAAAGTATTTTGAAGACAATTTTGGAGCTTTTAGGGACGAAAATATTCATGGCCAAAAACCCCTTCTATTATAGTATAAGTTAAGGTGAAAAATGATACCTTTAATTAATATTTAAAGAAATTATTTTGAAATTTATATTATGATAATTCTAAATTATCTAGTTATAATATCACATAAACTAAATTGATGACTAAATTATCAAAGTTTTGATTCTATTTAAAATGGTATTAATATTATTTTAAAAAAATTAAAACATAACGTGATATTATAAATATGTGAAAAATTAATATATCAAACAAAAAATTGGAAAAAAAATCGCTGAAAAAGCCATAAACTGTGAATATCCGACTCGAAATGCCCGCTCCGCTCCCACTAAATTCATATAAAGGCATCATATTTTTTTGATGCAAATAAAGGCATCATATTAATTAACAGCCCAAACTCCAAAATTTGGCAACTCCCACAAATAATAAATTCTTAATCGGGAATAGCAAGAAAGATCCTAAAAATTATGGTTTCTACTTTCTAGTTCCTGAACTTAGTACCCTTCTTTACATTCTTATAAACTAATCAGAAGCATTCGATTACTACGTAATACAACTTGGACATAATTGCACAGTTACAATTCAGTATCCACCATGTCTCCAATTCAGTACCATCGTGAAGATGAAGACGCATGCGACGTCGCTCTCCAGCTTGTTAATGCTGGGATGTTTCCGTTCGTACTGAAATCAGCTATCGAACTAAAAATTTTTGAGGTCCTCTTTACCGCCACTACCGGCGGCTCATGGCTCGCACCGTCCCAGATTGCAGGTCGAATTCCGACACAGAACCCTGATGCATCATCCATTATAGACAGAATGCTAAGTTTTCTTGCCAGGTACGATCTGGTTAAGTGCATTGTGAATACCAAAGAGAATGGAGAGGTTGAGAGATTGTTCGGTGCTGGTCCCCTATGCAAGTACCTTAGAAGAAGCCAAAATGAAGGGGGGTCTGTTGGTTCATTTCTTTTGATGTGCTACGATGAGGTCTCCATTAAAAGCTGGTATATTTTCTTTTCCAGTATTTAAATAAATTCTTCATCAGAGTTTGATGATAAAAGGCTATTTTTATTAGAGTTAATAAATAAATGAAGCCCATGGCAACTCAATATATGTATAATCCGCATTCGGATAACTAACTGTCATATAAAGAAGTGTTCCTAACGATGATTCTTTGCTTATACTTGGTGCTTTGTTCGACATTTTTATTAGTGCTGCTAATTGGTGGACCAATGAATTTCTTTATTGTTTTGATACATTCAAAGATGTTAGATGGAGAAAGTGGATCCTTGCTTGGGCTCTTTGCATCGCAAAGATCAAGATTCTTATTAACAAAGCAAAACCGAGTGACTGTTTTATATGTACCACCTAAATGATGCTATAATGGAAGGGGGAATTCCGTTTAACAGAGCCCATGGACTGGCAACATTCGAATACCCAGCAACTGATCAAAGGTTCAACAAAGTATTTAACCTGGCCAGGTCAAGCTACAATCAGAAAGGTTTCCTCGAATTGTACTAAACTGCATTAGACACGAAATACAAAATCATCACTATTTTTTAATAATAAATCTGTTACATATTTCAATAAATTAATTTGGCGTACAGAACCTATCTTTCATGGAAGTTCTCTTTCTTTGTTTTACTTCAAGAAAATTAACTAATCTGCCATGAACAAAGAAAAGAACTACGGAGTATACAGAAAATCAGGTTGGTTGCTTCTCCAAAAACATCCTGCCTTCATGAGTGGATATTAGCTTCTCCAAGCTTATTTTCAGATATTAGCTTATGAGTGGACATGGAGCCCCACCTATACAATCTTATATAAGATCATACAAAAGAAATAACCCTTTGCCATGATCTTCTGGACTTACAAACAGTGGTGACCACACAAAGTTAGGATATGAGATTGTGGTGGGAATCATTGGGGTGTTGCCTTCCTCCACAGACCAAAAGCATGAGATTCTAAGGGTGAGAAGGAAATGAAATGACCTCCCCACCACCCACTTTATGTTTCTCCTTTATATATCCATCACAAGTTGACCGTCACAAAACTGTTACCGCATAATCCACCAAAAGAATATGTGCTGACCAATTAATTTGTGTAGGAACTCATATTTAATAACATGCATGATTGATAAATTGAAACTATTTTATTTCCTATTTCTTATCAACTTTTCATCGTACCTCTCTCAAAAAATTATAAAAAATTGAATTAATATCAATTACATGTTAATAATATGAACATTTAAACATAAAAATAAATTAGTTATCTAATAATGAAAACGATTTAAAAAATATTATATTAATAATATAGGAATAGTAAATCACAAATTGCCAATCTTTTTTATATGTTTTCATTTTAATGTTCAATCTTTTATAATTTTCAATTTTTAAAAAATCAAACAATTCTATTCAACAAATTGTCTCTGTTTCCTTACGTGACTAAAGAAGTGCATGAAAACTAACATTTGGAAGAACTAAATAACATCATCTTCAGGGACGGATCTATAATTTCCCCCATTACCTCCAAAAAAATTCATATAAAAAATTATTATTTTAAGTTTTGATCTCATAAAAAATAAATAAAATTTTGCTCCCATTAAAATTTTGCTCCTATTAAAATTTTGCCCCCATTAAAAATAAAATTTTGCCTCCATTAAAATTTTACCCCACTCAAAAAAATTTATGGATCCGTCACTGATCATCTTCCTAGGAAACATTAGAGGGCAATTTTGGGCTTCTGGTGTGCGAGGTGAGAGCAAGGTGGAACAAAGGTGAGGCACTGCATGGAGTAGAGGATTCAGTGAAGAGATACTGAAGCATAAAGAGAGAAGACCCAGCCGCCACAGAAGATAGAAGACCCACCCATCAACATTTCCAGAGTCAATAAGACAACAGGAATCGACCCAATGAGAGGTGTGCGTCTGGGAGTGGTAACGGTGTGAGGGGGAGCAAACCCACTCCATGTCTTTCCAAATCTGAACTGACCAAATTCAAATCTGAAGAACTTCAACTCTCTCATTTCCCAAAACCTTTGCCCTCTCTCTTCACCCAAAATTACCCATTTACCATTCTTTTTCCCCTTTTGAACCCCTACCATAGCCGCCATCTCACCTCCCCCGCCTTTAAGGCTACGACCTCAATGACAGGCCTTTTGGCCTCTCTTTCCAGCATCGAGAGAGGGAATCCTCCATATCAGAAGGTGATTTTCTTGTGCTTTCTAAAGAAATAGTAGCGTCTCACTAGGTAGTTGATTACAATGGCAAAATCCCTAGCTGCCGCGAAATTACAGACAAAGATTCAACCACATCCAATCTGGTCGAAGCATGGAGGAACAAATTAAAGACCGTCCATTACAAGGGAACACTTAAGCACTATCAAAATGTGATCAAAGATGGAGTCTTATCTCCACCGGTCGAACTGTTAATGGTGGGATTTAACAAAGAAGTTTTTATATGGCCTAATATTATTATTTTTATTGTATCCTATTTCGGCCTTACCACAAATTTATTTACCGTTACCAAACAATGCATCAAGATTCTTCCTCCCATCAACGAAATTTTCCATATTTTTCTCTAGAGATAGAATCTTTCTAACACTTTTCTCCTTTTCAAGTTCTAAGGGAGACTTTTTCTTCTAATTGTTTTACCTTTTCAGAACCATTTTTTAGCAGCATATTTTCTAGCTTAGTTATTCTTTCTTCTAAAGCTTCCTTTTCAGAAACCTTTTTGTTATAATCAATCTCAAGAGACACATTCTTGATCGCCAAATTTTCATTCACAGATTTCAACAATTAATCTTACTCTTTAGAGACGGATCATTGCCTTTGGACTCCTCAACTTCTTTGAAGGACTTCACCGTCAATCTTTTGTACTGATTATACAATTCATTATATGCATTTTTCAATTCATCAACTTCAATATCAAAGTTATAATAATATACCCCATTGTTTCTTGATTCAACCATGAAGCAAACGTTGCTGACTTCTTCTAGTTTTTCTTCTTTAAATTTTTCATAATCCTCACCTGACCAAGTTGCAATCATTGCTTGCTTTTTAGATCTTTTGTTATCTTACCTGTCCTTTTGAAGAAGAGGACATTCTGGTTTTGTGTGTCTAGGCTTCTTGTAGTGATAGCATATGATTTGATTGTTTTGTATTGCTATTATTGCTACTGCCTTTTGATATGAACCTGTTGTTTCTGACTTTCTTGCTTCCTTCTCTTTTCTTCATCAGCTTCTTTTTATAGAAGTGGAAATATTTTCTGACCATAAAATTAAACTCGTCATCTTTCATCTATTTACAACTCAGTGTCAGTTTCATCGCCGTTTGATTCAACAGTTGCTTTCAATATAATTACGTTTATATATGAAGATAC
>JANZLC010000002.1:7631827-7675702 GCA_026413385.1 Erythroxylum gracilipes
TACTCTTTTTTTATATATATCTTATCTTAACATGACATTTGCATATGGGTCTACAGGAAACAGTGTCTTTACTACGTAGGGGTAAGGCTTAGTATTATCAAATCTTTCCAGACAACACGTTAGTGCGGAATTTCAACTGGGTGTTAGTGATGTGGTGATAACATATTTTTAAAAAAGTATTTTAATAATGATTCAAATTTTTATGCTTTTTCAAAAGGAATATTGTTGGAGAAGTTGATAAAAATTTTGAGAGAGTTAATTTATATCGTATGCATGTTGTTAAATATGTGAAAAGGTAAAAAAAATTAATTTAAAATTTGTTATTTTTATTTGAACTTAAAACTTATATTTAAATAAAAATATAAATTAATAATTATCATAAATATTTTTGTAAATATTTTACACTTAACTATATTCAACATTTTTAACTTGATACTAATATTTCGTAATAACTAATAAGGAACTACTATAAATTTAGAAAGAAAAAAAAAGACATATTGTAAATAATCATATTAGTAAAAGAACTGGTTACATATCATATAACTGCTTATATTAATTTAAATAAAATACAAAATATGTAAATAACATTAAAACAAAAGGTGCAGAGCTCCGAGTAACAAAGAGACATTTTCTTTCCAATTGAGCCATGCCAAGTTCTCTTATCTTTGAAAGCTTAGAGGATCTTGAACGAAGCACATAAAAGAGTAACAAATGCGTGGCTGCCCCATACCATGTGAATATGTCAAATAAGTGTATAGCAATGATCAATCCAATAATCACAAGAATCTCCGACAAAAAATTAGTGCCGTAGCTTAAGTTAACCCTTCAGAAGCTTCCCACTTAGCTCCTCGTCGATCGCCTGCTTAAAGGAATTCCAAGTTGCAACCCCACAGTCTCTTATTTTCCATGTTTATTGGACAAGGAGAAAGCAGTTAGCTTCTCGACAGATATTCGTCCACCCAATCATTTCATATATAGTTGCTAAAATGAGGGGCCACTGGATTCTATAATCTCAAGCCAAGAATTGTCAAGGGACTTTAAAGTTATGCAACTCTGAAGAAAGGTTTTTCTCAATAGAAAAACATGATAAAGAGAATCGGTTAGTGTGTCTACTGTTGCTAATATTACTCGTGCAAAATCTAATATTGCCAAAATTGGAGCTCTGTTGTATCTGTAAATTTCTGTAGCATATACATGTTTCCTATTTTTATGATCGTAGCATGTACGTATTGTTTCCAAGTTTTAACGATTAAATTAATAAGTTATCTCAAAATTAAGCTAAATGGTTATATCAATTGAAATCGCTACTACTAGAATAATCCAACATATGCTGAAATTTTCAATTTGAAACAACTTTTTTTTCTGAAATGTAATGTATTAGAGAACTGAGGACTATAATCATGAACAAAGATGGATGGCATTTAGAAAGAAAAATATTATCACTCTACATGAATTTGTTCATTGATCTTTTGATAGTATCTGGTGATCTAACTCCTATTGTTAACACTTAAGAAGAGAATTAGATCCTGCAGAGTTTTTCTACTCCTTGCAACTTTTGTGAAATATCATTTACGCAATATTTGATTCTGTTTGATTGATAAGTAAAAGAGAAAGGGGATAGTATACGAACGCTTTGTGGGGATAGGCCATTTACAACCTCATGTTGCAAAATAAAAGTGGGATAACGAATCTTTTGCAACCTGGATATACACTCCCACAACTTGCAGTTAGCTTCTTCTACGTACAGCAACCTCATTTGTCCTTTGTCTTTGCTTCTGCTACACATGCAGTGGTGTCTTTGGTCACTTTGGCAGCAGTTAATATCATTATCCAAAATGATATGTCTAATATGTTCCTTTTTTCTCTTTGCCCTTGTGATAACCGACCCCAAGATTAGGCTATAGAAGAAAATTTTCTCTTTTGTCTTGAAAATAATTCGAGACATTATCTTACAATGATGGATCGGTTAATCATGGAGGCCGACGGGGGCATGATTCCAAATATCCCTTTTAAGATTTCCCGTACTAGTTAACTATAGAAAGCAACGATGCTTGCATAACTTTTGAGGGAAAAGTTAAAGAGCATGAGATACCGATTACTGAAAAGACAAAACCCAACTTTAAAAACCCGCGAATTGGTTAAAGTCCACTAACACGTTTGGGTCTTATTATTGGTGAGCTAACATAAATTCGATTCCTCCTCTTGCCTCCAGCCAAAGTGTAAAGTTGAATCATTAGCATACTACTTTATAAAGCGGCAGCCTTTTACCTTCTTATTCCTTGTTTCACGTTGGTTGGACACTTGGACTCCACAATTTTTCTGAGTTTCTATATATAACTAATTATTTTTAAAATATATATTGCAGATTAAGAGGTGGTAAGAAAATTCATTCTAACTTAATGAATGTTTCAAATATTTATCCAATAACTTTTTTTAAGAAGAAATAATTTCATTTACAGGCCCTAAAGAGCAGCCAGAAACTTATTACAACACAGAGTTATTTATTAAAGAGACAAAAGATAATAAGTAACAAAATTAACAATACATGTTTAAAAATGAGACTACTTAGAGAAAACAACTATTTCATCTAAGTTTTATCTTCTTCTAAGAGAGGAACTCAATTTGTTTGTAAGGTTAGGAGCTACTATAATTTCTCTAATCCAACAACTCACTTTATGTGCAAGAACATATTTGTTAGATTTAAAATTCCTGAAATTCCTTAAGTACCTTTCCTTCCAAATGGAGAACAGTGCAATAGAGACAAATGCTTAAACATATTTAATATTTCCTCATTCTTTAGTAATGATTATCTGCCCAAATTAGGATTCCATTCCAGTTTTTGTAGGGACAATCCAAGTTCAAGTAATGAATTATTTTGTGTCAAATGGAACAAGAGTAGTCACATTAGAAGAAAAGATGAGAGGTAATCTCAGGAACCAAATTACAAAGGTAGCAAACTTGATCAATTGAAAATTTGAGCTTATCTTTTGTTTTCAATCTACCTCTGATAGCTAACCATGTGGCGCAGGAGGCTTTGGTCATCAATAATCCTTTCCAAATAATGTTATACCAAGGAACATAAAGAAGATGAGGTCTAATAGCTTCTAGACCTAAGGAAATGGAGAATTTCTCATTACTCGTGGAGTTCCAGACAGCTTTATCCTTTAAAAGGTGGTTAGGTAAATAGGTTGGAAGATAAGAAAGCAATTTGTCTATACCTATTTCAATAGCTAGCCAAGAACACTGAATAATAATTTTGGACACTCTCTAACATGAGCTGAAATTTTGGCTACAAGGAATAAGATTTCACTTCTTATAGATAGAGGACTAAGAGGGAACCAATTATCAATACAAAACCATATTTCTTCTCTATTTCCAATATGTATTTTGAAAAGAGAATAAATGGTTTGTCTTTTCCTTAGCATGAGGATAAAAGGCCAATAATGCTCCTTCTTTTACTTTAAATGCCAAAAGCTGGATTCTTTCAATTATAATTCATTAGTCCACTTGCTCGCAAGTGCTTCCTTGCCATTAAAGAGTTTCCATATCCTCTTTGCCACTAACATTGTTTGTATCAAGTTAATCGAGACAAATCTTAGGCACCCTTCATGCTTTTTCTAACATAACTCATCCCATTTAACTTTGGAGCTCTTAGGGTTGTCAAATTTACCGGTCCAAAGAAAGTTCCTCATGTATTTTCCATCTCCTGATTAATCTTCTTTGGAAGGAATAGATGTGAGCTTCAATGAGTATGGAGATTTGTCAAAATAGATACAATGAGTTGAAGACTGCCAACTTGAGAGAGTGTTTTATTATACCAGGCACTAATTTTCCTTTTGAAATTCAGTCAATAAATTTAAGCTTCTTTGATGAAATAGAGACTCTAAGATATTTAAAAGGCAAGCTGCCAACATTCCTTTCAACATTTGTAACATCAAAGGAAAAGTAGATCTTACTTTTTAGTATATTTGACACTAAGGCCAGATATTTTGCAAAATTCTTGAAGAGATTCTTGAATAATAGATATGAAAGTGTGACAAGTCCCACAAAATAACATAAGGTGTAACGAATTACTTTTACTCTTTAATAAGTGAAAAAAAAGTTTTTATCAAATATAAATATATGTATCTTATGCCTCGGCTAGTATAACCGAGGTTTCAACGATAGTCATCATTGTATGATCTTAATCTTTAACAGATGTTCAGTTCTCAAAATCACTTGAAAAACTCATGATAAAACTTTTTTGAAGCTAACTTAATTGAAAAATCTTTGTTAATTCATGTGGTCTAATAATGTCATGTACTTGAATAGTTTCAGTTATTCTTGTACTCCTCTTACCAAGAGTTTTGAAATGCAAATAAAAGGTTAAAATGATATTATTATTATATCAATTTTAGATAAAATAATTTTATTTTGATTAATTATTAAAATAATATTATTTCACTAAATTTTAATAAAATAATATCATTTTATTTAAATTGACTTAATTTAGAATTAATTAAGAGCTATCCCCTGTGTGTTCGCAAGGGTTAATGTAGGCACTTGCTACCAGTGCGCGTATAAACTTGTGTAGTAATTTAATTTTGCCGTCACTCGCTTTTATTTAAATGCCTATTTTGTCCCACAACAAATTTATTTGTTTTATTAAATTATTGACTAAATGGTTAACCTCTTTTTCGATCCTTATCCATAATCGAGTTAATTAGTTGTGATCTGGTTAATTTGTAAACCATGACATTTATAATGCCTTGGCAAGCTAAAAATTGGATTTTTGAAAATTTTTATTCTTTTTATAGCTTAATTCAACTTTTTATACGTTCAAACTGACCAAGAATTTTAAACAAATCCAAATGGGCCAAAACTTAAGTTATTTGTAGCTGAGCATTTAGTTCTTTATTGATTGCAAGTAACAAGAGTTAATATTTTCATAATGTAATGTTGAAATATTAATAGTGTTGTTCTTTTAATGATTAAAAAAGTCAGTGTATTGATAATTAATGTTTAAAAGAAAAATGCTCATGACATATATAACAAAGTCAAAATAAATTGGACCTTATAATTGATATTCAATATTAAAACCAAAGGAATCAAAATTAAAGATTGAAGTATTGCAAAAATGATGTAAAATTTTTAATCACATATATATTAGTTCATAACAATCTATGCATAATTAATTTTAAAATTTTGAAGTTTTAGAATATCAAATGTTTTCTATGTGAATAATCAATCGAAAAATATCATTATCTATTCTATCATATAAAATTAATTATTTTCAATTATATTTTAAACATCTTAACATTAGTAACACTCAAGCAAAGGTACTTTTTAAATCAGTAAAAACATAAAATATAAAAACCAAATTACATATTATGCTTACAAATAAATATGTTGTACTGTGCAGGATCAACTAGCTCTCTCCTTCATGACAAACGAATTTTATCCAGCCTTTATTTATTCTTCTTTTGGAGAGACAAGTTTTATACATCACATCAAAAGGTAATTTGACCATCATTCACTTATTTCCGTTACAATACCAAAATTTTCAGTCACTTAGAAAAGAATGTGTATATATATTTAGTCTATTGTGTATTATACATATATTATAGTTATTAGGAAGATATATTCTAAGTTTCTAACCTAGTTAAATTATCACCGTTCAATATAATTATTGACATCTTCTTTTTTTATTAGATTTATCATGTATAGCAATTGTCCATTACCATTTTTAGGCAAACAAATCACTTTATGATGCTCTAATATCCAATTGTTTTCAACCATATCATCATCAGAATCATCCCGTAAATTCCATCTTTGCCTCTCTCTCTCTCTCTCTCTCTCTCTCTCTCTCTCTCTCTCTCTCTTATATATATAAGACATATATGCATAAATACACATGTAAATGACGATTACAATTTCAACGGTGGACATCGCTTCTTGTTGCCCACAAGAGAAATAATGGGTAGTTTGGTCATTCCACTTCAGCCCATCGTACTATCCACAAGTGTCAATAATATTCTCAAAACACCAGCGAAACGAAACAAGCGACGGCAGTGATCCAGCACAGCAAGATGCCTTCTCGGTGCTGCGCTATTCGATGGCCACTAAATCTCACTTCCAAAACATTTAACCATTATTGGATCGTGCTGTACACTCGTTAATTCGAGAGTGTGAACCATCACTAGTTCTGACGACAAAATTCGACGATAGAGATGTTTGGTCGCCGCGTCATATTGGAATAAATAAATATATAGAAAAGGAAAATGAATATTAAAAGGGTAAAGCCACTCAACGCCACCCAAGTTCCCGTCTATGTTTGCTGTGTTTCTTATTTGCTGTGTTTCTTATATAGGCCTCCACTTTGGCTCTGGAGATACACACACAATCATACATAGAGAGCCAACTAGAGAAACAGAGACAAAACAGAGCGTACGTAAGACAAAGAGGAGACAGTGAAAGTGCTATTCCAACGTAGAAGGCATCAGAGAAAGAGAAGGAGGCTACTGCTAGTGCTTCTTCAAAGTTAATGGTTTTGAATAGCGTTTTACTGTTTCTCTGATGTTAAAAGGATGTGAAGAAGCTTGACTTCTTTTCCTTTTTCTTTCTTATCTTTTCTGGTGTTGGAATCTCTGAAGAAACTTTCTCAAGGTCAGATCTTTATCTTCAAAGTCTGCAACTTTCTCTCTTTTTTTCTGTTTGCTTTTAGTTTGGTTGATATTGGTCACCTTTCTGTTTACTCTGTGTTTGGATCCGGATTCTATCTGGATGGCCGCTTGCTCCATTCCTTTTTGTTTACTATATGGATTGAATTGTGTACGTGTTCCTGATTGCGTTATTCTACTTTCACTTGATTGGCCAACTTGTCAATTGTCTTTGTAAATTTTCCATTGACGTAAGTAAAAGTTTTGGCAGGTTGGCCCTGCTATTCTGTTCCCGTTTTACTATACTTGTTCTGGCTTTTGAGTGCTGAAATCGACTTGGGAATTCTGGTTTTATGTAATATGTTTAATTCTCTGATATTGCATTCTCAGCTTTAATGAACCCTCTTTATTTGGCATCCCAGCTTTGCCTTCTTTTCACAACTTGATTACAGTTCTAGATCAACTATATATTTATTTGGGTGCCTAGAATTTCTTTATCCAATCTTTTCCACCTAATAAGCTTTTATCTGCATGAACTCTTCTTCAGTGATTTGAACTTTCAGGGATATGATTTAGACATCAGTGGTTAGGACATAGGTGTGCTCTAGCTGAAATTGGATGAAGAACTGTTTTCGTTTCTTTTTAGTCATGTCAAAAAATGTTAAAATAGACGGGTTATTTTGTTTCTAGTCGTGTTTTCCCTGTTTATTGACTTGGACTTGAGGTTGAAGTCCACGGGATTAATGGTTCTAGTTCTGTCCTTGATTAAGGTGGACCCATCAATTCATTGTTTGGTACTCCTGATGCAATGACGTGCTGGATTCTTCAAATTTTATTTGGACTAACTTTTGATTTACATCTATATCATTCTCATGGAGTACAGCGTTACGCCACCTTCGCAGGAATTAGTTAGCCGCTAGCAGTCCTGTTGTTTTAGTACAATATCTAACTATTTCCAATATAAATTTTATCGAACCTCGTCACCACGAGAAAGTAACTAAAAGTTGGTGCTCTGGAGTAAGCTTGCTGCATTATGTGCTGTAGTTGATGCTATTATAGAAGAGACTAAGAAACACTATTTTTCTTCATCCTTAATTCACCAATATGCAGCACTCTACTCCTGGTTCTCAATTCATGGAGCCTATTTAGTTGAATCTTTTAAAAGCTTGATCACACTATCTCATTTGTAGTCTCGCATATCAAGAGAAAAGGGAGGAAAATTTTGAACTTTTTACTTCTAAATGACTAGGAATGCTATTCATAACTGCTGATGAACAAACTTTCCTTTTTGAGTGCAACAGTTGTTCCTCTTCTGAAGCTTGGTTCAAAAGCGTTTTACTTGATAGGAAAAGAATGATGCTATTCCTTTCCTCGTCCTTTTTTTTGGGTCAAAAATGCTAATCATGAGTGTCTGGTCCTGCGAATCTGAACTTCTATGCGACAGTGTTGCCATATCTTAGTCTTTCCAAACACAAGAAGAATGATGTCATATACTTGAGTATGAAACCTGAAATGAAAGCATAGTAGCAGCATGATACCTGCCAATACCGTCTAAAGCAGTTTCCGCTGTTACCTTCCCAAGTCTAAAATCAGCAGCGATGCCAATAGTGCTGGAATTGCTTTAAGATCAGTGCAGAAGTTTCATGCCATGACTAAATTCCTAATACAATGAAGTATTACGTTGCAGGTTAACTGTCCAAGGGAAATGGCCATAATTTTGTTAAAATAACAAAAATTTTCGACAGTTGAGCCTCATTCAAGATAAAATGCCATCATAAACCTGCAACAGGTAGCAACACAGTGCTCTCTGTTTTTCTTTTTTTCCCCTTTTCTAGGAGGGCTCAGATTGTAGCTTTGTAACTTATTGCTCAGGCCCCTGCAACAGTAACTTGTTCATGGTGGATTTCAAACTTCTTTAATATCGTCTTAGCCTTTCTCAGCAAGGACAACGAACTAAATTAAGATTCCTCTTCCACTCAACTTGCATCAGAAGAAAAGCACGAGTTGTTTTGTTTTTCGTAATCAGCATATGGCTTCCGTTTCCTTTGACTCCAACTGTTGTCCTGAACATATCAATTTCTGGCTTCCAAGCTCGAAAACTTTATCATGGTTACAGAACTTTCTTCATTGATAAATTGCCAACAATGTGGGCCAGCGATATTTTGACTGGTCCTCCGGAGCATTCCACTCTATCCTGCTCTCTACGCTATAATTTGGCAGGTGTTCTTCTTCAATCCATAGTGTCTATGGGACAAACATGCACTAGTGTTGGGGGGGATCAGGTTAACAAGGAATATGTAGTAGAGAAATAAATTGAACCATTGACTGAGCATTTTCATGCTGATCTTGAAATGGTTTCTAGTGAAAATCTTAGTGACTCAGTCTAGTAGGAGTATCGTGTTATACTGCTAGGAAATGAATTTTGAAAATGCAATAACAGGTTCAACTCTCAGCCTGACTAGTGGTTCCACTTCAAAAGAACCAGAGTTAAGGAAGTTAGCTCAGATGGCTAAGGTTTGTTGGCCGTACTTTGATCCTGAATATGAAAACTTGAGTACAAGGATCAACCCCCCAAGGTAATTAGCAAAATTTCTTATTAGCAAGATTCGTTTCTGCTTCACTTTTAAGACTTCCTTTTCTTGGTCTAATCCTGTCTCTTTCTGGTTTTTCCTTACCACCCGTCTTAATTTCTCTTGTTTGCAGGGTATCTGTGGACAATACAAGCTGCAGTGATTGCACTCTTGTAAAGGTAAAATCGATTGTTATGGCTGTCATTTTTCAAGGGTTTTCCATTATCTATTTGACCAAGTTTTGCAATACCATTGTGCTCGACATTAGACTGTGTAGGACTATCTGTGTTTTTGCCATCTTCATCAGTACTAGGTGAATATAAGATCACATAAAATTTCCATATTCTGAATTTAAAGTTGCATTATGCTTCTAAGTCATTGTTGCTTTATGTTTGACCTCACATGATTGCATGGCAATGACAAAATAAATAGCATGGGATTTGATTGTTTAGGTTGACAGCATGAACAAGCATGGAATTCTGCTAGAAGTTGTGCAGATCTTAACTGATCTTGACCTGATTATCACCAAAGCTTACATATCCTCTGATGGAGGATGGTTCATGGATAGTAAGTATATCCTTTCTTCGATCTTTCCTTGTTATTTTACTTCAAATAAGAGATTATGACCTGTGTATAGCAACAGTTTCTCTGGTGTGTCCAACTTAATTATGATTTTCAAAAGGACACTAATCTTGATTCTCCATGCCATGCATTTAGCAAGTACATGATATCACTTATGTCTATTATGATGTGAGTTTACTCTTTCTGTTCTTTTGTTTTTTCCTTCTGTCTTCCTTTGACGCCACTTATCATGATGAACAGTATTTCACGTCACTGATCAACTAGGGAAGAAGATTATAGATATCAAAACCATAGCCTACATAGAGAAGGTATGTGCTTCTTGTACTTATTTGCTGTGCTAAAATTCAAATCAAATTGCATTCCTGCTTAAATTTACTAATTTCTAATTGACAGTGGGAATGAAATTTAAAGATAGAGATGGTTTGCGCTTATTTTTCATTTTAAAATAGTGAATCCAAAATAACACCAGTCTCTGAATATTTTTAGGGTGTGGAACAAATATGCTGATTTTGCATGATTTACTGATATCGGGGTTAGTTTCATTTTTACAGCATGGATTTTGTCTTGAGATGGGCTTCAACTTCTTTCCTTGTGCTCTCTTCAGGCTTCTTAGTTCTGTCACTTTCTTCTCTGTTCTCTTCTTGTTCCATCTCGATCGTCTTCTGTTTCTCACTAAGTCCTGCTTCTCCCTTTATCGTACTGTTTTCTCCTTTTCCCCTATTCTTGTCAATTTTCCCTATATCAAGTCCTGCATCATTTGCTTCTCTAAATTCCATCCTCTTATATCAAACAAGTTTGTTTTGGGTGTTTTATTTCATTCTCTTGAGTATTGACATCAAAAAAGCTATCCAATCTTTTCCTTATTTCTGTGTGCCGATCTAGGCTTTCATACTCATTCTGATCAAGGGATTAGGCCAATTTTCAAAGTGACTTGATCATCACTTTGTGAAGGAGATTGTAATTGAAGTACAAATGTGCATTTCAAGTTTATTGATGAGAAATCTTTTCTGATAGAAGGAAGCCAATCAATATCATTCTACTACGTGGGCAAATAAATGAAAGACTAATGGAAAATTGGTGAATTAGTGCCTCTTCTTTATTTATCAGTGTGAGTTATTAGCAATCTCTCATAATGGCTTGGTTACAACAGGCTCTAGGTCCACAAGGCTACAACAAAGATGAAGCAAAGGCGTGGCCAGGCAAACAGATTGGAGTGCACTCTGTTGGTGATCACACAGTCATAGAACTCATTGGCGGGGATCGTCCCGGATTTCTGTCCGAAATATCAGCTGTCCTTGCCAACCTTCACTTCAATGTTTTTGCTGCTGAAGTTTGGACACATAATAGACGAATTGCATGTGTTCTTTACGTCAATGATGATACCACAAATCGTGCTGTAGATGACCCAACCAGATTATCTATTATGGAGGAGCAGCTTAAGAACATCTTACGTGGTTGTGAGGATGATGAGAAAGCTGCTCGTATGAATTTCTCCTTGGGTTTCACCCACACTGACCGTAGACTGCACCAAATGTTGTTTGCTGATAGGGATTATGAAGGTGGAGTAGCAGCTACTGAAGCTGATTCTCCTTCCTTCAAACCAAATATAACAATTGAGAGTTGTGAGGACAAAGGGTACTCGGTTGTTGGTGTACGTTGCAAAGATCGGGCAAAGTTGTTGTTTGACATTGTGTGCACTCTCACGGACATGCAATATGTTGTTTTTCATGCATCGATCTCCTCCGATGGCCCCTATGCCACTCAGGTACATTTGACCCTTCTAAATGAATCGAATAATCTTTGGAAGAAATGAACTGTGAAAGTTGTTTGCTATATGTATCAAGAAACTATAATGAGCTTATTTTGAATGGCGACTGTCAGCTGTGTAGTTTATGGTATGTCCTTGGGAAACACAGTACTTATTGGTAACAGTGTATGACAAAGATTGCTCCTTTAAAGTTTCAACGAGACATTGCTGCTTTTCTTTGCTGGCATTCAGGGCAATATTTGCTTTAATTTGCAAGTCTGATTGTAACAGATCAATTTTTGTTTGTGTAGTTATTATTTCTTTCACTCCATCCTGAAGATGAGTTGTGCCCTTCAAAATTATCCTTAAGAGCTATTAGATTGGAGAACTAACTAAGCAGGCATTGTGAATTTATAGGAGTACTATATACGGCACATGGATGGTTGCATACTCGATAGTGATGGAGAGAAGCATAGAGTCATCAAATGTCTTGAAGCTGCTATTAGACGAAGAGTAAGTGAGGTGAGTAACAAGTCTCTAAAAAATTTGTCAATACTTCACCCTTTCTTCTCTTGTCACCATTATTTTGCAAAAAGAGAATATAAAAATCCCCTTCTGAAACACAGGGTCTGAGCTTGGAGCTCTGTGCAAAGGACAGGGTGGGCTTGCTATCAGAAGTGACAAGGGTTCTTCGAGAGAATGGATTATCTGTGACAAGAGCAGGTGTGACAACGAAAGGAGAGCAAGCCATGAATGTTTTCTACGTAAGAGATGCTTCGGGGAATCCAGTGGATATGAAGACCATTGAAGCACTCCGCAAAGAAATTGGCCACACAATGATGCTTGATATCAAGAAGACTCCTGGCGGTGCTAGACAGCCTGAGTCTAGAGGATGGGCCAAATCAAGCTTCTTCTTTGGAAACTTGTTGGAGAAGTTCTTGACTTGAAAACCATGTGCATATTGCAGCTGAAGCAATGAACTGTAAATACATAATAAATCCCTGTTCTAACATGGACAGTGCTTGTAATGCTCAACTACTGTATTTAAACCATAGAAAGCTTGCAAATTGATGATTTAACCTTCCCTTTTTCGTTCGTTTTTTACTTTGGAATCTAATCCTTAAATTTATTTAGGAATTGCTTGAGAAATTTAATTATAGTCCTAGTCCTTGTATAAGTGCGAGTTTGCTTCATACGGAAAGAATACATGATCATGAGCATGCATATAAGTTTAGTGAGTTACTTTTCTTATTACCAATTAATTTTAGGATAAAACTTTATTTGAGTTTGTATGTCCTCAATTTATTTGAGCTCAATCTTATAAATTTAACATGGTATCAAAGCAAGTTACTATTAGGTTAGTTGTCACCATCTCAACACAGTAGACGTCACGTGTTAGGCCTTGAGGAGAGAGTGTTAGAATATAAGTGGAAGTTTATCCCCTTTTTCGTTCGTTTTTGACTTTGGAATCTAATCCTTAAATTTATTAAGGAATTGCTTAAGAAATTTAATTACAATCCCAGTCTTTGTATAAGTGAGAGTTTGCCTCATGTAGAAAGAATACGTGGTCTTGAGCATGCATATAGATTTAGTGAGTCACTTTTCTTATTACCAATTGGTTTAAGATGAAACTTCATTTGAGTTTGTATGTCTTCAGTTTATTTGGGCTCAATCTTATAAATTTAACATAGTATCAAAGGAAGTTATTATTGGATTAGTCGTCACCATCTCAACACAATAGACGTCATGTGTTAGGCCTTGAGGAGAGAGTGTTAAAATATAAGTGGAAGTTTATCTCACATGAAAAGAATAATGCAAAGTGCAACAAAGGCTCACTGACTCATAAATTACCCAACTTAAACAAAAATGACTCTTTTTCTGATTGAGAACCTAGTAGTAAACCTGTTCTTGAAAGTAGAAGTCAAACAAAGTTGAAGCTAAAATGGAAACGGTGTGATGAAATCAGAAAATAAAATGGGTGCTAAAATCATATACTGCTTCTCAGTTTCAACTTTTCAATTTTTATAAAATGTAGTATCACTTTAAAAGTAAGTTAACCTTAATTCTCATTGTCATAAGTTGACGACTCATTCTCTTATCATCAAATAACCATGCATTTGCATGAACAAGCAAGGGCCAGTGAGTGATACGGCGCATTACAGATATATACCCTTTTTCACGAGGGGCCTAACTGAGTCAATTGAATTCACTTTTTCCATACACCGATCAAATTACTTCATCGGAAAATATGCTTTGGGTTAAAGTGAAGTGATGCTCGATGCTTGCTTCAATAGACAACGCCTGAAATGCTGAAAATGTCCTCAGAGAATATTGCAGACAGAAATCGATAATTCAAATGGACAGACATTCATGAAAATTTGTCACTCAATCGAAGAAAATATCCTCCAACCATTCCTTTGATAAGGAAAATACTCCTTATACATGACCTTTAAGGAGTAAGGGTGATGTAATTGATCCTTGAAATTTGTCTAAATAGTGTTAAAGGTTTTGTATTTGAGTTTTTATGATTTCACAATACTCTTAAAGATTTGGAGGTTGAAATTGATGAAATTATATTGTAAAAGGAAGAAACATTCTTCTAGCCAACTTTATTGATGATTAATTGTGTATATTTATAGGCATACAGTAGAAGTATCTAAAGAAGGTTCAAAACAAATCTATAACAATTTTTGGACAGACTACACATGGGCTTGGGTATTATTGTATCTGATGACCCATTAGGCCCATGTTCTAGATGTTTCTGTTGTTGGAGTTTCTGGAGTCTTTTTGCGCGTCTTCCTCCTTTCCTTTGTCTGCGCGTTGTTGCTCATCTATTCTGTATCACCCCATGTAAGCTGGAAGACATTTTGGATTCCAAGCTTAGCGAGAAGTGAGTCAAACTGGGGTTTGGGTAAGGCTTTAGTAAAAATGTCAGTGAGTTGAGAGTGAGAGGCGACTGGTAGAAGATGTAGGAGTTCCGATTGGAGTTTTTCACGAACAAAGTAGCAGTCGATTTCGATGTGCTTAGTTCGTTCATGAAAAATAGGGTTTTTGGCAAGATGGAGGGCGGATTGATTGTCACATTAGAGGTAAGCAGGGGTTTGGTGATGAAAGCCAAAATCTTGCAACAAATAGAACAACCATTGAAGTTCACATGATGTGGTGGTAAGGGCTCGATACTTGACCTTGGAGGAACTCCTGGAGATGGTGGTCTGCTTCTTGGATTTTCAGGAGATTAGGGACGAGCCCAAGAAGATGCAAAATCCGATGACTGATTTCCGAGAGTCGGGACAAGTGGCCCAGTCTGAATCAGAGAATGCCTATGTTAGAATCACGGTGAAAAAGGATACCTTAGTTGGGAGCTTTTTTAAGGTATCGTAAAACCCTCTGAGTTGCTTGTATATGTATTTTTATGGGTTTGTCCAGAAATTGTGAGAGTTGTTGAATGATGAAGCTAATATCTGATCGTGTTATGGTCAGGTACAAAAGCTTCCCAATGAGTTGGCGATAGCCAATGATGTCAATGTGGGGTTCTCCATCAACCATCAATTTTGTATGTGGAACCATCGGTGTAGAAAGAGGTTTACAGACCAAGAAGCCAGCTTCAGTCAACAAGTCTAGGGTGTACTTTCTTTGAGAGAGATTGATGCCAAGAGACGATCTGGCCAGCTCCAAGCTGAGGAAGTATTTGGCAACACCAAAGTCTTTGATCTAAAAAGTGAGATCTAGAAAATCTTTAGTATGTTTGATGAAATTTAAGTCTTTACAAGCTAATAGAACATCATCAACATAAATAAGAAGTATGATTAAAATGTGGTTTTCTATCTTCGTGAATATGGAGTAATCGGAGACAGACTGCTGGAATCCATGTGAAAGCAAAGTAGAGGTGAGTTTTTCATGCCATTGTCTACTAGCTTGTTTAAGGCTGTATATGCCTTTCTTTAACTTACAAACCAGTTTTGGATAAGGTAAAGGAAGTCTTGGGGGAGGCTTCATGTAGACTTCTTCGTGGAGATCGCCATGAAGGAAGGTGTTGTTAATGTCAAGTTGACGAAGATGTCAGACTTGAGATGTAGTGAGAGCAAGTAGCAGGCGAATGGTAGTGTGCTTGACCACTGGAGAAAAGGTCTCGTTCTAGTCCACACCAGCCTGCTGAGTGAAGACTTTTGCCACAAGTCTGCTTTTTGCATCGGTGAACTGAACCATCCGGATTGAATTTGTACTGATATACCCATTTACAGTCGACAACTGACTTTCCAGGAGGTAAGTGGGTGAGCTCCTAAGTTTCATTTTGAATTAAGGTCTTTAATTCTATATGCATGACCTCTTGTTATTCAGTGGATTGCATAGCTTCATGATAGGTTATAGGTTCTTTTAAGGTTGCAAAAGCTAGAGAAAAATGTCTATGTGCTGAGGATAGGTTATTGTAGGAAATGACTGTGGAAATTGAGTGAGGAGAGATGTGAGACAATGTAGGACATATATAGTCATTCAAATAGCATGGTGGTTGAGTTTGTCCAGTAGAACGTCAAGGTTGAGGTGTAGGTTGAGATGAAGGAGATGGCTCATAATCAGTTGGTGTTGGAGGGACATCATAAATAGGGAAATTTTCAGTTGAGGGTAGGATTGGGCTTGGTAGGGTAGAACTATGGTAGGGAAGAGCCTGAAAAGGGAAAGAATTTTCATAGAAAATAACATCTCTTGATAAGAAAAATTGTTTGGTGTCTAGATAAAAAAGTTTGTAGCTTTTTGTCCCTGTAGAAAAACCTAGAAAAACAACCTTTCTTGCCCTGGTATCTAACTTTCCTCTATTGGCTTCTTTAGTGGAAGCAAAGCAGAGACAGCCGAACACTCTTAAAGTTGTGAGAATATGATTACTATTGAATATAATTGAATAGAGAGATTTGTTTGATAAAAGAGGGATAGGAATCCGATTAATAAGAAAAACTGCATGTAAAACACATTCTGACCAAAACTTGGTTGGAAGGTTGGCCTGAAATTTGAGAGCTCTTGCACACTAAGAATGTGTTGGTGCTTTCGTTCAACCCTTCCATTCTATTGAGGTGTCTCAATACAGGTGGTTTCATACAAAACACCATTCTTGGAAAAAAAATCAGTCATTGAAAATTCGACTCCTTGGTCACTTCTTATGCATTTTATTTGTTTTGTGAACTATCATTCCACATAAGCAAAGAAATGCTTGATTAATCCTCTAGTTTCTGACTTATGTTTCATTAAATATACATACGGCTGTGATCATCAACAATGGTGAGGAAAAATCGATGGCCATGAATGGAAGGTGTGTGGTAAGGCCCCCTAATGTCAACATGCACAATGTCAAAGCAAGAGGAAGCAATAGAAGAACTTAAAGTAAAAGGTAACCTTTTTTGCTTCGAAAAATGACAAGTTTCACATTGAACAACATTCTGAAAAATAACATAATTGTCTATGCTAGATAAAAATTTGAGTCTTGTATTTGAAAGATGTCTTAGGCGTTTATGCCAAAGATTGTGTGAGTGATATGTAGAGTATGCTTGTGACATAAGGGTAAGATAATAGAGTCCATTAGAACGCTTAGCAAAACCAATCGTATTCAAAGTGTTGAGTTCTTAAATAACACATGAATGTTTGGTAAAAGTCAGTTTGCAATGTGAGAATGAAGTAAGTTGACTAATGGAAATTAAGTTGAAAGAAAAGAAAGGAACATAGCGAACATTTGTTAAAACAAGAGAAGAGATATGTACTGAGCCAATGTATGTGACAGGTACATGTTGACCATTGGGGAGTCTTACTGTTAGATTCTGAGTCGTGGTATATTTAGTGAAAAAATGAAGACTACAGACATTATGATCTGTGGCCCCTGAATCCAAAATTCAAGTAGAGGACCATAAGGAAGATTCGGTAGATGGAGATGTACCTTTGATATCTCTGGTAAGTGTGTTGACCTGAGGTATAATGACTGTGTTGTGTGAGACTTCCTTGTCTTTGTTCAGTAAATCCTTCAGCTGACAATATTCTTCTGGCGTTAGGTTGAAAGAAATGCTTGAGATTCATAATTGGGTAATTGTGATGTTGTTGAAAGAAGTTGTCGTTCATGTTTAGCCACCATGGAAAAAACCTTCTTGATATCTGGTAATGGTTCAATCAGCATGATTTGTGACCTAACAGTAGAGTAGGATTCATTTAAGCCTTTCAAGAAACGTATAACACAATCACTATCTTGATAGGATTTAATGATGGTCAGCATATCACAATGGCATTGAGGGTGACATTTGCATTTAGGCAATGGTCTTAAATTATGAAATTCATCCCATAACATTTTTAAATGAGTGTAATAATCAGAGATAGATAGACTTCCCTGTCTGAAACCATAGATCTCTTCTTGCAAATCTGAAATTCAGAAGGAACCGCTTGTAAGAATCTGTCATGTAAGTCCTTCCATACATCAGTTGCTGAATCTAGCCAAATGACACTCTGAGCGATGGACTCATTGGCTGAGCACATCAACCAGGATAATACCATGGTATTCCATCTTTCCCAATATACATAAGTAGGATCTTCTCTGTCTGGCATAACAATACTGTCATCTATGAATTTTAGCTTGTTTTTTTTATAATAAGGCCATTCTCATTGACCTAGACCATGAATGATAGTTGGGTCCGATCAAAAGAGAAGACACCAGAATAAGACATGGGTTATCATTAGGGTGAATGTAATATGGCGAAGCTTGGTGGTCTTCAGGTCTTTGCATTTGTGCTCGAGTTTGGTTGCCAGCTACACTGGCATAAGATGGCCCGAACATGACTACACAAAATCTATGTCAGGTGAGATAGTGGTGTCGGCTGAGAAGAGAGAAAAAAACAAAAGATATGCTCTAATACCATGATGAAATTATACTATAAAAGGAACAACATTCTTCTAGCCAACTTTATGATGATTAATTATGTATATTTATAGGCATACAGTAGAAGTATCTAGAGAAGGTTCAAAACAAATCTGTAACAAATTTTGGACAGACTACACATGGGCTTGGGTATTATTATATCTGATGACCCATTAGACCTATGTTCTAGATGTTTCTGTTGTTGGGGTTTTTGGAGTCTTCTTGCGCGTCTTTCTCCTTTCCTTTGTCTGCGCGTTGTTGCTCATCTATTTTGTATCAGAAATTATAATGTATTAAAAAATTAACACTTTAATGTTTATAAAAAGTACTACTTATACTACAAAACTTAACTCTATTAAATTCATATTAAATATCTATTATGACACCATTATGGCATGTTATTTATACAAATTGAGCGACTAAATATTGGTGTGATTTTTAAAAAATTTTATTTTTAATTTTAAAAATTTTCTCAACTTTGAAATTATTTAAATTTTATTAATTTATAAGTAGTTTGAGTATTAATTTTCTATTTATCAAGGTAAATTGATCCCTCTTGCTAAATATAATACTGTTTTGATTGTATGTGTAATTCATATATTAAATTGAACATTTATAAAAGAGAAACTAAAAATATACAAATTTGTGAAATTTCATTGTTAGGTTGGTAAAGCCAGCAAGTTGATTAGAAAATCTCTAGAATACTCTTTTAAATTCTATAGTGTGCGAGAAAAGATGGAGATAGCTATTAAATAATTTTCAAATATTACTCTTTTTTACTCAGACATACAATTTTTTCTAGACAAGCCTATCATTCAACTTACAATGCGACTATTTAGCAAGTACCTTATTCCACGGTGTCATTCCGTCGACCTTAACATATAACCTACTTGATTATGAATGATGACTAACTAATAATCATGTGGCACATAGTTGGAAGATCGCTTCTCACTTATGTAACTTGGAGTTTCACGAGATCCAAGTTTGTTTGCATAACATTCACCAAAATTTGCCTTTGCTCTCTTTGCCACCGTCTACCATTATTTTTATGTCGCTGCTTTATGTTTCAAACAGAGCTCTCTTTGAATCATCTTCCATTATTATCAAAACAAATTACTATCAACTATACCAGACACACTGACTTGAATTCAATGCTTGGGACCTTTCTAAGTTCCATAAAACTCTATAAATAGCGTATGCCTTGATAAAGATACAGTTGTTTCTAATAAATGATACATTAAACTAACTTGCACTTGGATATATCCATGATCTAATTGAATGTCCTAAGAAAACTTATTTTCTTAAGACGTTTGGCCTCCAAAATATTGAGTCTAAATGTCCAATTGCAGACAATAACATGAGTTATAAATTCAACTCTTGAATTTTGATGGTTAGGGATTCAACTATAATCAGTATGTTGGAGACTATTAAGCCTATGATAACGAAGAGACATTTAGATATAAAGAAACAAGCTAAAAGATAGAAGGAAGAAGAAATTACAAAAAGTGGTGACAAGCTGAACAAGATTAAATTGAATGTAATAAAATGGAGAGTCATTTGGAATAAAGACTTGCATATAAAATAACAAAGTGGAGATGATATACATATAGTCTACTTGAGAAGGGAGAACAAATATAATGTAGGGCATGAGAACTTTATGAGTACCTTTCCACTCATGTAATTTATGTCATATTCTATGCTTAGCAAATAACTCAACGCATATGTGAATTAGTGTTAATTACCATAGAGATATGTTTAGGAAAGTTTATAACAATCTCTTATAACAATTAAAGGACAAAGATTTCCATCCACCAAATGCTCATGATAAAATATGTAAAGGTCATGTTACAAGAGCAAGTTTAAAAACGTATGGTTATTGAAAATTTTATCCAAGCAACTGAAATTTAAAGTGGAAATTATTAGAGTGTGAATGACATTTAGTTATAGAATAATTTTTGCTACACTTTTTTTGGGGGTTAATTGTCTATATTCAACTTGTTCTGATTGAATTAACTATAGTTGGATCTATCTTTTATATAAAATGAATGTACCTTATTTATGAATTGGTCAATAATTTGGAACGTACGCATTGTACATTTATTAAATTTATATTCAATGTGTGATCCTTATTGCTAAATTTCTACTCAAAAACTTAGTAGTTGGAAATGTGTTTATGTTAAAGTGAAAATAAACAAGTGTGCTTATGTCGCTTGGGTCTGTTAACTGGAAATATGTTTATGTTAGCTGAGAATCAAGATATGTAGTTATGTTGCTTGTGTATGTTTGCTAGAAATGCATATGTGAGTTTATGTTGCTTTGTAAGTTAAGTTAGCTGGAAATATGTGATGGGATTACTTCATCATATTCCAAATTGTATCCTCATCAAATAACTTTATTTAAAAATATATTTTTAGTAAGCTAATCTCTAGAAAATTTTTATGACTTATTAAAATTATCATTAAATTAGATTGAGTTTAATGCGTAACTATTTGATTATGTTTGTAATTACATGTGTAAACCTAAACTATACAAAGGAAATTTGTAATCTTCTTTAATCAAAGTTATTAATCAATATAATAAAAGTATCCATTCTTGATTTTCAAGGATAATATATATATGTCCAAATGGCTAAATCTTATAAAACTTCTATTATTTTTATTTAATTTTCCTTTATATAAATATATTATTATAAATACTAAATTTGTGTGAATTCAACTCAAATTCCAAATCAAAATAATCTTCATTCCTTGATTTTAGTTAGACTAGACCCACTCTTTTACCACCCTACTCCTATGTATTCATTCATAGATTTCATTTCTTTCACCAAATTTTTATCATCTATGAATATTAATTCTTATTTTAATTTTTTGTGACATGATTGGTACTAATATTTAAATATTATCGGGTACTTGACTAAAAGATTATAAAAAACTTAAATAAAAAATTAGTATTAATATATATAAATAATAACAAAATATAATAAATACATCAAAGTAGATTGTGGAGTAAGTAACACGAAAAATCATTCCATTCTTTGCTACGACTTCATAGTAAAAGCCTAAGCTTTTGTTTGGATACTTAGTTACACAAGGGAAAGGGAAGGAAAGGAAATCTTACATTTCCCTCCCTTTCCCATCAATTTGGTGGGAAAGGGAGGGAAATTGCAAGATAAGAATAAAAATGCTCAAATTTCCCTTCCATTCCTCTCAATTCTCTCCCTTATTCTTGTTCAAACAATGGAAAGGAAGAGAAATACAATTTCTTTTCCTTTCTCTTCTCTTGCTTTCCCTCCATCCAAACAAAAGCTAAAAGACCCCCAAAACTTTCAAAAATTGTAGTTTTAAACCGTTTATAGCCTAGTTCTTATCTTAATCGCTAGAGACTGGTTTCTGAGTTACGTGATTATACGTTTGAAGCTGTTCCAATCTCTCTCTCTCTTTTTTTGACAAATTAAAGAGTGCATTAAGAAGAGAAGCAAAGCAATATGTAGGATTACAAGTACTCCAATGTCAAACCAAATAGAAGGGGTAAGATTTGCTGAATCACCCCTCATAAACCAAAAAATTACAAACGACAGTGAGCTGCTAGCCACTACTGAGGACTCAATTGACTTGGTTCTTAAGAAGATATTCTCCTTAATGTTTAGTAAAATCCCAATTGTTGTTCTTTCTATAGTTGCAGATTTAATTATATCAGGTAAGTATGCTGGTTTGTACCGTAATAAGCCCCGGAGTAGAGCCCAATTATTGGTCTGTTTCAACTTAGATACCTTATCATCTAATCATCCAAGTAATCGAGCTTATGAGATTCCAATTTGATGATTCAATGGACCAAAACATGTCAAGTTATCATACCACATTTAAGCATTATCACTGTCCCCTACTCCGCAAAATACATCGGCTTTAATTAAGTCCTAAGATGTAAGAATTGTCTAAAAACCAAGAAGTAGTAGAACTCTTTTGCACTTCCCGTATGCTTTTACCTTCAAATAAAAAACTATGCATTCACTTCATCCAAAGTGATAGTGATTTTTTATCCTCGCCGTAGCCTTTTCAGAATTAAGGTTAAATTAGTAGCCTTAACTTTATATCTAAAATGTGGAATCATCCATCCTAAGCGTCCCTACACCTTAGCTTGACAGAATAGTAAAGAGATAAATTACACTTTGATCTTACTTAACTTCTCATAAAGGTGACCCAATACTTAATATTAGTAAGCCTTAACTTGATATCATTGATTCCTATACCACCCCAATATTTAAAACAATAGATATCTGAGCACTTGACTTTAGCAAAACCCTTCATGTTCATCCATCTTGATGGCTTCAAATTTTCTTAACATTCTTTCCAGCACATTAACAAGCTTTTGGAGAACAAAATATGTGAACTCCAACATATATGCAATAAAGAGATGATAGATTTAATTAATCGGAGTTTATTAGCATAAAAAGGTGATTTATTAACCCAAGAAGAAAATTCTGATTTGCACTTTTACAATCAATGGGAAGCATTACGAGAATCTCAAACTTTTTTTTGGATATAGGCAAATACAAGGAAGGAAGCAATCTTCTACTCATTCCAATAATTTGGATATATGATGTTGATAATCGCGGCTGCTTAAAAAAATCATAAAATAACTTATATGTAATTTAAATCTAACCCCGAAATTATTTTGAAAAGCTATAAGAGTCCATTAGTCATCAACAAAGTAAAGATTAACTAAGTTTTTTTTTTTTTACATTTGGAATGAAATCAGATTAACATTGTACTTAGATAAAAAGAAATATAACTTCCATACAAAAAAATAAGAGGTATAAAAATATTGTCCTCTGGCCCTTTATATAATTTTAAAAGAATGTCATTCACCAATACTGAAAAGGATACAGATGACAGACATTCCTTGATCCCTCGTCGTCTATCCAAGCCTGGTATAGGATAAAATTGAGTCAATTTTTACTAAAAAGTAAAACTGTAATTGTATTCATTCATAGCGCAATGAAAAGTTACCCACTTACCCCAACAATAAGTGCATTCATATTGATAAACGACAAAACCTAATGGTCTGACCTAGAGCATATCTAGACGATGGTGGAATCATAGGCTCTTCCATAATCTATTTCATCTATATATATGTCCACGATCCTGTCAATAAAAAGTAGTCTGGTGGGAGAATGTACCTAGTCTTGAAAGGTAACATAGTTCATGCGGAGACCTCAACAGTAGGGCCAGTGTAAAAGAAAAGAGATATTTGTGCGACATAAAACATAAGGGCATGGGAAATATGATCCGTGATAATATAATATTATGTAAACAAATGCGTGACGTATACAAGTTGATTAATGTAAAGCTAACCGATGGTGGGGCGAATCAATAAACATAATACCGTCGATAGAAAGGAAGTTTCAATCAATCACTTTGCCGAAAAGATTCTTATCCGGGAATAAAAACACACGTATTGTAATTAAAACGACACCGAAGTTAAACCGAATAAGAATTTTAAGATTTTAAAAAATTCATCTATAAATATTTTGAAATATAATTAAAAGTAGTTATTTTTATAATAAAAATTTAAAATTTTTAATTAATGAAAATTATTAATTTATAAAAATTGAAAAATTAATTAATAGCTTTAAATTTTTAATAAAAATTAAAAAACTTAAACTACATTTTACAAAAATTTAAAAAAATGCTTTTCCCGGATTTGAAGTAATGCATCCCAGTCCCAGCAGCACTGTAACGAACAGGAGATGGACACTTGACGTGACGCACAGACAAATAATACACGTCTGGATTAGACAAAGGAGATAAGCACAGCTGATCCACACACACGCACCGTTTTTCGTTGATTCTCTCATACAAACAAATGCCAACCAAACCAATCTTTCATTGTACTAAATTCTCATTATAACTTTGCGCATTATTATAACCAACTCCAATCATTTCCAATTAACTTTAGTAAAATTCATCAATGCATATAAAAATAGAATTTCGATAATTATAGTATGTAACAACTTGGAAGGGAGGGACTCCAATGTAACTTTCTTCGTTAACATTTTTCTATATTATCTTATCACCTACACAATGACCCGTCATGTGTCTTTTTCCCAACTTGTTATGATAATTATCAGAACAAAGAAAAACGAAAATAAATAAATAAATGAAAAGGCGAGCAAAAGTAAGAAAAGTGGGATTGTGAGTGCGGTTTCGAGTTTATACAAAACTGAAATGTCGAACATTCTAGCTTCTCGTACGTGTAAATTCCTCTTCCATTTTTGCCCTCAAGGATAAATTTGGTATTTCGGTCGCACATTTCCTTTCTTCACGGGGACTGGACTATATGCAAGTAAACTACGAAGTGGTCTTCAAATTTCCTTCTTTTTCCATAAGACCCATCTCTTTTCGCATCATCACCGTCCGATCTTTCAAATGGGATGCAATCAAATTCCACTTTACGTGGGGGCTACTTCTGATTGACTTATTGCCATTCATCATTCGACACGTGGCAATACACTCGTCACCAGCTCGGTTTCGTCTCCCTCCCTCTTACTCCCTTTTTAAGTATTTCTCTGATTTCCTTGAAGTTAAGAGACCAAGCGAGGAACTTTATTTCAATGGAAATCGTCTTCGTATAAACCTCTTGTCTTTTTTCAAGCTTAATTGTTTAGCTTTAGCCTAGGAGAAGCTGAGGTACCGTATTACACGATCATAACTGACGATTTGATTTATATTTCTTGTCTGACTGTATTCAGGTTTCTTGCCTTTTCTGTTGTTTATGGGTTAAAGATTTCATCTTTTTGATGTAATCTTTCTATTTGTTGTTAGAATACCCGTCCTCTTTCAATTTGCTGAAAAGGGTAGTTTTTTTGCCCAATTGCTCTCTGTTTCATGGCCTTACGAATGCTTTTAACTTGCTTACAGCTTTTACTCTCTTTTTTTTTCCCCCTAATAAATACCCTAGTAATTGGGTTCTATGTAGACAACTTGCTGGGTTTTGATTATTGTTAGTGTGATTCCTCGAAAGAAAGGAACTTGTTATGACGTTGTGACACATGGGTGGTGGGTTCTACTTGTTTTCTCGTATTATCTGTATCTTGTCGCTTTACGGGATTT
Source organism: Erythroxylum gracilipes (assembly GCA_026413385.1). Taxonomy (NCBI): domain Eukaryota; kingdom Viridiplantae; phylum Streptophyta; class Magnoliopsida; order Malpighiales; family Erythroxylaceae; genus Erythroxylum; species Erythroxylum gracilipes. Next base: position 7,657,357 of record JANZLC010000002.1, read on the forward strand.
TATTAACTTACAGTTTTGTTTTTGCTTATCCCTTTCTTTTGCCAACTGTCTTGGTTTTATTTGGTGATAGAAACAAGAGACTCGCTCATATATAGCGGTGAGAAGCGGTGTTGGGTTGAGGCGTGAGATGGTGGGTGAAGCAACGTCTAGGGGTGAGGACTTGAACTTGTGCTTTGAGAAGCTGATGATGGTTTGTGGTAGTGGTGGAATCAGAGGAATGAGTGGAGGTCTTGATCAGGGAGGCGTTAAAATGGAAGGAGCGGTTATAACTGAGTGGAAGGATATCCCTATGGAGCTCTTGTTGAGGATCCTTTCCCTTGTCGATGATCGGACGGTCATTATGGCTTCTGAGGTTTGTAGTGGGTGGAGAGATGCTATATGTTTGGGCCTTACTCATCTTTGTCTATCTTGGTATTAATCTCTCTTTCTATAGTTATTCGGATTATAACCTTTTCAAAAGCTTTGTTTATCTTTTCTTGTTAGTTTTGAGCCTTACTCATCTTTGTCTCTCTTGGTATGGATCTCTCTTTCTATAGTTATTCGGATTATAACCTTTTCAAAAGCTTTGTTTATCTTTGCTTGTTAGTTGTGACTACGAATTCCTTTTAAATCAAATGGTATAATTTTCAATAGAACAACTGGATGCCATTTCTATTTCCTTTCTGGTTTCAAGCAAAAAATTTGCACGTAGTTTCTTGGTTATGATATGTGGACAATCATTCCTTTTATAAAGACACTGATAGAGTTAATTACATGATCTTTCATATTCCCGGGTCATAGTTCTTCATATTATGCTTTGGGTCTTAGCTTTACAAGCTTCAAATATATATTAACGGAGGAGCAGCATAGCATCTCGCACTTTGGAAATCCGCAGCTCTTTTATGGACTAGTACTTTCTGATATAACTTCTTGGTGCTGGTCTTTACTATCCACGCGTTTTAGCTGGATATGCATACATTGTCCTATTACATATTATATAATACGCCCATTCATTTTGTCTCCTCATTTCAGGTGACAATTCTCATCAGTGTTCTCAACACAATAATATTTCCTGTAATATCTATCACATAGTTGTTATTCTTTCTGGCACTGTAAGAAGGATGGTCATCCAGATGCAATTGGGAGCATTTATGGTTTTAATATTATATCCTTTGTGTTAAACCCAAAAAATAAATGAGTCTCACTGCTGGAAACCTCCCTCATCAAGGCTCAGTTTTGAGTCCCCTATAAGTATACTTCTAGAAATAGACTTTCATGAAACTCTCGGTGCCTGCTTGTGACGTAGTTTGTTGCTTTTAACATTTGTTGGCATAATGGAATATAGTGCTGTGTCATCTGTATCTCATCATCCCCATCAGTCGCATAACAGAAATGTGGGAATTCATTTTATGGTGATAGATGTATATACTTGTTCAGTTATCTGTTTACATTATGAGGAAGAAATGCAAAATGGCTCTTGCATGCAGTACCTAAGGAAATGGATGGTTGAAAATTTTTCTTTGTCTATTACCATAGAGTACTGATTCTAATGCTCTCTTCAGGTGTAAGAACAACATGAACAACCTGGTTCTGTCTCTTGCTCATAAATTCACTAAGCTGCAAACTCTGGTACTGAGGCAAGATAAGCCACAACTTGAGGATATTGCTGTTGAGACCATTGCAAGTTACTGCCATGATCTGCTGGACTTGGATCTCAGTAAAAGTTTTAAGCTTAGTGATCGCTCTCTTTATGCATTAGCTCGTGGTTGTCCTAATCTTACCAAGCTCAACATTAGTGGGTGTACATCGTTTAGTGACAGTGGTCTTGAATATCTGATTGGGTTTTGTGGAAAATTAAAAATCTTAAATCTTTGTGGATGTGTAAAAGCTGCAACTGACCATGCCCTGCAGGTCCAGATAAACTTTCAATAGTTTTTTCATATGGTTATAAACATATCAAATGCATTCTAAATTTCTTCCTATCATCACCAGGCAATTGGACGTAACTGCAGCCAGTTACAATCTTTGAATCTTGGGTGGTGTGAGAATGTTGGTGATATTGGAGTGATGAGTCTAGCCTATGGATGCCCTGATCTCAGAACTCTTAACTTGTGTGGCTGTGTCCATATAACAGGTAGTTTAGATTAGTAGCTAACTTAAGATTTTGAAATAGATCACTCTGTTGGTTCCACCCTATCATTCTGCTACAATCTTATTGAACCACAACTTTTCCTCTTTACAAGGATAGAAAATTGAGTTTGATAACGTTTACTCCTATGTGGACCCATAATATTTAAGGGTTGACTGAATGTAGTTGGCTTCTGGAGTTTGTGAAGCCTCCTTTTGAATCCTTCTTTTCCAAATTAATTCTGGCGTCAATACTTTAGGTGTACGTTCTTTATCTAATTCATGTAGTTGCTCTTTGTGACACTTTGTATTACTGGGATTCTTGACCTCTTACTAAATTTTATTACAGACGAGAGCGTGATAGCATTGGCCTATAGATGTCTTCATCTAAGATCCCTTGGCTTGTACTACTGTCGGAATATCACAGATGCTGCAATGTATTCACTGGTGCGAGGCCGAGTGCAGAACAAGCCTACAATGTGGGAATCAATGAAAGGTCGGTATGAGGAGGAAGGGTTGAAGAGTCTAAACATCAGTCAGTGCACAGCACTCACACCTCCTGCCGTTCAAGCACTCTGTGACTCGTTCCCTGCACTTCACACATGTTCTGGCAGACATTCGCTTGTCATGAGTGGTTGTCTGAACCTGACATCTGTGCATTGTGCCTGTGCTGTCCAAGCTCATCGCCTGTCAACTTGTATTTCTAATCCAGCTCATTGAACATTGCTTGGAACCTTAAGGGGGCTATTCCCTTGTAAATACATGGTTGTGTAGAAATTGGGTTGTTCTGCTGTGACTGGGCAATCCTTTCGGTGGAAATTATCTCTTGTATAGTGTAGACAAAGACTCTTGCTGTTGCACCTTGTCTTGAGTTATGCAGCACGGGCTTCTCAAAACTAGCTCTATTGTTAGCCTTTTCTGAGTGGTTATGGGAAAAGTTCAAGGCTTTACTAGTGTTAATGTGAAGGTTTAATTTCCTGCTCAAACCTTCGGGAACAACTGAAACTACCAATTTTACTAGATCTTTAAGACAAGTGGATTCTGGAGGTTAATAGTCTTTCATTTATGTCGTCTACCGATTTTAATTATAGTATCATATCGATTCATATATCAGTTGTCAAAATAATCTGAACAAGACCGGCAGTTTGGCTTTGGCTTTTCGAAACAGATGATCTGACTGTTTGACTTGCTCAAGAGCATCTATTCTACACCTTAGATATGATAAGTTGATGAAAAAGAAAAAATATAAGCAAGTGGTGGTTTGCATCGATGTGGCCCTTGTTCCATAGTTGCAGTAGATGTTGGCACAATAAGCCAAGTGGTCTGTTGTACTAAATGCTATGCTACTGTTAAACAATTGATGATGATGGCCTCACGGTAGGCGTTGAAGTGTCTTCCATCTCGATTCCAAGAACATTTAATCGTTCAGTTGGCCAAGGATGAAGATATACATCTGCTAACATTAAGTTGAATGAATTTCGTGAATAATTTATTCTAATACCGAATTATTATGAATACCAGACGCTTTATCCTTGCACAATTGAAAGGATAAACAATTGATGATGTTTAATATCCACTTGTTCCTGAGTATAAACGTGATTCAAGCTCTCCTAAGAGCCTTTATGGAGAGAGGAGAGCAATAGTTAATGACACGAGAGGTGTGAGACTTTTGCTTCTGCAAGTAGTTAATGCGGATGATGGTTTCTGTCGGAGGGAAGGAAGACATCAACTGTTACTCTTGTGCATCACAATGTGATGAGTATCGATTCCTGAATAAGGACAACTGAGGCATCATTTACTTTTTCTCATGGTCACATAGAGTGCTTGATTGCTGAAAAGCCTGCCAAGATCCTGTACGCGAAACAAAATTAACCATAAGTTGGGTACAGTTATGCCTGTGATATTTCAATCACCATCACACAAAATGTCCCCCTTGGATTCAAAAGGTTGAATCCCCAATTCTAAGGGTCCCAGTCGCAGATCCGACTACCACTGGAGGATTGAAACGCGATTTAATCTCAACCAGCCCCTTACAAAGGCAGTCCTGTACTTAGTGCGCATAAGGGACCCCCTACTGAAGGAACCCCCACACTGTTGCTGCCAAGATTCGAACCAGAGACCTTGGATTCAGTTACCCTCCCAAGAAACCAACCGGGCTACCCGTGCGGGTCACAAAATGTCCCTCTTAAAGCTTAGGAGTGTATGTCATACACTAAAACTCTACCAAAAATGCAATCGTAATTGTTATCTGCATGATGATTATATTGCATAAACACTTGAATTCCAACTGGGAAATAAAAGTTATGCTTTTTTATTCTTCTGATAAGGCTGTACTCCACATCAAATTCAAGTGAGGTTACCATCGAAGTGAAAAGGCTAGAGTAGGATAATGGGTTAAAGATTGTTCAAAACTAACATGTCAAAGGGAAAAAAATTTTGACGAAGACGAAGAGAATGTCTCCCCCACCGCATATCATTTTAATGAAAAATGGTTGGGGAATGGCTCAGGAGCTTACGAAAATGTTCATAAGCCTTTGAATTACAAGCTTGAAAAGTCAAAATGTTTTAAATTAAAAAATGGATCCAATCTTATTTCTTCTTAAATACATCAATTTGTGGCTTATCTTTTGATTTAAGGATTGGTTGGATTTAATGCGACTAAGTTACGGGAGTGAAATCAAAATGTCAAGAATAATAAACTGGAAGTTAACAAGTGAACGAAGAGGTATAAATAAATGTTTGAAGGTCTAAAATTAAGGATGACATTTGGATCCAAGTCCGGCTCGATCCGAGGTCAATCGGCCAAATCCGAATTGACTAAGCCTTGGGCATAAAATTTATAATTATTGAGTCAAAACTTGGCCCAAGTCCCAACCAAATTAAAACTTAAACGATATCATTTTCTACTTTCATTGTTTCGTTTATAATGAAATAAAATGACATCGTTTTATGCTTACACTGATTCGAATATGACACAATAAAACGACATCGATTTAGTGTAGGTTAACCATTCTCCTTTTCTTCCCCTATCTTCTTCAGACTTCACTCTCTTTATAGTCTCTCTCTTTCTCAAATTTTATAGTCATCAGCCTCAGCCATTTCGTTTCTGTTGCCCCTTCATCGTACCAGCTCTTTGCCTTCCAACTAGGGCCTCCCCTTCGCCCTCTAGCCGTGCCACTCCCCTCCAGTTGTGCCTTTGCCTCGTTGCCTCATTGCCTCACTTTCCCTTTACCTCCCTTATTGTCCATTTTTGTTTCTTTGCCAATCGCCATCCATATACCAATGTAAATTTCCTTTGCTGTATTATGGTTTTTAATCTTTTGATTGAAAATTAAACTTGTGAAATACAGGAATTTTTAAGATTTTTATCATCTGATGGATGTTTTTGTAGACTTACACGGTCACATACACGAACGTGTGTATGGCCATGTAACTGACTGTGAAGTTTCAAGAACTTTCAGGATCATATAAACACCAGTGTAAGTGACCTTATAAGTATGGAAAAAACTTTACAGTGACTTACAAGGTCACATACATGCCCCTATATATGACCTTATAAGTATGCAAGGGTCTATGTGTGACTGTGTAAGTTTGCAAAATACATGCCCGTGATTTATGGCATGATCTTAATGACTTACACAACCATATAATATATGTAACCATAAAAGTCACTGATAAACTTTAAATTTATGACTATGAATTTATTATTTATGTTCTCCTATTCAACAATTCTCTCCTATATTTATGAATTATAAATTATGATTATGAATAAGATATATCTTTATATGTTGATTGTTTCAGATGGATGAACGTATTCCTTCAATAAAGAGTTGTAATCTAGTACGGAGTAGAAAAAATCAAATGTAAGTATTGTCAAAAAATATTGGCTGGAAATTCAAAAGGTAAAACTTCTCATTTAAAGAGATATATGAATTCGTGTAGTATAAAAAAGATTGTATTAAGAGGTCAAATACTTTTGACCCCTAACCTTATAAGGGGAAAGAATGAAATAACTGTAATATCTTATGACGAAAACAGATCAAGAATTGTTATTGCTTCTATGTTAATTGGTAATGAACATCCACTATTTATAGTTGATACCAAAAGATTTAGGATGTTTTGCAACTCATTGTAACTGAACTTTAAGGTTCCAACTCGTAATACCTTGAAGAAGGAAATTACGAAGATATATGAGGATAAGAAGAAAGAAAATTTAAAAACATTGTCTAATATTGAAGGACATATTATCATTATAACAGACATGTTGACAGCCTATAACAAAAGGAAGGGTTATATGATAGTGACTATACATTATGTTGACAATGATTAAACTCTAAGTAATAAACTAGGTAATCTATAATTTTTAATATTGTTATCATTTAACTTTTCACATATTATGATTAATGTTGGTTATATTTGTACATGTTAGGTTCATTTATATGCTAGCACCACATACAAGTGAAAGGTTGGTAACCTTGTTACGAGACTATTTGATATATTATAATATCAATACCACATTGTTCATCATAACAGTCGACAATTGTAGCATGAATGAAGCTATATTGAAAAGTTGAAGAATAAGATGTGGGTTGGGAGCTTGTTGGTTAGTGGAAGGTTATTTCATATGCGTTATTTTGCGCATATTTTGAATTTGATTGTGAATGATAGATTAGATATGATAAAGGCAGTACTTGATTCAATTTAAAATAGTGTAATATATTGGAATGCAACACCTAAAAGAGTTGAGAAATTTGAAGAAGTTGTACGACAACTTTGCATTCTGAGTACTAAGAAGTTGGTTTTGGATTGTCCAACTAGATGGAACTCAACCTTCAAGACATTGAAGTCGGTAATCCAATACGTTGATGTGTTTACAAGATTGAGACAAAAAAGATTCTCAGTATACTTGCATGCTTATAAAAGACTAGTGCGAGTTAGCTAGAGAACTTTAAAAGTTGAAATTATTTTATACTACATTGAATTGTTCTTGGTAAAAAAATATCCAACTTTGCACTGTTACTTTAGCATTATGTGTGAGATAAAGAAAGCTTTATCTGATTGGATGTTTGATTCTAATGAGGTTACTCGGGTTATGACAGAGAAGATAATATAATAGCTAAATTCTTACTGGTATATAATTAGACATACTGATGCAGTCTTATTCGTGCTAGACTCGAGATACAAAATAGAGGAGGTTAATTATATATATAATATGTTGTATGGTTACTGAGCTTAAGAGCATCTCGATGTCATTAAACAATTCTTGTATGATTTGTTTAATAATTATCAAAATAGAATGGACAAAATTCATGATTAGGATCATAGTAATATAGAATATTTAGCTTCTACTTTAATTTCAAGTTTGGATGCATCTTCTAAGAATAATTTATTACTTTCACTTACAAAATTCATAGAAAAAAAGGGTTACGAGTGGTAATTCATATAATATAATGAAGTTAGATAAATACTTGACGAAAGAGTGTGCGGTCGAAGTATAAAATGTCCATTTCAACATATTATAATGGTGGAAAAGTTGTGGAAATAATTGTATAGTCACACAAGTAATTACATGAGACCTATTAGCAATTTCGTCATCTACTGTTACTTCAAAGTTTATTTTTAGCATTGGTGCTCATGTTATTAGTTATAGTCATGCTCAACTTCATTCTCGTATTGTGGAAGCCCTTATGTGTGCCTGAAGTTGATTACATGATGAAGATATTGAAGGTAACTTCTTTCCTTTTTGATATATCAAATTTGTCTATTTTAAAATTATCTTAGCTTATATTGCTTTTTTTATTTGTATATTAATACAACCACAGGTACTGTTGTGTAGGTGACTAGTTATACAAATACTTGTACTAATCAATCAACTTAACATTATTTTGATAAAATGTTCAATGATGAAGGTATACTTAATTATATATTAATTATTACCCTGTTCTTATTATTCCTTTAATTTTAATATTATAGTACAAAATATAATGTTTCTACATACAGAATAAGTGATGCTAACTATTGATGATCTTGACTACAACAATTAAATGCTATCTCTAATCTCCACTCTCTCCAATCTCCAATTTTCAGTCTTCACTCTCAATCTTTCACAATTCCAGACTCCTAGTCCAGAACATTAATTCATGATTTTATCTTGAATTTTTGTAAATTGTATCACTTAAAATATTTAGATAATCATTTTTGTAAATTATGTCGTCGATTTATGAATTTTCTTCGTATCATCAATTAATTAAATTGATAACTTTAATTATACTCTTTTTCTTTTATTTCCTACAATCTTATCATCCTTCATTAATTAATTTGATTTCATCTTATTTATTTTATCATTATATGTATTTTTTTTATAGTTATTCATTATAAAATCTCAAATTTTATTAATCAAAATTCATAAGTTTAATTAATTAAATTGATCACTTCATTTATAACATTTTCTTTCATTCCTACATTCCTATCCCTCTCTAACAAATTTGATTTTTTCTTATTTGTATAACAAATTTGATTATAAGAAATGAAAGAAAAAAGATTTTAATTAAAGTGATCAATTCAATTAATTGAAGTTATGAATTTCAATTGATTAATAAAATTGAAAACAAATTTGATTTTTTCTTATTCATTTCATGAATATACTTATCTATTATATATTCATTCAATATAAAATTTCAAATTTATTAATCAATTGAAATTCATAACTTCAATTAATTGAATTGATCACTTTAATTAAAAAAAAAATTCTTTCATTTCTTATAATCCTATCCTCTTTTAATAATAAATTTGGTTTCATCTTATTTGTTCATTGAAAAATCTAAAATTTTATTAATCTAATGAAATTCGTAACTTCAATTAACTAAATTATTCACTTTAACTATAATCTTTTTCTTTCATTTCTTATAATCCTATTCTCCATTAATGAATTTGGTTTATTTTATCAATATATGTACGTTTTATATATTTATTAATTATAAAATCTTAATTTTTATTAATCAATTGAAATTTGTAACTTAATAAATTGAATTGATTGTTTCAATTATAATCTTTTTCTTTGATTTCCTATAATCATATTCTCCTTCATTGATGAATTTAGTTTTATCTTATTTATTTTATCAATATATGTAAGTTTTATATATTAATTTATTATAAAATCTCAATTTTTATTAATCAATTGAAAATTGTAACTTCAATTAATTGAATTGATTACTTTAATTATAATTTTTTATAATTTTTTCTTTCATTTCCTATAATTCTATCATCCTTCATTAATGAATTTGGTTTCATATTATTCATTTTATCAATATATATACGTTTTATATATTCGTTCATTATAAAATCTCAATTTTTATTAATCAATTGTAACTTCAATTAATTAAATTGATCACTTTAATTATAATATTTTCTTTTATTTCTTATAATCTTATTCCTTCAGTAATGAATTTCATTTCTTCTTTATTTATTTCATTAATATAAGAAGATTGAATTGATCACTTTAATTATAATATTTTTCTTTTATTTCCTATAATCTTATCCTCCTTCATAATGAATTTAGTTTTATCGTATACATTTTATCAATATATGTACATTTTATATATTCATTTATTATAAAATATTTTTTATTAATCAATAAAAATCCGTAATTTTAATTAATTGAATTGAGCACTTTAATTAAAATCTCAATTTCATTAATCAATTGTAATTTCATTTAATTGAAATAATCACATTAATTATAATCTTTTTCTTTCATTTCCTATAATCCTATTCTCCTTCATTCATGAAACTCTTTTCTTTTTATTTATTTCATCAATATAAGAAGATTGAATTGATTACTTTAATGATAATATTTTTATTTCATTTCCTATAATTTTATCCTTCTTTATAATGATTTTGGTTTTATTTTATACGTTTTATCAATATATGTAAATTTTATAAATTCGTTCATTATAAAATCTTAATTTTTATTACATCAATCACAATTTGTAATTTTAATTAGTTGAATTAAGCAATTTAATTATAATCTCTTTTATATTAATCAATTGTAACTTCAATTAATTGAATTAATCACTTTAATTATAATATTTTTCTTTTATTCCTATAATCCTATCCCCCTTCCTTAATGAATTTGATTTCTTTCATCAATATAAGAAAATTGAATTGATTATTTTAATTATAATCTTTTTCTTTCATTTCCTATAATTTTATCCTCTTTTATAATGAATTTAGTTTTATCTTATATATTTTATCAATATATGTACATTTATATATTCATTCATTACAAAATCTTAACGTTTATTAATCAATTAAATTTGTGATTTAATTAATTGAATTGAATATTTTAAAATTTTAATTAAAAAATTTTATTAAAAATTCAAAAATTATAAATAAAGTGTTGAACCAGCCCAAGCCCGATGCTCCATTATCCTTATCTAAAACGATTAAAAGAAGAGAAAAGCAAACCCTTGTCCAATCCGATCACGATATCCATGGGCCACTCAAAGATGGGCCGATTTCCTTGCGTCGAAGAGTGTCTGTATTACAACTTGATGTGTTGATTGGAACCTTACAGTGAACTAAGAGTAGATAAGAAAAAGGTCATGAAAATGAGCAGTCAACATAACTTTTATACTTAACCATAGCCATCCTTTTACACTTGATAACCGACAAAGAGTGAAATAGATGTCCACGACAAGCATTACTTTTCAATGAAAACAATGAGAAATGTCGAGAGCTTCCAAATGCTCCACTCTAACTAAAAACGAATAATGTAGCACTTACATCTGTGGAAGTTTTTAGGTCCGTAACTTTTCTCCAACTCCTATAAAACTTTGTTTTTACTAAATAAACTGCCAAGCATATGCAGCAAGTATCTTTACTTCCTGGGTTTGCCTCTTTTCCCATTCTTGCCAAACTTTTTACCCTTTGAACCTTTGTTCTTAATATAAGACAATTTGTTTGCTTTCTTCTGCCTCTCCTTCCGCACTTGTTCAAGATCTTTGATCTCTGAACGCACATTAGCATTAGGTAATGAGTGCTGCTGCATCCTTCTCCCTCTAAACTTCCAATTACCCCCATGATCTCCTGCAAACACAAGAAATTTAAAGGTCTTGCATACATATTTGTTCCCTTTACAGGCAAAGTATGAAAATTATAGCCCATTGAGGAAGGAGAATTCGATTAGACAACTAAGGGGACATAACATGCATCCATTCCTGGAAGGGGCAAAGAAAATTTTGACTTCAGCATAGGGGGAAGTAACTAATATCATTTCTGAACACTCCCCTCTTCTTTTTCCTTCAAATCTCTTCCTTTCTTTCCTGCTAATAATAATGCGCAAGACATGTTCCAAACTGACGAAAAAAGAAACATCTCCCCTGCCTTTAATACGGCATGTTTGTCTAAACAGCTCATTAATCAATAAGGTCCCTGCTTAAGTTTTCCGGTGGGCTATCTACATGCATGGTAAATGACATCAATGACAAACATGTCAAAGAAGCCTTAGTTTGGCAGAAGTGTAAAATATTATTCTCAAGGGGATGCATACGATACGAAACTAGCAAATCCTCAGCTAATGGATAAAATATTGAACAAAACCATCCATGAAATTTGTGCATCTAATGAAATAAAAACCTAACGGATGTAACTCTTGAATAAAACCATCAAGAAACTTGTGCATTTAATTAAATATTTATTGGGCAATAGTGTAGCAGAAATTAATAGATAACAATCATCTGGGTCATCAAATGTAAGATGTGTACCTGAGATGTTTGTTGCTTCCCCATCATTCCCATCACTGCTTGATCCTTTAAGAGATACCTTTCTATGTGACCGCTCTTTCCACTTCTTGTATATCCCTGTCTTGATAGCTTTAACTTTTGCACCACTTTCTGTCTTTATCTATACACCAGCCCAAGGATTGAGAATAAGAATCTAGTTTTCTAATTGATGCATAATATAGCTTCACAGAAATGAATGCATCAGGTATCCATTACATAATACAAATGCCAGTGCAGAAAAAGTAAATCACCCCCAATATATTTACAAATTTATGGAAAGCATAGTGGAAAAACTCAAATTTCCCTAAAAACATCATTAGTGAAAAGTGAGGATTACCTTTCCACTGGCTGTAACACGTTCACCATTGTTCAATTTGATGTACTTTTTACCCCTCTGCATAGACCTTCACATATTAAAGATAGACTTTCTATAGAAGCCCATGACAAATCATTGACTTCATCATTTTCAAGTACCTTATCCCAATGATATGATGCCTTTTGCTTCTGCATGCCCCCACTGTCATCTGCAACCAGATCTAGTACAGCAGCTTCCAACCTAACAGTAGAAATGACAACAATTAGTAAGAAGAAAGCATTAAAAAAAATACCGTAAACTCAATTGTTTCACATCCAGTTGGAAAACAGATGGCATTCTTGAAATTCCGCTGTTTACCTATTTGATCCAAAGCTTTCGTTGCCTCTTACTAACAAGCCTACCTCTGTATGCTGAGAGTTGGAAAAGAAGTTAAACAATTACCCAAGATTTTGTGAAAATCACACATGCAACATATGAAAGGAAACTAAAATCAGGATAAGATGTAATGAGACACTTTCCTGGAAGGAATTATTGATGGAGGATTTGGTGGATTACATACATGATTTGTTGGCACAGAGCTTATATAGAACTCCTCATCCCTGAAACTCCTTTCCTTTCTTTTAGAACTACGGGCTTCTATCATCCAAAATATAATCATCAAACTGTCTAACATTAGAAAACAAGAGAATAATCATGAGGTGTGCAAAACTAATCATTACACACCCTTTTTCTTCTTTCCACTTGATGAAGCAATCTCCGATTCATCTTCCTGCAAATAACTGAGATTCAAAACCCTTCTTTGAAAATTAAAACAAAGAAGCGGAAGGAAGGAGACCAAAACAAATTTCATAGATGTTAGCATAGCCAAGCCCCACAATATGGAAGGCCAATGTATAAACCTATTAAGAAGAAGAGCCTGCTGGGAGTCAATCCTAAGATCATCCATGCCAATCCCAGCCACATGCTATGATTTATTACAGTAACCTTCTGGGAGGTAAGGCATTACCCTGAATATCAAACTACTGTGACTGCCCAGCAATTCAAACATAGTTTATGTACCTTTTCAACAGGCCTGTTTGAGCGTTGCTGATGTACCATATTGATGATCTTCTCATGGATAGCTCGCTTTTTCTTCATGACATCAACCCACTGGCTACAAGGTCCCTGGCGTAGAAACATAAGCTCACTGTAAAGCTAGAAACCTTCAGAAGGAATAACAACATATTCATATAGAATTGAATAACCTAAAATTGTAAAGAAAGCAACAAACTAACTGTGAGGATTCTCCAACATGAACATAATCCAGGAGACAAATAGAACTGAAGTGATAAAGGTATAAAAGCAAATCACTAAATTCTTCTGATTAGGATAGAAAGGCCTATTTCTTCAGTATTTAAACAAGAATTATCAATCCCAGAAATTAAACAACTGTATAGAGTATTGTCCACCTGTAAATGCTTTGATCTAGCAGCTTCACCTTCTGCTTCCAATATCGTCTGTTTCGGTCTATCCAGATATTACAGTCAAAATCATGCAATTACACATTAAAAGGGAAAAATAAAAAGAACAAAAAGGAAAAAAAAAACATTTCAAATGTTAACCTGAAAGCTTTCAAGCACTCAGAAAATGCTAGTGCCATCAATTCACCACCTTCTAGAATATTTTTGAAAACTGGATGCAACCCTTCACGGGGTAAATCCTTCACCCTTCTAATGGATTCCTTTGCAGGTAAAGGTTTTGTCTTCATATACAAGCGAAAGGCATTGGAGCAAGTCTTCTGCAAAGATGTTAATTCTGCAGAAGAATCAATTATTTCTCGAACTCTATCTGATACAAGATCAAGAACTGTCTGAGGGAAACGTCCGTAAACAGTTTCTCCATTTGCAACTGCTTGATCAATTTTTCCCATTACTCCATCCATATCCTGCAAAACCTCTTCCTCAGTGGGCGCAGCCCTAATTGGCTTTGAGAGAAATAGGTGAAGATCCAAAAGATAAGCCATGTCTTCAGATGTCACAAATGAAAACGCAGTTCCAGTTCGACCAGCCCTTGCAGCTCTGCCCACACGATGGACAAAAATTTTAGGTTTTGGTGGGAAGTCCCAATTGATGACATTATCAAGCAATGGAATGTCTATACCCCTGGCTGCAACATCTGTCACTATCAACAGCATAGTCTTTCGTGCCCTAAACCTTGATACATGAATCTTGCGAGCATCTTGATCCATATCACCATAACAGACAGAAGGCTCAATACCCTCTTCTCTAAACAAAATATTTAGAAACTCAACATGATGTTTTGTAGAAACAAATATTAGCGTCTGCTGTTCAGGACCAATGTGCTCCCTTACCAAATAAAGCAAAGCTGCATGTTTTTCCTCTTGTCGCAATGTGAAAAATGTCAATTTCAAGTCAGGGCTAATCTTAGTTTCCACATCAAGTCGAACAAGTTGAGGATCCCGTAGTCCAGCCTTGGCAAACTCAGCAAGGGCACTAGGCATAGTGGCACTGAAAAGTAATGTCTGGCGGTTCTCGCTTAAATGGTTAAGGATTTGATGCAATTGCTCAGCAAAACCCATGCCAAAAAGACTGTCAGCTTCATCAAAAACTACATATTCCACAGTTCGCAACGACATGTCATCAACCTCAGCCAAGTGGTGCATAAGTCTACCAGGAGTTGCAATTATGATATCAGGGCTCTGTGCCAATTCCTCAAACTGATTTTCCATGCTATCACCACCAACCAACAAGCTGGTGCGAAGATCTGTGATGAAGAAAGGACAGATAAAAATAATTTATCATTGGCTTGGCTCAAAATTGTAGTTTTGATAAAATTAACCGAGGGAATTGTATGTGAAAAGACCATAAGCACAGTAAACATGTTGACTTGAATTAAATTCAACTCACATTACATACATCCTCTAGTATTATGCTAATTTCTAAATCAAGAACACCTTAACTGTTATTGCCACAAACACAGAAACAAACAAACAGTAATAAAAAGCAAAGAAGATACTGTAGAAATGAAAAAACAGCGATACCCGTGAATTTGCCGAGTTCTTTAGTGAACTTGAGGGTCTGCAAAGTCAGATCCCTAGTGGGAGACAAAATGAGAGCCCTAACGCCGCCTTGGGGCACGTGCTGTTTAAGCCTCTGGAGCATTGGAACAAGGAAAGCGGCAGTCTTGCCGGAGCCGGTGCGAGCCATGGCAACGACGTCGGCACCGGAGAGAATGAGGGGCATGGTTTTGCGCTGTATAGGGGTGGGCACGCGATACCCCTTGCGCTTGATGCCACGGAACACATTGGGACTGAGATTGAGTGACTCGAAGCCGCCTGATTTGGCTTTCTTTTTAAGAGTCTGTTTGCGTTTAAGCTCTGCTTTGGAGCTGACCAGTGGCTCTTCCTTCGCCATAGAGAATCCAAAGTGATCAACGCCTAAAACCCTCTTTTTGGGTTTTTTGACAAAGAGGAGCCCTAAGTTCATTACGTTCAAGTTACTTGTAAATTTTCGGTTAGTTCTTCTTTTTTCTTTTTTTTTTTAATACTTGTGAAGATTTTTTCAAAAGAGAAAAATTGGCTGTCTCTAACGTCTGAAAATTCTATTTCAAAGAATTAGCAGCTTTTAGAGGTTCATATCTACTTACTTACTTAAACCTCAATCCTTACCTCTCTGATTCTCTCCAAAAACAATTTAGCTTTATAAAAACCTTCAAACCTCCAAATTGGGTTTAATCATTAAGTTTGAATTATGAATGTAATAACATTTGCTCCAAAACAATCAACTTTATAAATAGTAATGTTACTTTAATAATGCTCACAACTTTTTAAAACTTTGATTTACGCAACGCTTTGTGAGAATAATAGTAATTTTACTGTTTCCAAAATGTCAACTTCTCACCACTTTTTCAATTTCAATTTACGCAAGGGTCTCAAACAAGGAAAAAGCTAAACTTTCAAACTCTCTCTCTATTTCGTATGCTTTATGCATTTTTGTCGTTTTTTTCCCAAACTCACCGTGACTCCCTGCTGCTTTGCCGCCGCGCGTCCCACCTCTAGGCTCTGTCTTCCTCTGATTGCTCAAGGTTATATCCTTTCTCTCTGTCGTCCATTTGCTGTGGGCATAGCCGCAATAGTTGACGTCCAGCCTCAAGCTCGTGACTCTTTCAATCTCTGCTTAATTGAGGTACGTACCTTTCAATTTCCTTTGCTTCGGATCTGTCTGAAGGTATATGACAGAGTTATGTTGTGGTCCAACAAGTTAATTTGACAGAGTGGATACAGTTTATTCCCCTTCTTTCCTTCATCTGCTTCGAATCTGTGTGAATGGTATATGATTTTTTTGTATTGTTTGTCTGAATAGAAAGTCGGGAGCTGTTCGTATACGGTGCTTATAACGACGACCTCTTCCTCCACCAAATACACTCGCGATCAGGTAGTCAGGTATTTTCCTTCTCTTCTTCACTGATTTCGTTACTAATTTTTGATTTCCAGTAACAGAGTTCGTCTCTTCTGGTATAAAATATTAAACAGTTTAGTTCTTGTATTACTAATTAATTTATTACTCTTCATTTTTTGTTTCTGTGCTACGGATAATCTTGAACATGTATGAGTGGAAATAATTTACTATTGATGAATGGAAAAGCTTACCTGATTCAACATTGATTTATTTTCACTAGTGTGTATATGGTGAAACAGAAAACAGAAGCTTGTCAACAAGAATGAATTTGGCCATATTTGCAATTGCAGCATATAGAACTCATAACTAAAATAACCTCCTAAATTGCACTGTTGAAGTCTCAGATGGCAATAGCTGTATAAATAGTAATGGCTATTTAGCTCAAAGGTGTACATGTTTCTGTTGTATTATTCCAGCGTGGGCTGCTGGCTTTTCTCTTAATAAACTTTCCATCCTTGTCAGTTGTTTACTTCAGGGTGGACAAACTGGCTTTGCTTATCGTTCATGTTGTTGATAAGCTACTCTACTCAGGGCCCAACTTTTTAACCACAACCATGGTGAAGCTTATAGATTCTTCCATGTAAATAATGCACATGCTTTTAGCATTGAACTTTATTTTGATTGAAAAAAGTAAGCATTCCTTGCGCCATAAGCTAATACTTGTCGGGATCAGGCAAAATCATACATCTATCGACCACTCAAATATTTGGACATACAATGATAGATTTATTTTTCAAGTCCACCATTGTAGGTTCTGCAGATAAATGATTACTTTTTTTCTATGGAAATTCGTCTACATTTCAATATGACCAATAAGATTACCTTTGGAATTTCAGCAAGATGTACAGCCTTTAGCAATGCAATAATTGATTTGAGGCAGCATTAATTTGAAGCATTCCAACAGACAAACATATTAGTTTCGAAATCTCTAAATTCTTTCTAACCCGTTTCCATATCTTTACAAGTGATAGTATGTTGATGGATTGTTGATCTTTTCAGACAAACATATTGATCTTTTCAGCTTCTGAGTGTTGCAAGTGACTTCAGTGATAGTATGTTGATGGATTGTTGACGTTTATAGTATGTTACTGTTTAGTTGTTGCTAGAATTTTATCTCTTACCGGGTCTTGAAATCAATAGGTTACAACAATTTGTTTCACAAGCATGCATATATATATGAGGTCAATAGGTTACAACAATTTGTTTCACAAGTTGTTGCGCAAAACTAGCGACATGGATATCAGGTTGTTATATATGTTCTTGCTTTGGTTTAACTACTGAAACTGCCTCAGAAGACAATAGATCATGTGCAATCAATATAGATTTCTGCCTGTGGTTTCAACGACAAACCAGTGTGGTATGAAGAGTGAAGTTATGAAGTCCAATGGTAGAAATTCTTTTCATCTCGAAGAAAATCAAACTCCACTATTAAAGGAAAATGCATCACCTTGTCAAATAGAATGTACAGCTGCTACTGGTGTTTTAGGAGGTACAATGACAGTCTTTATGCAAATTTAATAGATCTAAATGTGATGTGCTCTTTGCATTAATTTTTTTTACTTAAAGCACGTTCATTTTTTGCTCACATTCAATTATTGTGTTATTTTTGTCAGGAGTTCATGAAAATAATATCAGAAATTGTTGTTTACAACCTTCCTCTTCAATTCTTACAAATCAGTACTTTTTGG
>JANZLC010000002.1:7712433-7738744 GCA_026413385.1 Erythroxylum gracilipes
GTTGGTCTGAATTATTGAAGTGCTTTTTGTGTATGAATTGATGGTATTTAGACATGTGTGGGATTTTATGGCAAAAGAGAAATAAGATTTTCTTGTAAATGATGAGATATGAGATATGATAGGATTTGAAGAATTAAATGGATTGAGGAATTGGAATTGATGATTTTCAAATGGGATATTGAAATATTTTGAATGATATTGAATGAAAAAAAAATTTATACCGATTTGGATTGGTTTATATCAGGATCGTCTTATAGTTTTCCAACGCGTTTGTTTGTCTTTTTCTAAAGTACACATTTTCGGATGTCGAACTTTGACTTAAGCTTGATTTGCGATCTTTCGATTCCTTTGTTTTTCCGCTTTGTCTTTTCTCTTGATGATTCCTTCCGCTTCTGCAGGCTTTTTAATCCGATTTGTTTTTCGTTTGCTTTTGGCCCATTTTCGTTCTGCGATTTCTATTCCTTCGCTTTCATCCGCCTCTTGACTCTGCTTTTGTTTTGTTTTCATTGTATGATTTGAGCAAGAGTATAAGTGTTCTGGTTTAGTTTGAGCGGTTGGGTTTCGGTCCCAACATTAGCCCTTTGTTTTTCAATTTTTGATTCCCAGGTTGGGTTCTGGAAACGGGACCTAACAAAGGTACTATAGCTAATTTAGTTACTGAAGCAGAATACATAGTTATATGTGAAGCAGCTAAGGAAGCTATTTGGATGAAAAAGTTCTTAACTGAACTTGATGTGGTTTCTTCGATAAAGGAAGTTGTTCCTTTATTATGTGACAATACCGGTGCTATTGCACAAGCTAAGGAACCAAGGTTATACCAACGATCCAAACATGTTATGTGGAAGTTTCATATGATTAGAGATATTGTTAAGCGTGAGGACGTTCAAATTCAAAAGGTTGAAGGAAAGGAGAATGTTGTAGATCCCTTCACTAAGGCACTTGGGTCAAAGGAGTTTGATAAGCACAAGTGGAAAATATGATTGAATTCATGACTGATTGGGTCTGGGTCAAGTGGGAGATTGTTGGAATTATACCTATGACCCAATCATTATGTAATAAATTGAACACTTTAGTTTTGTGATTATTAATTTTGATTAATAACATGGAAAATGATTTTATTATCATATTATGTTTATTGATTTGATTATAATATGATGAGTCCTTGATTAAATTTATATACTTTCCATCATAATGGAGATTATGATAATGAGAGTCAAGTCTTTAGGGTTTAATTTAAAAGTGTTCTTGATCATAGGATCATCAAATAAGGACTTTAATGATTCGATTAGATCAATATGTATGTAATAGTATCTATTGGATGGATATTAGTAGATCTCACTTACTAAGTCACATATATAGATGATGCATATGGAAATATAATCAATGAACTGACCAAACTGAGAATTCTCAATAGTTAATATTACCTATGAACTATCAAGTGGGATATTCTCATAAGGATTTGAATGTATATTTTTCCTTTGACCTGAGATCATCATAGTAATCAATAGGTCACTTATTATGTTTTGATGTCGAATACCTAGTGTGTAAAAATGCTAGTTGAATGATCATTGGATATAATTAAGTACCTATCTGATTAGTGGTAAGTCAAGATGGGATCTATCGACTCTAGGTAATGAGTTTGAGCTCTATGTTGTCATTGTTCTTAATGGTTGTTTCAAGACTTTGGTCAGGACGATTGAATGAGTGAGGAAAAGGAGTTTTCTAAGTCATTCACCAATCATTAATGATCAACATGTAATATAGTTGGTTATCTAATAAGGTTTGACAGTTAAATCATACCTTGGATAATCCGGATCTGTAATGATGGAAGGAAATAATACATTATCCTTAACCAGGTTCTGTCTTTGTAAGATTGTTAGTTCACACTATCCAGTCATTGAGGAGTGTTGTTAGATGCTAACTTTGATTAGTAATTAACTAGATTAATTACTACCGACTTAATGATGAACCTATGTGGTCACACACTTACGAGTGGAATATTTCCTGTTTATGATTATTTAATTTATTATGAGATAATTTATTAAATAATCTATATGGCATATTACTATTTTTTTGCTAGAACAGAAAATATAATTAATATTGAAAATTTTCTTGTACAAAATAAATGAATAAAATAAAAAATTAAAATAAAATAGTTTTATTTTTTCATTTTATGAATAATAATAATTGTTTATTATTGTTTATTAAAAAAAGGAAAAGAAAAAAAGCGTCAGATGGCTTTGGTGGTTTTGTTTTGTTTTGTTTTGACATTTAAACCAAAACAAAATGAACTGATTTGTTTTTTAGTTTTCAAGTTTCAAAATAACGTTAGAACAAAATCAAGAAAAGGAGAGACGTACGTTTTCGTTGTTTTTGTATGTGCATGAGAAACAAAGAGAAGAGAAACTCTCTCATATATTCTTTTAGTTTGTTTTCGTGAGGTGGGTGTGGATAAGAAAACAACGTAGAGAAGAGTGTGTGTTTTTAGAAACAGTGAAGAGAAAACATTCATTTTGTCTTCGCTATTGTGTACGTGAATAAAACCAAAGAGAAGAGTGACATATCTATACTCTTTGATTTCTGTACTGGAAAATAAACAAGAGAGTAAAGAGAAAATTGTTTTCTCTATTCTTGAAGAAAGGGTTCTTCAAATTTATCCATAGCCATATCAAGTGTTGAAAGCGAGACATATTTTTCAGTGTGGAGTACATAGAGACTTTTTGTTTTCGAAGTTCCATATCAATTAATCGTCACTTTCTAGGTATTTATTCTACCTGTTCTAATTATGTGTAAGTTTGTCAAATGCAATAAATAAATAAATATCGGATTGTAATTTTTATTTCATGCAATCCTTCAGTAGTGAAGAGCATTCAACACCTGTTAGTATACCTAACTCGCAGATTTTGATAAGGGAAAAGGACTCTCCACAATCTATTATTGGAAAAGAAAAGAAGGAAAATATGACTTGTCAATATAATGCTATTACTAACCCATCTGAGCTTAAATCAATGGCATTAGCAGATGTTATTAACTCTTCTGAGAACGAAAAAATGGTAGTAATAGTAGATGGTAGTAACAGTCAATAGAGGATGCAATCAGTTCCCTAGTTAATGCGGTAGCTAATCCTATATTTGAAAGAGTGGTGGATCAAACTAAACTCCAAAATCTGGACCTAGGGCCTATTAAGGTTGAGTTATCAAATGAAATGAGAACATGAGCAGATCAAGGGGCTAATGAAAATGACGGGGCAAATGATGTTACTTTGGCAATCAAATCTATACCCCATATGGAAAATGAGGTAATTCAGGTGCAAAATCCTAATCTTAGGAGAAAATTAGTGAGGAAAAAGAAATGAAAAAACAAAGGGGACTCTCCCAACCAGGACGGTCATACTTTGTAATTTTAGAGGGCTTAATGACCCTCTCAAAAAGTTCCTTGTGAAAGATATGGTAAGGGAGGTGAAGCCTTGTCTTATTGGTCTTCTTGAAACAAAAATTAAAGATCCTCTTTGTCTATTCGACTCTAAGTTTCTTGGTGCAAAGTGGGAACTTATTTCCAATCATAATGCACACTATAATGGTTGTATTATATGTCTTTACAACTCGGATAATATTGGAGTATGGGCAGTTGACCAAACTGATCAGTATATACATTTATTGCAGCATCGCACTCTCATAGGATACATACCTAACATTCTAGAGGAATACCTGAGTATGTACCCCCACAAGGGTGGCCTGTTAGAGCAGTCACGTAACTTCTCATGGCATCATCATTAAAAATATAAATATCACAATCTTTAAAAACCCAATTCCTCATTTTCATTTCATAAAATCGAATATCATAGCATTACATACTTCATCCTTATATATAATATCAAAGAGATATCAGAGTTTACAACTCTATTACAAAAAAATGCTACATGCTACGTGAATGAGGAACTACACAAAATTCTATCTAAATCCTTCAGTCTTAACTGACCGACCTTTGAGCCATTTCTTCTATCCAAAAGTAGTATAGATCTCTTCTAAGTTGTCTTAGAAACTAAGTCCACTCTCTCACACTTGAAAAGTTAACGTTGCAATTTTGATGAGTTTTGCGAACTCAGTGAGCTATCCATCATCAATGGCTCACTCATAACATATAACACATACAGTTCAAGTTTCAAGTTCACAAACAATTCATGTCATCATATAATGCACATCTTTCATCAATTATCAAAAAGCACCATATAACATTTTGTTCATTATTCACTTTTTCTCATTCATAATAGTTCATATAATTCAATTCAATCATTCATATAATGCATTTTAAAAATGTATGTTCAATGTTTATAAGACTCACTTTTATTTATTACTTTGTTGTAACCAATTGTCTTTTTCACTGTCCCGTATCTATTGTGGATATCGGGCTTATTAATAACTGTCCCTTATCCGTTAGGAATACAGGGCTCATTATATATAATGATCTAGAGGCTCTTACGATATTTTGAGCTTTAAGCTCTTTTTCACTGGCAATTCCAGTCACAACTGCCTTTATGTTATCATGCATTCATGTATTGAAATGCAACATATGAATTCAATCATTCACTTGTGCTCAATTTTCTTTTTTCGCATTCGCATTCACCATCGGACCTTAGTTTGGCATTTAACAATTAAGTTGAGTATAACATATTCTTTCAAATTTATATACAATGAGCACTTCCAATTTATTATTCCTGTATCAAACTCCTCAAACATTTAATGTTCGGAATCAACACATTCACATCACATAATAATCCAATTCATAATTTAAACAAAACAATAAATCAATGTGAGACCATTTAGGTTACTCACTGTATGCTCCACATAATTATTGCCTCGACGTCCCAGCAATGTCAAGATGTTGTCACTCTAATTACTCTTCTATATCATGTAATACATACACATTTACATATTACTAATTTGCACATTTCAATGAATACTCAATTATATACATATGTATATGTGATATGTATAATGCATGCTCAATGACAATCCTGGGTATATTTCCTTATTGCACATCTTATTTCACATCTGTATATCATATCTTGTGAAACTTGATTATCCTCAATTTATCAATCATCTATTCATCAATCATGCATTTACCAATCCTTTCCTAGCATTATACATCCACACAATTTCCCAATTCTCATTCGTTCATACCTAATTCTTATTTTTGTAAGAACACTTTTATATCATTAACAACTCATAACTTCCAAATTTTGATACATTCATATCAATTTAATCCATTCTTCAATCCTAATGTCAATTGACATCATAAACTCATCAATCACTTAACCACTTACTTAAGCAACCATCTAAGTTCATTTCAAACCTCAATTAAGTTCAAAACACCAAGATAAGTAAGAAGACAGTAGTGCATGATCGTGCTTGTGCATGATTATGCAACTACCAAATGATCCTTCTCTGTCACGATCATGCAACTACCCCTCTATCACGATCGTGCAACTACCTGATGATCCCTTATTCAAGCATCATTCCAACTTTTCTCAAATTAGATTTTCGGGTTAATTTTTGATGGCCATTTTGACAAAGAAAATGAGGTATTTAGGTAATACATTCTTTAAACAAATGTTCCTATATGTCTTAAGTTTCTAATGACATCAAGATCACGCAGTTTGATTTAGTATTCTGCAAGTTATACCCAAACTACTATAGATTGTTCTCAAATCGTGGCAGTACACAATACTCAGCTTCAAGACAAAGTTTGAAACTCTTAAAGACAGAATTCAAATTCGATTCCTTACAAAAAAATATAGCCATCTGTCTCTAGTTTAATCTAAAATTAAAATCTGCCCATTTGGACATGTACAGATCAAGATATGGCTAAAATACATATGCATGTTCCATAAAACACTACAGCTAACATACTCCAGCAATTCTTCTTTCACTTTTACAGATTTTTAACTCCTATATGTTACATTCAAACCATCTTATGCATAGATCATCAACTTTACACCATTTCCTCTTCATTCTCACCTCAATTTCAGCTTAATATGATTCATAAACAAATCATAAACTATGGTTGATCACAAACACAAAAACAAAACATCAACATATACATACATTCATCAAATTTCTGCACACATTCTACTACATTATCACCTTCATTTTATCTCTAACCATTATCATAAAAGTTGTTATTCAATCTTTTTCAAAATCACGTAAACCCTAACTTTCTAAGCTTTACAAGATCATCAATCTTTTAAGGAGGAATAGGTTATGTTTTTAGTTGCAAGATGAAGAGATGATAAGGATCTTGAAGAAACAAAGTGAAGAATAGCAAGAACTCAAAGTGATAAGGGTGAGAGTGAGATGGTTGTGAGTGGAGAAAATGGAAAAGATGAAGAAGAGAGTATATAGCAAACGTGAGAGACAAAACCAAAGATGTCTTGTAAGATGAAAATCTCGACGATTACTTGGTGGGTGTCATGGCACATGTCATCACTTACCACATAAAAATCAATTAACAAGAAATCTTCTTAAGCTAAATAATGTCTCTTAAAATCTAGTTTATTTGTTTCCAAATTTCTAATCCAATTGTCACCCAATTTTTAATGTCACATTCTCAACAAATCCTAATAACTGCCAGTCTTACTACTTGGTATTTTTCCTAGCCCAAAAATACTCATAATTTCAGAAAATTTTCCAAATTTTCATCAAAAATTCTAAATCAATAATTACACTCGCCAAATCAATTTTCAAGACAAAAATATTCACTATTTACATCATAATCATTTAAAAATTATTTATATACTGGGATAAATCAAATGAGTGCGTGAACAGTCATTATAATGTGTACAATTATCAAATTCACTTGTATGTATGCTAAATGATGCACGAGCATGAAATGCATGTCCTAGTTTCTCAATATTATCTCTCATATTTAGTATTATAAGGTTCTAACCCTTGACATAGGGAAAACGGGATGTTACATTTATAATGTCAATACTGAGGTATGACAATCATTTTTTATTTATCCTTAGTTTATACTTCTAATTTTGGTTTTTAGCAAAGCAAACTTTGGATGGACCTACATCAATTACAGCATAATATTCAGAACTTACAACTTATTGTTGGAGATTTTAATTGCTCATTAAACTCATCCGAGGTAGAAGGAGGAAGAAGGTTCAATCTAGGACTAATAAGGGAACTCACTAACTTCTTATCGAGCATGGACTTGGTGGATTTAAATGCCATAGGTACATTACTTACTTGGTCCAATAATCAGCAACGTAGTCTTCTGATAAGGAAGCAATTTGATTGTTCACTTGTTAACTCAATTTTGTTGACCTAATTTCCTAAGTCCTTTATGTAGTTTGGAGAAAAGTTGTTATCGGATCATGCTTATATTCTGGTATAAAGACTTGTTGAAAGGAGCATAGTAGAAGTTCCACTTCGATTCTTCGACGGTATTATATAGATGAATGGATTCCTTGTAATAGTCAATAGATGTTGGAATCATGAGATTGAAGGTTTTAAATCCTACTAGGCGATGCAAAAATTAAGACTGGTAAAAGTCGCCCTTAAAAGTTTTATGCATGGCAGAAACTAGAACTTAAACACTTATAAGGAGCAATTGATTCAAGCATAGAAAAACTGCTATGAATCAAAATATAACACATAATATAGGTAGATAGAGGTAAGAAGGCTACAAGAGTACCAGAACGCCCTTAATCTGCACAAGACCATTCTCAAACAAAAGGCTCAGATTTATTGGTTGAAAGAAGGGGACTCCAACACAAAATTCTTCCACTCTTCCTTACTTGCTCAGAGGAATGTCAACAAAATATCTGCACTTCAAGATAGTAATGGGACTTGTTAGGATATATTATATATATCTTTTATTTAGTTTTGACATCTTAATTGGACATATATGATATACATTGTAGTGGGGTTAAAAATAAGAGGTTGTAGTTGTGAAAGAATCCTACACTACATTGGAGTCTATTATCATGTTTATATTGGAATTGTATTACTGCTGAATTTGTGGATTTTATGGATAAAATAAAATAAAGGAACTTGGACGTTTTTTTGTTGCACTACTGAAATAGAATTCTTTTTGCTTCACGTCTCCTAGAAACAACCAAAGTGAATCTCTTGTTGAAATAAAAAAGATATAAGAGCTGGGTGGTGTGTTAATTGTTAGAAAAACAAACACTGCAGCAATCTTATATGGCGGGGTTAATAGCTGAACATATACTATCCTTGAAAATAATGTTGATGATGAATTGAAGACGATACAACACTTTTGGAACCAGTTACGCATAAGGAAGCACTTATTTCGTCTAGAACTCTTCACAATTTTTTGGTGTAGTTTAAGAACACAACACCAGAAATTTTGGATGCAATAAGAAAAGTTAGAAATGAGCTCCAACTAGACTTAAATTTTAAGAAAAAACAAGCAACACTAGAATCATATTTCACTAAATTGTCATATTTCACTAAATTGTCTTAGTTATATTTGTGTAAGTTTATATAATTATTAATTTATGATATTAATGGGACCCTATATTTACATAGGGGTATTTTGAAAATATATTATCTTATTATCTTATCTTATCGAAATTTGTTAAATTTTCAACTAGCCCAAGTCGGGACTAAAGAAAAATATTATCTTAGAGAGTTTATTAATTTACCGAGTATCAATTTAAAGAGGTTCTACTGTATACGTGTGTTGTGTGAGACAAGTTGATTGTGACATCTCCTAATAGCAGTAGAAGTCTATCAAAGAGGTTAGCGTGCGGCAATGAAGTTGATGTGCGTGTGCAGCAACGAAGTCATGTGTGGGATAGAGTTTATGTTGGACTCTTCTTGCTTGGAGGTGTTGGTGTTGTACATGTTTCTAACACGGCTGAAGTGAATCCTTCTGGTGGTGAAACTGCTGCATTGGTGCATGTGTGAATTGCAAAGGGTGAAAAACATATTAAAGTCAATCTCTTATGTGTGGGCGTTAATTGTCAAGAAAAAGAAGACTGCGGTGGTGTGAGAGCTGAAAGATATATGCTACAGTGAAGAGAGTCACGGTGAAATGGGTTAGCATGTTATTTTTCTAGATGTTTTCATCTGGGGTTGTGAGTTGTTTGTGTGAGCAAAACACCGTGGGTTTTCTTCTATTGTCTATACTTCCATATGGTTTAATTGAAGCTATTAAAGTTGGGATGGATCGTTTCAATTAAAGGATTATTTCGAGAAGCTGAAACCATAGGAAGTCTTTCTTTTATCTCAAGTATATTGTTGTTCAGTTCTTAGTTGATTAAGTACTTGAGTTTTTTTTTTAATTAATTGTTTTTTGAGTGACAGTAGCTAGAAAAATCATCTGACAAGGTTAACAGAAGTTGGTCGTATTATTGGGTGTGAAATTCTTTCACAAGAAGTGAGGATGAGAGATAATGTCAAGGATTGAGTGGTGTCGGCTCAGTAAAGCCTTGGATAAATCTGTTGTACTTTGGTAAAAGTATTAAGCTAAGTGAGGGCCCCGCAAATATAGACAAGGTGTACCGAACTGCTTAACCAAATTTTTGGTGTTTTTATTATTTCGTTTCGATTGCTTTTATTTTTGTTTATGCTAGAGAAATTTACGAAAACTTGAAAAGTTTGCGAAACAATTAACACCTTCGACTTTTCAACTCAATATACTACTCTATATAACTTGTAGGAACTTGCCATAAATTACTTTATGTAGCTTACGGGCAATGTTGATACAATTGAGCCAAGTCCAAATGCTCAAAGACTCTTTGATTGTATGATTGGCCAAGATATCAAGGAATATATGGTTTCTCCATTCTCTGATCAAAAATATCAAGAAGGTCATATTTAGCCTCCATTCATTGAAATTGCTTGGGCCATATGGGTTTACTGCACTCTTTATTTAGAGATAATGGGAGATCACGGGAAAGCTCTTCATTGAAGTAGTAATAGGAATCTTTGCCTCCTCCAAAATGCTTAAAGAAATTAACATATTTACATCTGCTTGGTACCTAAAAAGCAATCACTTCGGAGGATGAATGACTTCAATCCTATATCTTGCCATAACACAATCTATAAAGTAATCTCCAAACTTCTAGTAGAGAAGCTCAAGGTGGCTATTTTAAGAATCATTAATTATGCACAAGGTACTTTTATTCTTGACAGAAACATTGGAGATAATGTGACACCCTAATACCCCCTAGGAGGATATTGCGAGTGCCACACAAACATAACATAACAAACTGAATGCGAAACATTTCACGAAAACATAACATTCAAAAATAAACATTCTAAAGCATACGAAACACTTTATACATGCATTACTAGAATCTTAACAAATATACATCGCGTATCATAATTTCAGAAAGTAGCCTGAATTAAGGTTATTACAGCCCATCAAAATAAAAATTCAGGAGTTATACACATCAGGTACAAGTCCAAAAACAATCTCAAAATACATATGAACAAAACAAAAATTAGACTCCTTTGGCCATCGAGGTTGTCTTGTCCTAGTTCCTACGTCCCTCTTTCAGAACCTACACAGGGCAAATCCACCGTGCTGAGCATATAGCTTAGTGAGTAATAACTAAACTATAAGTCAACAATAGATACATAAATTCAGAACAAAATAGAGTTTATAAATAATAGAATTGTTCAACACAAGAGGGTATAAACCCTTCAGAAACAGAATACAATTTAGCTTATGCCAAAATCAAACTGATGTCAAAGTAAAAAATCATAAAACTGATAAATCCATTTACAGAAGTGGGTAACGGGACTTATACAGAAGAGATTGAAGTCTCAATACCGAAGTGTCACAGAAGAGACCGAAGTCTCAACACCTAAGTTTCAATATCAAAAGACACCGAAGAGTCAATAACAGAAGACATCGAAGTGTTGATAATATAAGACACCGAAGTGTCACAGAAGCAGCTACAGACCCTTCTAGGCATGTCTATTTACCCACAACTAGGACTTAACAAATTAAAAAAATAGAATATCTGAAATCCAATTTACATTACAATCAAACAACTTTGCAAATCATTCAATGGATCAAAAGTAGAAGCAAACACAATAGTCAAAGAAAAACTATCAAATTTGACTATCTAAATTACTTACAAAAATTACAGTTTAAATTACTTACAAAATCTCCCTATTGCTTTATTGTCTCGACGTTCCAGTAATATCTGGAATTGGTCGCTCGATGGGTTCCTCTAAAACATTTAATACAAACACATATCATTATTGTGCACAATTATAAATTCAATTGTGCACATTCATGTATACGGAATATGTATGATGCATGTTCATGACAAATTCCCGGGCTTCTTATCCTTAATCTTGTCACATTGTCAATCATGTGAAACCATACTCAATTGTTCAATCCAAATTTATTTCACAACTAACTTTCAGGTTCACTTTGTTCAATTATTCTCATCAAGAAGATGAGGTAATTAGGTAATACTTCTTTCTAGAACATTGTTCTTCTTTGTCTTACGTTTCCAATGATACTAAGATTATCTAATTTGGTTTAGTATACTAAAAGTTATACTCAAAAGATTTCAAACTGTTCTTAAGCTTCAACAAAATTCTTATCTCAAATTCCAATCAGATTTTGAAATTCTTAGAAGGAGAATTAGAATTCCACCACTTTAGAAAATTTGTATTTTTATGAATCTAGTTTAATTTAAACAAGAATCACTCCATTTAGAAGTCCACAGATGCAGATATAAGTAAATTACCGAAGTATGTTTAGTAAAAACATCTAAGTTATCATACTTCAGTACAGTCACACTTTCATCTCAAACTCCTAAATCCATTCAATTCAGAAAATTCTAACTTTTGGTGGATATGAATATAAATGTCTTATGAATCTATTGGTCTAAGAATCAAGTCATTTGGACATCCGGTGAAGAAGTTATAGTAAAAATATTGAAGGATGTTCAGCAAAAATCCCTTTTGACATTTATTTCCAAATGTCACCGTCGTGCAAAATCTCGATAGTGCTTTTCTGGTTTCCTTCGTGCGCTTTTCTCTTCTCCTTCTTCACCGATTCTTTTCTTCATTTCCTTCCAAAACTCTTTCATTTCTAGACTTATTCACTTCTAAAATCATCTATTCAACATTTCAATACTCACCATAACTTCAAAACAATTCAGAAATAATCATCCACTTCAAATATCACAAATCCAAAATTCCACTTCTCCCTCTCTCTCTACTATAAACTTTCTAATTCTCATATTTTCATCCAATGCATAATCTTTCATTTTTATCGACTCTTGCACTTCATTTAATTCCTAATCCAGTTCAGAAATCATCCACCACATATCAAAATTCGAAAATTACTCCAATCTAACATCCATTCAAGACAGTGTTAAACAATTCCTACTTCTCAAATCAATCATCCAATTTATTCATTACCAAAACCATAATTCACAAATCCATGCATGTATGTTTATTTCTACACTGTAAAACAAACATCATTAGAACTACTTACATGATTTAGCTATAATTCTAGCAATGAGAGTGAATCTAAAAACACAAAGAACACAACAATATGTTATTCGGTGAGAGTTTCTTCCCAGTGAAGAACACTACAGTGAACATTCCTAACTCAAAACATCATATTCGTGTATGCTTTGTATGTCATTCACTTGTCACTGTTTACGTGTGCCATATGTCTCCACAGATTCACCATTTTTCATAATATCAATTTGCCATTTGTCACATATGTATTATTGCCACATGTCACAATAGGATTGGTCCGCAAAAATCAATATTTTTCCAAAATTCGCAAAAAAATCCAAAATACCCTAAATAATTCCACAATTTCCAAAACACATTTTAATCACATTTAATAACTCAATTATACCCAAAAAATGTAATGAATGCATGCACAATAATTGTATATGTCCAAAATGCTTATGCACAAATAAGCAAATATTCAAATATACAAAGCATAAAATGTTCTGAATTTCCTTAATATTCTAACCCCTAGTATGGGGTGTTACAGATAATATTCATCCCAAACAATAATTGCTAAAGAACTATAACATAGGTAAAAAAAAAACTCAAAAGTTGTCTACTCAAAATTGATTTCTTCAAAGTATTTGATATGGTTAGTTGGAGGTTTATTCATATATGCCTTGAAGCTTTGCATTCACCTCATCGTTTTGATGATTGGATAATGAATTGTATTCAAACCCCCTCTTTGAGAGTGATTGTGAGTGGCATCCCAACTAAGCCATTTAAATATGCTAAGGGGATTCAACAGGGGATCCTTCATATCCTTATTTGTTCACTCTTGTAATGGAAAGCCTGTCAAGACTAATGAATAAGCTTATCTCATACAATCCGCAATTTCAATTTCATTATAGGTGCACTGTAATCAACATGACTCATTTAATGTTCACGGATGATCTCATGATTCTGTATGAGACTGATCCTTACTCTATCAATCTCTTGATTAATGTTCTAGACATATTTGGTAAATGGTCAAGTCGAAAACTCAACTCCGAGAAGAGTAGCCTCTACATATTTGCTGATGTTAGGAATATTAATGAAGTAAGAAGAGTAGCTGGCTTAAAAGTGCATTCAACACCTTTTTGCTATGTAGGTTTACCAATCACATCTTACAAGCCAAATTATTATAATTACTTGCCTCTTATAGAAAGGATTAAATGTAGAATCAATGCTTGGTAAAATCGATTTCTATCTTATGCTGCTAGACTTACTCTTATCATTTCAGTCTTAAGCAGCTTACATGTACACTAGACTGCCCATATTGCACTGCTATAAATGGTTACTAAAGAGATCGAAAGAATTACGAAAGCATTCCTATGATCAGGCAGAATAGAGAATGCTAAAAAAGCAAAGATCAAAAAGATTGAGGTTACTATCCTAAAGAAGTTTAGGGGATTCAGGATTATCTCTATTACTGCTATGCAAAAGGTTCTAATGTGCAAACAAACTTGGAGGCTCTATATAGATCAATAGGCACTTTGGATCAAATGGATCCGTGAATATCATCTTAAAAACACCAATTTCTGGAAGGCTATTAGCACAAGGAAGTTCTCTTAGGTCTTTACTCATATATTAGGACTAAGACACACTATTTATCCTTGTATTAAACATAGGATCAACAATGGTGAAAAAACTTGGTTTTAGTTTGATAATTGACTACACTTTAGCCCACTTATCCACAATCAAGAGATACTACATCTACGGAATAGAATTTCGTTGAATCTTAAAGTTTTCTCATTGATCAAAAATGGTAGTTGGAGCAGGAATTTAGAGGATTTCACTCTCTTTTACATCTTTTCCCTCAACTTGATAATGAGAATGAATATGTTATCACTTAGACTATTAACCTAAGTGGTAAATTTTCTAATAAATCCTGCCATTTGTTCTTTACACACTATTTAACTAAGGTCCCTTGGTATCATCTACTCTAGAAACACTCTTTGAATCCTAAAGCCTCCATGATCACATGGCTAGCAATCAAAAACAAACTCAAGACTCTAAGTCAATGACAAGGAACTGTAGATACCACATGTGTACTTTGTAAGATAAAAGTGGAAGATCGAGACCATCTTTTCTTCCTTTGTACATTTTTAAAAACAGTATGGAGCATAATTTTACATATGATTCTAGGTAGTAACTATACATATGATTAGGAAAATACTTTCAACTGAATTAACTCTAAGCTAGGGATGTCAAATGTTATACTCTATAAAGTAGCTTTCACTACTGCCGTCTACTCTATCTGGAAGGAGCAAAACAACAAAAAATTTACCAACTCAGAGAAAGGAAAGTATCAGATAGCGGATAAAATTGTTAACTGGGTTCAAGCAACAACTTTTGCTAACAACTTGCATCATTCACTGTCTCGTGACATGATATCTAGATGGAAAATTTAACTAGATAATATGCTGCTTTTGAAATATTCCTTGTAATGTAGCTCTTTTTGTATATTTAGCTATAAAGCTTGTACATAGGCTAACAACATAGAAATTATTGTAATGTTGTTTTAGCTTTGTCTATAGTAATGAAAAAGTCATTTTTCAAAAAAAAAAAGAAATGGGAAAAGCAAGGAATTTAACGTCATTATATTCCCTACAGGTACAGAAGCACCGTCTTGAACCGGCTCAAGGTATTGATCCATTGCACATATAATGCTCTTTCTTCGTTTTCTTTTGTGTAGGTTATGACATACATATATATATATACAGAGAGAGAGAGAGAGAGAGAAGTATACATGCATGTGTAATACGTATAATTGGTTCAGCGTGGGTATGAACTATTCAACGAAGATGGAATGCCGAGACATGCTTTTCCAAATCGCTGGAGAGGAGAAAATGGGCCGTATTGTGCAGGGTTTTAGAGCATGGGATTGGACGGAATTGCAAGGGATGCTCGAAACATACCCGACTGCATCAGTTGGAAAGTTAATGGAGACGTGGTTTCCAAGTGAAAGATACAGACAAGAAGATGGTTGAAGTTTTAGAATCGTACAAATGTTTGCTGGGGACCGTTTGCATTGCATCATAATTTAGTGCAGTTGAAGAGGGCGGCTTCCTGTATTGTCCAAACATATTCTTATGCAGTGTTGTTCACTCGGTTCTGGGTTGGATTTTACTGTCGATTCACGGAGGTTTTTATTTTTTTCTTTAGTAACTCTTTTCACTTTCTGTTCTCATTCTATGATCTACGCACCTCTTTGGGTGCCAATATGTATCTACAATATGATTTTCGGAATCATATCTGTAAGGATGGTAGACTGATTTTGGCTCGGATGTACCAATATTTAGGAACGAGTACTTAATCCAACCTCAATTATTGTCTCTGTCAGACAATTAGCGGATAGCTGATTCAATTAGTGGTTAACTGACAGTTGATTAATAAAGTTAATTTGATTAGCAGATAATATCAGCTATTTGTTTAAATATATTTGGTAAAATTAACTGTTTATTATTAACTGTTTATATGTAAAATGACTTATAAGGGTATGACATAAAAAAAAGATTTATGAGGACATAAGTATTATATCTTAATATTTCTTTGAGTATTCTCGTAAGAATTTAGATAGCGCAAAAGAAGTTAATACCATCATTTAAAGCAAAGGTATGGGTCTTTATGTTTACTTTCAAAGTTAAAGGAATACATATATGATAGAATGATGATTCTTTACATATTCTGACTCAAATTTAATATATATTGTTCAACTTCAAAATGTTAATTAAAAATATTATTTAAATAATAAACTTACTATCCCTATCTCTATCTCTTTGAATAATTTGTAATAATTTTTTGATATAATAATCTTTTAGTCTCTTAATTTCTTACTCACCGAAAGAAAACGCTCCTCATAAGAGCATTTTCAAAATTAGCGGATTGGGTTCAATCCCCCGGTTGATTATCAAACATAATTATCAGCGGTTTAACAAGGTCAAATAGCTAAAAACTTTTCAATCTGCCAACAAATAGCTGATAAGTCATTTACTAAACAATGCCGTTAAAAAACCTACAAGTAATGATTTTAAATATAATTTTTAATTTTTAATAAAAACACTGAATTTAATTTTCGGTTTTAATCTAAACCAAACCAAACCCAACCAAATTATATAACTAAATATATTTTATTTGGCTCTTGCTCTTATTGATCTATTTTTACTATTTTTACTTTTCATAAGTTACATCTTGAAATAATCCAAATATTAAGGATATTATTATTAAAAAGAGTACATTTCACATAGTTGACTCTCTCTCTCTTTCTTCTACTAATTCATACTAAGTGCTCTTTCTATTTAATAAAAATGGAAAAATCTATACATATGATTCTTATTTACTTATTGTATAAGTTTTTTAAAAAATCAATTGACGATTGTCTAGGATATAATACATAACATTTAAGATTCTTGTATCATAAACATTCTTTTAAAGTATCTTAAATTTTCAATATGTTTTTCTACCAAAATTATTTTTAAAATAAATAATATTATATTTATTGTTTATTAATTAATAAAATCAATAATTTTGTCATATGATAAATTTTGTTTTTAATAAATATTGATAAAAATTATACAAATATGATTAAATTCCTACCTCTTAGCTATTAAAATATTATTCCATTAGAAAATTTTTAAATATTTCATGATATTTTACTTACTGTTAAAAAATATTTAAATATAAAATTATTAAACCAATTCAAAACACGAAAATAAAACCAAATTGGTTTGGATTAGTTTGGCTTGGTTTAATTGTTTAGATGGCTTGAGTGATTTAAATAAGATAAGTTTTTTATATAAATGGGTTAGTTCATATTTTGGATAAAATCAATTATGTAATTATAGTTATACGCCGTTGGAAAAAAAAGTTATTAGTCACACTTGTACTTAAAAGATTTTATTGTTATATAATAATTGAATAAAAATTAAAGTGTTTTTAATTAAAATCACAAAAATTAAGATTCTTACTATGATATTAATGTCTAATAATTTTAGCATAAAAGTATTCAACCAACTACTAATATCTCATTAGTAATTAAATTGACAAGTAAAGAAGCGCTTTTAACTTTAATATGTAAATTAAATATTTATCAATTGAATAAAAAATTTATTCCTTTTTGAATCATTATTTTTAAAACCATATATCGTGATTTTCATTTAAGAAGTCAAACTGAAAAGGAACGTTTTCTGTCTTTATTCTTGTCATTCAAACTGTCTTTCAAATCACTAGGCACAGATTAAATTATGAATCACGCCCAAGAAAATCTTTATTTAAGATGATTTTTAAGAATAACAATAACACTAAAGTAAAATTCCGTTAAAACAACTATTATGTTAAATCAAGAAGTCTTAAGAGATTGTAATGTTACCAAATAAAGAATTGTTTTCTATATGTTTCAATTTACTTGAGCCCAATAAAATTATGCCGCATCAACAAATTTTGAGAGCGCCGTTTAATATTATTGCATCATCACTAATTATTCAACTCCACATTTTGCTAAGTCTATTGACAGAGCGGTTGTTATAATCCCCAAAATGGCATATTGTTTATTAGTTCAAAAGTAACCGTATTAATGAAATATATTCAGGAACTCGATAGGCTTTCCTTACCAAAAACACAAAAAATGAATGCATTTAACGATTCTCTGTTAAAGAAAAAGCTTGGTTTCTAACTAAAAACGGAGCTAAATCAAGAAATTGAATTGATATTTACAACTTGTAGATAATGGATCCAAAGGACAAGAAAGCAATCCAAAGTCTAGGTTTCAAAAGAAGAACCCGTTAAGACTGCCCTTTCTGACTAGTTTCCTAGTCCTACCAACTGCCAGAAACACCTCTTCCCTATATCCCATTTTGGTTGGTGGAGAACCACTCCACACAATAAGGTCGTCGGCTAAGCTAATCCATAATTCACAACTCTTGGTTAGGTTAATGTTAAATAATGGTTTTCAGATTAAATACTTAGAAACAACAAGTGGTTGAATTTGAAAGGGAATAGTCAATGTCAACTAACCATTCAAAACAAGTGCGTTCAATGATCAAAGACGACTTAATCAATAAACAAGCAAAGACTTGGTAGGATCGGTACATCGCCATGTGAAACCATGAATAGTTTACATTCATCTTCTCCAAATTAAAAGTCTGCATATGATTGATATATGACTTTATATGAGAAGAACACATTTCGACGCTTTTACAGCTAATCACTGCAGTAGTTTAACAACCTCTGTTATTTTGCTAGGTTCTCTCTGTTTCTAAAATGTCTCCGGTCAGACTTCAAAATGCTCCAACTGGACATCCTTGGACTTCAATGGAACATATTCTCCCATATATACTTCCAGGTGATCCGACAAGGCAGATTTGTCGATGTTTTCATGGTGATACGATTTGCAGATGAAGTAGGTGACAGTTTGAATCACAAGTTGGAATAGAAACAACTTGATAATCAGTAGGAAACAGATAATCCCAAATGATACTCTGTTCACCATACCTAATGATTCACCGTGCACAACCCGTTTCTGGAAAATGATCTGGATTGGTAAAGAGGATAGACTCGGCATAAGCCACACTACTGTGGCCATCCACATCTTTCCTTTAATCAGTGCTCTGCTCTTAATCATGGCCTTAAATCCGCAGGCCTCTTCTAGCACAGATACAACACTTGCCAATTGCCAAACTATGGCCATGTACACGAGTCCCACAAAGTAAAAGAGAAGCAAAATATAGAAAACAGAAGTACCAGACTTGGTTGGTCCAATAAGAACTGCCCAAAGAATAAGGACTCCAACGGCAACAAAGTTGTACGCGAGGAAACAAAAGAAGATGCTGAGGAAGGTGACCATGAGCCTCTTCCAAACCCTGGGGACAACACTTATAACCTTCTTGAAAGTCACGTCTCGACCGGTGTAAATACAGGCAATGGTGTAAACGACAGCTGCGGTTGAGAGAAGAGAGAGTACAAAGAGAATGATTAAATATGCAAATTTGAAGAGCCAAAGATAGGCCGTCTCCGAGCTGATCATATCGGAAAGTTTCTCGTATCTCTCCGTGCCGGCTCGAGTGTGTTCTAACTGTATCTCGTTGCGCATGATCTTCGAAAAGAGGATATCGGAGACTTCCATGTGGGCTAGGAAGATTAAAGTTAGAGGAAGAATAAGGGCTAAGGTTATTTGGCTGAAAATCTTCCTCCATGTAACGATGATCTTGAAGGATTCTTTGTAGGTGCCAAAGAGCCCAAGAAACTGCATCTCTTCTTGTTCTCTATCCATACTCAAAGATACTTTATTGATGAAGATATGTATCTTCTTTGTGCTAGAGAAGGTGGGTGATTGATCGGAAAGATGAGGTTTAAAGCTGAAGATGTGAAGGAAAGATGACTTGCTTGGCGGAGGAGAGTCCATGCACATGCCACAGGGTGGGCTTTTATGAATGAAACTGGCCTTGCTTTGGTCTTCCCATGAACTAAGTTTACCAAGTCAAGGCTTTGAAGCATAGCCAGTCAAACGATACAACCGGTAATGGTAACTTTTATTATTGAGGAATCACTAGGTCATCATTTTGATAACTTTCAACTACCATTACAATTAATGTTATTTAAAATGTTTTTGTAAATCAATAAACAATTTAGGATATATAAGATTAATTTTAACAGTTATGAAAAATATTTAAATAATAATTCATCAACCTTTTGTGTTAGTTAATTAAATTAATAGTTCCAAGGGGATCAATTATTGTACTAGTGTTAATAGTTATTATTAAGTCAATATTATCCTTTCAAATTTTATTAATTAAATGTTAGTTTTTTTTATTGATTATAAAGATCATTCTTCTTTTATTAAAGGACAAATCGTTATCAATTTAATTGTCTTCGATAAAAATAATATAGTTACTTCAATTAAATCTAATTCACTAAAATTTTATATAATCGATCTGTAATTAAATTCCAAATATTTTAATTAATTACTTTTCAATCCTTTATTCTCTATTATTGTCATGTATATAATGAAAAATCTTATTTCAGTGACGATAAATATATGTTTCCTAAAATTTACAAATAAATATATGTGATTTTGACAAAAAGGGATTATATGAAAAAAGCAAACAAAATTTCGAGCATCACACTACTAGAAGCTGAAATCTTTGAATTTTGACGCATATTAAATGTAAAAATTAGTAATTCCTTATTTTTAGTTTTCTTTGGTAGAGAAAAATATCGGTATGAATATATACAGATAAACACAAAAGATATGCTTGTCTAAATCAATGCAAAGAAGGAGTTAGTTTGTAACGGAGCACAAGAAAGTATGTTGAAATTTTTAGTTTATAACTTACAATTTATCAGTTGGTTATATTTTAATGACAAAATAATTTGAAAACATTATTTATATTGTACATATTTAGATGTATATGATAAAGTTCATAAGATAATTAGCATTATTTATATTGTACATATTTAGATGTATATGATAAAGTTTATAAGATAATTATATATTGCAAATAAAATTATAATAAGACTATAATTATAAGATTTATATTGCATTTATGTATTATCCTTAAATTCATCATAGTCATTATTATGTGTAGGCTAAACATTAATAGAACATAAAAAAGACTAACATTTGTTATGTTTTTTCTTATGTAGGAAGTAGTCGATTTAACAAACTAAAGTATGAAGATATTTAAACAAACATGTGATTGCTATTTAAAGAACAAGTTCACTAAACTGACACCATATGATAAATTTATTTGGAGCATTACTTATATGTTTTTGAAAATTCTCATTGAAATGATTGTATAAGAGATCAATTGACTTAAGGTTTCCAAGGTTATCTTATATAAGGATTACTATATATTGATAGTACTTATGACCTATTATAGTCAAAGATAACTCACTAGATAGTCATTGGATGTAACATAAACTATATGGAGATAGTTGAGTGATTAATATAAGATTCATTACTCTAACGTAATTAAGAAGAATTTTTCATTGTTCTTAATTAGAATTGATTCGAGAAATCTTTGGTCAAGGTGAAATGACATTTTGTAAATAGTTTACAATTGTCGTCAATATAATCAATTATTAATAATGAAGAACTAACATAATTAGACTTAAATAGAGTAGACATTAATTTCATGCTCTATGTCTAATTGAAACATTGTATAGTAAAAGGATTAAATTATATAAAAAAAATTATGCAAAGAAAGGTTAGTCTAATCCACTTTGACATTCATAAATATTTGGATAGTCATGAAGTGTTGTTAGACGTCAATCTTGATCTATAGATATAAATTATTTAATTAGATAATTAATAATAAATTAAAATATTTTAATTTATCTAATCCTAAATATGATATATAGTTATAATTTATACCCATTACAATATATTTAAGAACCAAATGGGTCACATATAAATAACAAGTTCAAGAGAGAAAAGATATTTTAATCAAGTTAGACTGAATTGTAAAGTTTGAAAATTTTTATAATTAAATATGTGATATTTAATAGATAAGAATCAATATAAAATATTAG
Organism: Erythroxylum gracilipes; assembly: GCA_026413385.1. NCBI lineage: Eukaryota > Viridiplantae > Streptophyta > Magnoliopsida > Malpighiales > Erythroxylaceae > Erythroxylum > Erythroxylum gracilipes. The sequence continues at coordinate 7,734,477 of JANZLC010000002.1, forward strand.
ATCTTATTTGGCATAATTAGTATTTAATTAGAATTCCAAAGAATTTTAATTAAAGTTTAATTGTAATTATAATTTAATTATAATTTAATTATTTAAATATTCACAAACTGTTATAAATAAGCTTAATTTCTAAGAGAATTATTATTTCTTGCTTAAATCTCTCTGTAATAGTTACAAAGTTCTCTCAATATGTTATATAGATATTATTAGAGGTCGGACACTTATGTGACTATAGTAGTTAAGATGAGCTAATTTTGGAAATAGTTTAAAGAAAACGACAAGAAAAAAAATGAAGCTTTAGAATAAAGTGCGAATTAATATTCATGTTTTATTATGATTCATGTGTTCATCATTTTATAGTATTTAAAGTGATCTTAACTTTTGAAATATCAAACGAAAAGGTTTTGTAATTATTCTGTTTTGAGCAAGATCAGACCCCACCCTGATTTTACAACAAAAAGGCTTAAATTTACATACAAAATAAACTAATAATATGATATTGTATTTAGTTAAAATGGATCATAATTTTTGTGATATAGGGTTGGGATTTTTTGTTTAAGAATAGATTATGACACTTGACATGCAACACATTGGCAGATGATTTTGGATTAAATATTGGCAATTTTGAGAAGAAAGAAGATTTACGAAATGGATGAAACAAATTATAGTTTTGTTTGTGTAAAAATATTCTTTTTATTTCCCGAGAGGAGGTGACACAAAATCAAGCTGAATACCATCTTGAGTTCTTTTTACGGAATATATTTACTACTAAGCAAGAAATATTCCACAAGTCATGCCCATTCTTTTTATTCCTGTAGATCTGTTCTTTCTGTTCTCGTCAGATCTCAGCCATATAATTTATTGAATTAGATGTGTGAGATATGTTGAAAAGCGAGAACTGAATAGAAGAGAACAGAAGATCTGGTGCAATTTTTATACAAGCTTATTCATCTTAATTTCTCAACTAAAGAATAGGAGAATGTCTTTGTCCTTGGTGGGCGGCAATGGCAAGTGCGAGGACTGGGTCCAGTCATAGGGTTATTCACGCGGAAGCGTCAATATTCCAATCCTCGAACTCATCTTCCAATTTCCACCAACGGAACCCACTTGCTGAGTCTACACGTTTCTCTCTCTCTCTCTCTTTTTTTTGTGACTTGTAAGGAGCTTTCTTAGTCTTCTATTCCTTCCATTGTTTTGTTGCTTTTGTCAACTGCTGAAATACTATTTTTTGTTGCCATTTTGGTTAAGGTGAAGTGTAGTATCAAATATCAATGTTTAAATATCACATATAATTGATGACGCTTATATAGGTTAGGTTAATGTCCTATCTCATGAGATTGGTAGATAATATTAAAACAAAAACGAATATTTTTATTTTCATTTTAGAAAAGGGTAGTGATTGAGTTGATACGGGGTTTCTTTTATTAAAATAGAAAATGGTGAGTTTCTTGGGGTTGGAACCACTACTTAAGGTTAGAAATGATGTCTCGATGACTACTAACTCCTCCTCCAATGTCAACTGTTCTACTTATCTTATTCCTACTCCGTGCTATTTTATCTCGTTCGTAATTTTTTGAATCTCATATAAATATGTAAATGAAATGAGACAGAATAAAGTAGTATCAGAGTAAAGAAAACAAGTAATTTGTTCCCTCCCTTAACGTAGACCTGTATAGATCATTATATAAATCATAAATGGACCTTTAGAACCTCAAACGTTTAACCACAAGAAATGACTAACTCCTCTAACGTAGGCCGTTACATAAATGAACCCTTAAAAGCCCAGATATTTTAAATACAAGATTGTAACCAATTTTTGGCTTTCAATTTCAAATACAAGATTAGGTGGACCTCATAGAAGGCTGTATTGATTTAAGAGAACGGCTACTTGGTCAATTATTTATAGTTGATTTTGATCAGCCATTTGCTACCTAATAAAATAAATTAAATTATAATAAAAATAAATTAATAATTTACTTACCATTATAAACTCTTCTTCTTCTTATATTTTTTTAAAAAATTATTAATTGCAAGTATGAACCAAACATTCTTTCTTATTTTTCTTAATTCATTTAGATTTCTGACTTTCATTTAATTCATTTTTTACAAGATCCTTTTGTTTCCTCTCAATTTACATATCGAATTTTCATATTAATGTCTATCTTTTCCCCAGATAATATTTTTCTTTCTTTCTTCATTCATGAATACCTTTGAAAATTCTCACAAACTATTTTATCACTTTTTTAGAACTCTTAAGTAAATGATTTCAACAAACTAGCCTTAAAAATTGCTACTTTTAATTGCATTTTCGCACTGCAAGTTATTGCAGCTAATTAATGTAGCCGAGTCATTTAATAATCAACCAATTGGTAACTCATATAATTAAGAGTGGCATAGTACAATAAAAATAAAAATCAATATCATCACTAGCAGGAAGAATGTGGAAATGCTAGAAGATGAAGTTCCAAAATAAATCATTGTATAGGGCATGTTTTGTTTCTTTCCCTTTGTCTGATGAAAATGCACTATATTGAACAAAATGAAGAGATCAAGATGAATATGCTCTCGTATCATGAGGGTAGAGAGGAAAAAAAGTTCATTATAGCCTAAAAAAGTAAAGTAACCACGAACAGAAACAAAGTTATACTTAATGAATAAATGGTGAAATCATCGAATAACATGGAGGCTACATCTTTGGGTTTTCTGTTGACCTTTTCCTGGTTACCTAACTCAAAGATAATTTTGACCCTATTAGTCATATAATAAGATCAATTATTGTATGGAGTATAATAGGTCGAATTTCTAAGAATTGGGATACCTAAGATCTCATTTATGAATTATTGTAAGGTATCATTTATGAATTATCATTTATGATAATAATTTCTAAGAATTATTGTAAGGTTCACACCATAGTTTCTAAGGTTTGTTTAAGCTATAAGATTTATGTACAATAGCTACTAGCAGCCGTGTATTATTCTTCCATAATTGATAAAGTATCTAAATTTTGTTTGTTACTAAACCATGATAATAGCACATTTCCTGGAAACTGACATGTATTAAACGTATTCTTTCTATCTAAAAGGCTTCCTATGAAATCTACATCAGAGTAACTAATTAAGTAAAAAAAATGTATGCTTAAGATAACAAAGTCCTAACGAAATGGTACCATATTAATAACTAAGATTGTACTTAATGACTAAAAGGTGGGATTCCCTAAGACATGATTGAAATTCAACAAACATGCATACACTATATATAATATTGAGCCTACTTACAGTAATATAAAGTAAACAACTAATCAAACCTTAATAAATTTTTACATAATCTGACTTGCCTTTTCATCTTCGTTCAATTTTATTGTGATACTCATAGGTGTCCACAGTGATTTGGCTTAATCCATTTTGAAGCATTTGAGTAGTTATTTGGTGTACTTCGCTTGATTGATAAAGATACCTTGATTTGAAGTCTAAGAAAGAAGTTAAGCACTCCTATTATACTAGTCTCAAATTCTCTACTATATAACTGGAAAATTATTTAAATATACTCTCAGTAATGGAACCAAAAATAAAGTTATCGGTATAAAATTGAACAACTAAAATATCATACTTATGCATTTTAATAAAGAATGTAGCATCAACCTTAACTTTAGAGAAAATATTTTCTAAAAGATACGTACTTAACCTATCATATCAATATTTAGTAACTTGTTTCAAACCATAAAAGGCTTAGAAAGATTGTAAACATTGTTGGGACTGTTATGTTTTTTTGAAGTTAATTAATATACACTCTTCTGAAATAGAACTACTAAAAAAACACTTTTAACATCCATTTGAAACAATTGAAAGTTTATACAAGATGCAGATGCAATTAATATCTAATATATTTTAACCTAGCTAGTAGTACAAAAGTTTCCTTGTGATCTATACCTTCCTCTTCATTATACCTTTTTGCCACCAATCTAACTTTATTTCTTATAATGGTACTCAATTCATCTTACTTATTTTTAAAAACCCAGCTGGTACTTATGATTTGGTGATATCTAGGTCTAGATACTAAATTCTATACCTTATTGCTCTCAAATTGGTTTAACTCCTCATTTATAGCCAAAACCCAACTGTTGGACCCCGAACTTTTGATGAAAATGAAAAAAGGATGAGATAAGTTTATAAAATGAGATGTAATGATTCCTCCTGTTGGACCCCGAACTTTTGATGAAAATTAGAAATATTAAAATGAATTTAATTGAGAAAGAAATTGGTGAGAAAAGT
>JANZLC010000002.1:7769938-7781421 GCA_026413385.1 Erythroxylum gracilipes
ATTTTTAGGGTTTATTTTTCAAAATTTGCAAATTAGTCCCTAGGATTTTTCATTTTTGCGGAATTACCCGGAATTTTCCGGATTATGCGGTTCCGGCCGGTACCGTCCGGATTTGGTACCCGGTACCTTGGCATGCCTTCCGATTCCGGCCTCCAGCCGGAATGGAACGTTCCTGCCGGTACCGGCCGGAACGGAACGGTAATCATCACACTGCTCATAATAAAGAGCTATTGCCAAGAATTATATAAAATCTATACTAATACAAGTCTTAAGTCGTCATATTCCAAAAATTTCAGCGTAAATGCTTGTTTACATAACATCTTACAACTATGTATATATTGAATCTTAAGCTTGTAGAGGGATTATAGTTCGAAATTACGATTTACAACTAAAGTTGTATATTGCAGCAATTGTTGCGACCATTTATTCCCACAAATTATGCAGTCATGTAACAACATTCGCATCCCTCCCTCTTCTATGGATTATTAACGATCGACTACATGTTAATGGCACGATGCGGTGCAACCTTTGGTAACCTTATCAAAAGCTCTATTTTCCCTTTCTCTCCATTAATGACGGTATGTAATGAAGCATCAAAGCAATCTTATAAAAGTAATTGAAAGAAGAGTTTCATTTCTGCGGGTGTTTTTGCGTCCATTGCAACTGATCCTCATTCTTGTCTAGAAATGCTAATCTATAAAAGGACCGTAAAATTATAGAGTATAGAGAACATTCGAAGAACAAAAGATTTGATACGCCTATCTACAGTAGATAATCTGTTGAGGACTGCAAGCCAAGCAACAAAATTGTGTCATTCCCACAAAAATTTCCACCAACCATTCTTTGATTCCTGATTCTGAGTAAAGTACAGGTGTCTTTAATGAAAAGCAGTCCATTAGAGCTCATGGTTAGCTTCAATTACTGTACAATCAAGCACATGAAACAAAAGCTTAAACAGCTTGTTGGACTTGTACGTACACGTTAAACATGTAATTTTCGGGTTAGTTTCTTAACAAACGTTTCCCATTTCTCACTGCCATTATAATGACCAAGTGAAGTAAAGCTTCAGACTTATTTAGTTGATCAAACTTCACGTTCCCTTTTCATATATATATATATATACATACATCCTTTTCGCTAATACTATGTGCTACAATATATAACTAACTAACCCTTAAAATTCCGATCTGAAGAAATTGTGACTACCAAATGTTTATATACTAGATATAAACATTTGGTAGTCACAATTTCTTCAGAGGATGTTTAAGGGTTAGTTAGTTATATAATGTAGCACATAGTATTAGCGAAAAGGATGCATGTATATTAAAACGTGCACTTTGTATCTAGAATATTGATTGAATAAGACGAGGAAGCAGAAACAAAATATGTTAAATGCTTGATATGGACAAACCAATTGATCAGAATACTTCCACAGTAGGAACTCAAGAAAACGTATTGCAACTTCACTTAACTCGTATATTTGACAGCCAAACTACAGCTGGTACACTAGCATACCATCAGCTTTCTTTCTCACAAAATGATGACTCGAAGCTTGAGCTATTATTTTCATACGCGAATCAGTAATTGTATAACTTGAGGGACAAAGCATACTTTTCCGGTGATCAAGCTGAAAAGGAATTTGCACATGATCATTAAAATGGTGACGCTAAAACTACTATATCTATATTATGTATATGTAGAAGATAAAGTAACATAAGAGGTCTTTCAACCATCAAGAAGATATGCCCACACCAAGAAAATCTATGAAAGGAACGTCCTTGTTTCTAATAGAATCATCTCCTTCTTGCTTTTTAGTCTGTCTCGTAGTCGCCAATGTGGTTAAATTATCACCGCAGAAACTTGTCAAATCCTTCTTGATCAATCCATTCTTCTCGTAATTATCTCCAAGTTTGAGGCACCCTATTAAAGGACTTCGAACAACCCTTTTGTAGTTTGGAAGGCCAAAAACACTTGAACTCCGGTAATTGCCATCATTGTTGGAAGAACTTGGACAGTGCCTATAAGTAGAATGGCTGAAGACTTTGGAGCTCTCTGAAGTATATAAATTAGAGTTGAAGTTATGATCTCTTTCTTCTCTTCTGAATATATCCAGAGAAGATGAACTTTGTGATGTTATATTGGATGTGGTGAACGTCCAAGAAGAAGGTGAAGAACCAGGAGGAGAGAAAGAAAAAACCCTTTCTTTGATTGGGTTTTGAAATTCAAAGAGTAATCTACTATTGTCAAATCCAATTCTTGAGCTAATAAGAAATTCTTGAGGCCTTGATTTGGCTGCTGCATAGAAACTACTAGTGGAGGTGTTGGTGTCACTTAATTGTCCATCTTGACAACTTCTTTTCCCACATAGCCTCGATTTCTCTCTTTGCCTTCTTGCCATGATTACATGCCAGTGATTCTTCACAGCATTATCAGTTCTACCAGGGAATAGTCTGGCTATTAGAGCCCACTTGTTTCCATGAATGCGGTGAGCCGCCAGTAGTCTCTCTTCTTCTTCCTCTGTGAAGGGTTTCCTGTTTATCCTAGGATCAAGTTGATTAAACCACCTCAATCTGCAACTCTTCCCTGCAAAAGAAGAATATAAATCAGGATTCATGAGATCATAAAACTTGAAACAAACTTTTTGGATTGTAATTGTGTGCGAGGTCGAATTCATGAGTGAGAGTGATAGAGAAAGATTGAGAGATTCATATTATGGCTGCAAGAAAATTATCTCCTCTAAGTCTATGTAATAACACTCATTAAGATGTTCCATATATTTGTCTTTCTTTACTATGTACTCAAAACCTAGCAGGACAAAATAGTTATGATTTATGAGCTTATAAAATTACATTACGTCTGATCCTGAATCCATACTCTTATCCAGAGGGAGACCATTATCATCTATCGTATCAACAAAATGACAAATTATCATCCCATACTTGAGCAAAATCGATTTAGATTGCTCTCAGTTTCTCCAATGTCAAAATCCCATTTCATGTACAAACTTTCCAGGTAGAAATATCCTATATATTCATCCTATATCGAACGCTACACACCTGATCTCCCTTGCAGCTTGTCTGCAATAGAATTCCAGTTCTGTGCACCATATTGTTCAACAAGTTGCCTGAGTTTTTCATCTTCAGCGGGTCTCCAATGACCTCTTGGACAAGTAGTACTGCTCTTTCCCTCATCACTTGAATTACCTGCTCCAGATGATTCCTCCATCTATTGATCGCCAACAGCCTCTCCCTGGCTTTCGGTTCTTTATCACCAAAATGCTCGAGTGATAAGTCCAGAAGAAGTTATATAGGAGCATAAGAAACCAGAATATAAGATAGTGGGGTTTGGTTTAGGGTTGTGGATGGCAAGTCACTTTTGTTGGTTTTACACGACACATTTAGCCCTATCACTATATGTATGTGTACCTGTAGAACTAATGACCCTTTTTCTTTCCTTGCTATGCTATTGGCCCATGAAAATTCTGAGTCTCACCTATTCTTTCGGTTTCTTTTAGTTTTCGTCTTCCCTCTCTCTCCATCTCTGTCCCTGTCGCCCCCTATCTCACTATTTTAAGCCATGGTACGACGTTAAATCAAAAAACTTACTGATTTGGAAACCTTAAACTATTTATTTTGTCTACTAAATGAGACGTCTTGCCTTATCCCGGAGACTGCTTTCCTGATTGCTGTCACTGATAAGTTGCACCCAATTAATAGTGCAAAATGTAGTAGAACCAATATTGTTATGTGACGACCTACTTCCGAGTTATGAGCATGGGACATTGCACGTAACGTCAAGGTCCAAATATATCAAGGCGCAAAAATTGGTATCAGTAATTGAAGCTTTCTGTTTTTAACATATCATGCTTGTTAGAGTTAAAAGCAGCAATTGATACGGTAAATGAAGAGGTAAAACCTGTTCCAAACTTCCCATTTTTGGTTTAGAACAAATTAAAACGAAGTAACTCAACGTCTTCAGAATCACAATTGGCAAGCATTACATGTTTCAACTGTAGTTTGGCTGATTCAAGGCTAGTGAAATTTGTTAGAGATGTCAGAGAATAGATATCCTCGCATTTGTTTCCAGGAGAAGTAGGATTCAAAGCTCCATATACTTGTGTACGATGGTCTCTGCTAACCATTCAACATAATTTTTGTTTAAACAACAACACAAAAGAAAGCAACTGAAGAAAAGGACTTTCTTGTTGGATTAACAGTTCCTGTTATCTGTTTTACACTCATTCTTCTTTGCTAGAATTGGTAGCAAGGACATGAAAAATGTTCAGCATCAAAACTAAATGACAATATTTAAGTACAAATATGTATAATTTCAATAGTCTTGATGAAAATGGTAGAAAAACCTGGTAGTTGGAAAACAAGGGCACGGTGACAGTTCAGCTTAATCTTAATAAAGCTTGTAATAATGTTAAAATATTTGTTTATGAGAAGAAATTAACTGAACTTCTTCAGGTTTGAGTGCTAGACTTAAGAGTTAATTATCGAATGCCGTGTAAGTACAGCATCAAGAAAAGTATAGGTAAACCGTCTGCCTTTTCCCATACTTCCATGCAGATGGCAAGTCAAATACAAACGTTGAAAGATTTTGTGTAATAATCATTATGTAATTGTTTCTTAACCGATTGAGATTTTATACCTCACGAAATCAAACACTAGAAATTTCAATCTAAACGTGCTTCCAAAACTGCCTGGCCCATCCATCCCCATTATCATCACCATCAACATACTTTATACCATTTACAGAGTTAAAAAAAGTAGAACCCGTCTCTATTGGAATTGGTGGATGGTGCCAGTTTATTAGGTTCATTTTGTGTCAAACCTGTAACTTGTAATTTCAGCTTAACGGAATTTGTTGAAAAAAGTCTGGTTTCTGATTTTGTCTATAAAAATCTCTTACAGCAACTATTTCTTCCAAGTGGCTTGTAGAATGATTTGTTTGCTCGTTCCACCAATCCTGTTGTTAAGAACATGTATTACCTACAATTGTTGAGAAAGTAAAATTCAAGTTGCTTTGCTAAATTTCAACATTGACAAGTTAACTCTATTGTTTTGCTAGTACTTCAATTGAAAACTATGATAGTTTAAAATATTTTTGTTATTGTGACTAATTCAGCAGAACAAAACTTAGATCTTAACCATAAATAGAATATGCAATAAATCACATATTTTATTAGTTATGAAACGTTAAAACCTCCTTTAGTTATAGCATAAAGGATTTAGAATGTGTTCTACCTGGATTCTATTTGTAATTAATCAAATTAACATGGAGATACAAATTGTTAATCCATGAATATTGCTGAAAATCAGTTAGCCATATGACCTTTGAATTTTTTTAATCCAACTTCATAATTTTCATAAATAGAAATCATTCAAGCATATAAAGCCTCATACATGTACGTGTTTCTCTTTAGTTCCTTCGTCTCCATTAACGGCCTTTCCACCAAACACAGCTTCGACTCCTATCCTGATATTAAAACTGAAAGAAAAAAAAAAAACAGTATTGATTGTCAAAGCTGACTTCATATTGGCATTATGAAAAGGTGACAACTGACAATGGATCCAAGTCAAATTGGAGATAATTATTGCAATTGAGGATTATGATTTTCATTTTCTATAGTAATTAACTATAAATATAGAGATAATACAAGAAGAAACTGGAACCTACCGATGATGGATAACTTCTCTAGCTAACTAAACGACTTACTAGACCTAATTGCCTGAGAATGAGGGAACCTAAAACAGAGCCTTTAGTAAGTTGAATTAGACGTACGTGTTAATCAGTGATAGATATAGTTTGTGAGGTCGAAGAAATAATGAAACCGTATCTTATCATAAAAAGTTACGAATAATATTTTTACAAGTCAAGAGTTGTTTTTGACCCTACAAATTTTTTAGGAAAAAGAAAATGGGAATTATTATATAATTTAACTATTGGATCTTGATATTTTGAGTAAATTATCATCTTTGATAAAGGGAACTTACTATATAAGCATATAAATGTCAAATATCAAAACTAATTGATGCTATATCGGTTTTTTTTATAAAAAAAACACACACACACACAATGTTACTACTTGAAAAACTAATCCATATACATAGTCAAAGTTAAATAATTAAGTGAAAACATGAATCAAATTTATACTTATCGTCTGTGATGTGTGTAAATTACTATTTATATGTTACATCTGAAAATTAATTGATACAACATGAGTAGAAAAGAGCCTTCTTAATTTCTTGTTGAAATGGTAGGTCATATACTTGTTAGAGTAAATAACTAAGTGAAAATGAATTATCTATATGTCAAGTAGATAGATGGTAAAAATATATACTTTATAAACATGTTTAAAATACAAACATGCATTTCTTCCATAATTTTTTTTAATTTTTCCAGCTTTAAAGTAAGTCCCACGATATTCCAACCATACAAAATAATTGTTAGTGTATCTCTCTCTTGATTGTAATTTCATGCAACTCTTCTATTTTCAGTGGGAATAATAGAATCCAGGTCAAAATGGTGAAGCCATAAAATTGTTTGGTTCTTTTCTGGAGGAGTTCATACGTACGATGAAACCAGAATATGGGCTCCAGTGCATAGTTATTCAAGAACCTCCAAACCGTCAAAAAAGAAGAAAAAAACACATGTTCGAACAAGTCATAAATCGACCAACATTGAAACACTGGATGGTACGATATGACTGCCATCAGAATTCCGAAACCTATACCTAATTAATAGATGGTGCTTCCAGGTGTCTAATGGTTAGTTGGTTACCGTTAAAGTCTCTCTTCATCTCTCTCTCCGTGTTATGGTGATGTGGATTTCTAATATAGAAACATAAATATAGAAGGGTTTGAGATACCTTTCCAACAGTAAATGCAAAGCATTGCAGTTACTTGCACAGCCAAACATCCCTTTGTATTCAAAATGTCCTTGTAATGAAAACCATAATGCAACCTTTTCTATATCTCACCTTTCCAAGAAACCCATTGAAGCAACCCCACTTAGTTACTCCACACCTATTTTAATATCATAGATATGAAACCTTGAAAATCCTCAACAAACTACTTTGACTATAAAAAAAAAAAAAAAGAAGAAGAAGAAGAAGAAGAATTCTCTTATAAACCCATATTTCAGTTTTTGTTCTTCAACGGAAATCCTATGCTTCCTGTTGGTTCCTCCTTTTGTTATTCTCAATAAATGCATCTTGTTGCATGGTGGTTGATAGTGATCTAGCTTCATTTAATACAGCTTAATTAAAAGCCCTTCTCCATCCAACTAGTTGATGGAGAGATGGAATTTCCACAAAAATAGGCTTAACATGAACCAGTCGACTTGGAAGAAATGATATTGTTTCTATGTTCTTTGCATATGTATGCACTCGTAAGAAATGTACTGTATATAACACGCATCGTCTTATCTATAAAATCAGATAACAGCCATATATGGCAGACAAGTCTCACATTCTATCCACCCCCAGTGTTCCTACAATATATTATTACGATGACGTGTTATCCAACACACCAAGTTGAAGTGAAGTAACCCAAAAGAATTTGTTTGTTAGACTAAGACTTTTCTTGTAACTCATGCTTGTTAAAACTAACACCATTTTCTCCCGACTTAAAAATAAATTTAGTTTTTCTCCTATATGGTCAAGTACACCTGAGTTTCATTTCAGAGAATAACGACGTTTTGATTCTCCATTATGACGTCCAAGCCTTGTAGTGCTCCATGATTTTGACAGTTCAGCTAACCTTTATGCTTGTTCTTCTTCAGCTTAGTTAGAGCCTTGCCTAATACTTCTACATTAATTGTTATTTGATCTTAGTATTAATGCAACGATCATGCAATCTATTCTATATATATTGCATGATCGTTGCATTAATACTCAGGATAAGATCAGTTTATTTGGAATTGACTGGTTAGATATAAATGAACTATACAGTTGGCATTAACATGCAAACATTACTTCTTGATTTAAGCCATTATCCACATTTGGAGCATAGTAGACCATGAATATATATACATATAATGCATGGCTATATTTTAAAAGCTTGCATATAAATATCTATTACTATATCCGTAGGAGATGAAATTGCTTAGAATTTAATGCATCTATTGAAACTCAAATCAAAACTTGATCTTTGCAGTTAAATAGAAAGTTCATAAAATTAATATTACAACACCCTTTCTAAGTAGAAGATCATGAATCGTTCTGATAGAAAGGCATTACCATACGCAGACTGGTTGCTCACTAGGACAAACCCGCCTTGCATCAAAGTATAAACGAGGCAAAAACACATGTAAATATGAAAAATGATGAACAACTAAACCCTCGAAGAGCCTAAACGGAAGTTTTTACATTCTCTCTAACTATATTTATTAAAAACAAACACTATTGATTTAACAATCAATTAATTAATTTGGAGTGGCTGTGACTATAACATACATATCTCCTCATCATGTGGTTAGACAATTTGGGTGTAATCTATAATCCAATGATGGCTAATCTCAGCCAATAGCGGCCAGTTGTTATACTGTGATAAGATGTCTGCATTCAGCATTCCAAATCAAAGTAGGTGAATGTTGTACTATTAGCCGCCTAACTGTTGAACCAATGCTGACATGACGAATTGTTTCGTTTACAAGTATGTAATGAATTGCTTCCCAGATATAGCTTATGTTACTTGATTAAATTAAGTTACTTCCAATTTTTATACACAAGGAAGGTATGACAGTTATCATATTCTGCAACCGTGACCTACCACCTAATCTTCTTTCATAAATGGAATATTAAGATTGTATATTTAAATAGCATCAGTTTAAACATCATTGACAGTTCAAAACTAATTAGGCTCTATGTCTACCAATGATAGTACGTTGAAAAATTCAAAACCTCCTTCAACCCATTTGCAGGTTTCTTGTTTCCTTTAATATGACAATTGATATTAAAATTAGGTGGGAAAGGGATAGTTTATCACTCTGCATGCTATATAAATAGTAAATTGCATATGGGAATTCATAAAGGAGGATTTGAATTGATTTCGTTGAAGCATTGATTCATCTAAATTAGATTGTTATCATATAGATTTGGTAATTGTTAATTAGAGCTCAGAACTGGCAACATGATCATGTAATCTTCCAAAATTGCTTTTCAGCTGCTTTTGTATGATGCGAAAAGCAGGTCTTCTGCTAATTTGTTATTTTAAGACTAGGGGTTACAAAGACTGGCGAACAGAACATGACAAATTAATATTCCTACTCTGGAATTAAATCATTTTCTATTCCATTAAACATCAGGTTGATGGATGTGGGTTTCAATGGGTCTTGATGTATTCGGCAACAAGTGTCTTGGATTAATAGGCTTAAAACAAGCCCATTTTCTAGACTTCTAAACTCTTTGCGGTGTCCTTCAAATGTTTCCATTTCAAGATGATTTTGCATTCTGAGTGCCCTAATTACATGCCTAGCTTGCAAGTAAACTAGGATTCGGGCCCAACAAGCGATAATTGTAAGCTTTCCCCAACGAAAATGTGTACTGCTTCAGCTGGTAAAAAACTCAACAAATGACTTGAGGAACTAATCACATCAACCAGAGCATAGAAAGCACCACTAGAGCTAGAACCTCAATGAAAAATGAGTTTAAAAGTCTCTTTCTTTAGTGGAATTTAGAAGACCATAAAAAGAGGAAAAGACTGTACTTGGAATCTTAAATATGGGTGTTAGCAACACCGCTGTTCTTATGTTTAGTGACGTAAACAATTCTAACATAGTTCAAATTTCGAGCTTATTTAGATTTCAGTCTCTTCTTCATCAGTTTAATCAGCGCACCAAACAAGGATGTTCAAATACTAGGGTTTATCATCTGTGGTCGGCCTACGGTTTTATTATCTTCAAGGTTGACCCGCTAACATTGTCTGGGCGTCATAACCTCACCAATCAAACGATAACAAAAGAAACTCAACATAAGTTTAAAAGTCCTTTCAAGAAACTAACTGAATACTAATTCTTTATCTTTCTCTTCAGCTGGAAGAGTAGTACTAATGTAATGCTTGACTTAAAAGTTTCGGATAAGCGACTTTGTGGATATGAATGAAAGAGACACAATATATAGGCATGTTAAATCTACCCGAATTTATATTTCTTTCTTCCATTATAAATTGAAATATTTACACGATATTCTTCACCCTAAAATCTACCTGAATTTAAATGACGCCAAATGGGATTACTTCTTATTATCTTTCAATTTACGTACATACATATACATATACACATACTCTTTTTTTTTTTTTGAGGATAAACGTCAAAACGAAACACGCAACAACAATGAATAGAAAGGCAAAACAGAACTAACCCAAGCCAATAGGCTTACCCCATACACCCGAAACCTACTAGCCTTTCACCATCAATGTTGGAAGTAACAGAGATATCTGAAATTAAAGTGGAATTCAAAACAAAAGGGCTAACACTCCAATGATGCAGATTTGCATGTAATAAGGCTACCCTTGCAAGAAAATGAGCCGCCTTATTGGCAATCCTACCCTTGCAAGGAAATGTCGCTTGAGAGAAACACAATCAAGAGCCAAACTTCCGACCTCAGAATAATTCGATGACGGGGCTGAAATAGCTTGAACAGCCATCAAGCAATCAGACTCCACAATAACATAATCAATACTTTTTTCCTTTAACTAAGAAAGAGCTTCCCTTATCGACATAAGCTCAGCCAGAACTGGATCAATCCGAAAAGGATAATGTCCCGAGATGGCAGCCACAAAACGCCCTCTATCATCTCTGAGAATAGCAGCAAAACTTGTAGCATTCTTCTCTAGAAATACCGCCGCATCAACATTACACTTTAGAAAACCCTCCATCGGTCTAGTCCAGCCAGACTAGATAGCACGATCCTCCCCAGCCATACCAGTAACTCTTTTAAAAATCTCCCGAGATTCCTGCCAGTCTTTAAGAAAACGATTAGCGAAATTGACAATCATAGAAGAAGAGATAGTTTTACCTTGCCAAACTCGTAAATTACGGTGATACCAAATGCTCCAAAGCATGACGAGGTGGCGCTCGGTGGAGGAAGACGAAGAGTTATGTAATACATGTGATACTACTGAGTCCACGCCATTGTTAGGGCACCTCCATCCTGACAGTGACCAAACGTCTTATAGCTTGAGAGCAACCCACCAAAACGTGAGTTAGATCTTCTGGAAACCCACAGATATCGCAATCGATACCCAGTGGCACCCCCTTGCGTCGAAGTCGCTCTTTGCATGGAATAAAATCTCGAAGACACCTCCAACCGAAATCCTTGATCTTAGGCGGGACAGCCAAATTCCAAAGCGTATTCCAAGGACCATCGACAAAAAAATCTTCAATGTCAGTATACATAGCTAAGGCCAACTTATACCCTGATTTAACCGAATAAATCCCATTCGAGCTATAATGCCAAATAAGCTTATCTGGCGGCT
>JANZLC010000002.1:7783086-7799250 GCA_026413385.1 Erythroxylum gracilipes
TCCCCCCTTTGAATATCTTCCGGATCTATCACAAACTCAGCTTCTTCTTTCTCACGAATACTAAGTCTCTGCAAACCCGACTCCATCGTACTAAAAGCAGACCTCAAAAACCACAGATCCAAAGAAACAACAAACTCTCAAACATGCACAATCAAGGCATGACCAAACTTGCACTCTTTTAGAGAGAGAAACGAGAGGCAAGACACCAGACGTATGGAGAATTTAACATTTAACATTATATACACATACATATATATACATTAACTTTCAAACAATGACTTGATGTCTTATTTTCTACTAAAATCATATAATCTGCATAAATTAGAAGAGCAATGAATGTATCATTACAGGATTGGATGAATAAGGAATAATCTAGCTTGAATTGCTTAAAGTTGGCTTCCTTGAGAGAAGATGAAAGTTTAAAGGACCATTGTGAAGCTTATTTAAGAGCACACAATGATTTGTTAAGTTTACAAACTTGTGTCTCTCCCTTTCATTTGAAACTAAAATGTAAATTCAAGTAAACATCTTTATTAAGTTCTTTACGTAGGAATGCATTATTGACATTAAATCAGTGAAGATGTCAAACTTGTTAGTGTTTGGTTGAAGCCAAGGCAAAGAATAGGCAGACTGTTACAAGTTTTGTAAAATGAGCAAATGTCTCTTAGTAATCTAGGCTTTTAATTTAGTTGTATCCCTTTATAACTAGCCTAACTTTGTAACATATGATTGTCCTATCTAAGAGAAGCTTTGTCTTATAGATTCATTTACATTCAATTAGTTTCTTTCCAAGAGGTAATGGTTATAGGGAATATACGTCATTACCTTTAAAAGCATCAAGTTTTTATTTTATGACAAAACATCGTTTAGGATCACAAATTGCTTGTGTAAAAAGAAGATGTATATTTTTTCTATTGAAAGAGAAACAATAAAAGCATAGAAGATCCTTTATCATAAGAGAGAATATTAGATAAAGAATGTGAAATAATGTAACCTAAATCAAGACTGAGTTAGATGATGGGATACATTGTAAAGGATGAAGAATACCAATATAATACTCATAAACCTTATTAGGAGTTATTGTAGAATAGGTCAACCACATAAGATAATTTGGTGAGCTAGGAGTTATTAGACCAGTTGTAGGTTAAGAAGTGTCTTATAAGGAGGCTTTTATATTAGAAAGAGGGGAAAGAAGTTCTCCTTGTAAGGGATGCTCAAGTGGAAGATTTTTAATATTGGGAGGAATATGCATAGTGGAGCTATAATCATTATATTCCAATATATATGCAAGTTATGAAAGTAAGTTAGCATTGGAAGATGAGGAAGAAAAAAATATCTTCACAAAATATGACATTATGAGAAATGAAAATCTACTAGATATGAGATTGTAAACTTCGTATCCTTTTTTAGTACATAGATATCTGAAGGCACTCCTAGTAGCTCTATAATCAAATTTTGTGGGATGATGGTAATGTGTTAGAAGCAAAGCACAAGAAACCAAATACTCATAAGTAATAACAGAATGATTATTAAAAACTATTTCTAAAGGTGTTCTCCCTTAAAATGGAGGTGTAGAAGTTTGAATGATAAGGTAGGCAGTGATTAGGATGACTTTCCTCAGAATTTCTTTTAAAGATTAGTTTGAAATAATAAGACTCGAGCTATGTTAAGAAGGTGGCAGTGTTTTCTTTCGACTACTCCATTTTTATATAAAGACACAAGTAGTTTAGTGAATGATCCCCTTATTTAAATTGATATTTTTCATTACAAATTTAAGTTTATTATCACTATGAAGGATTCTGATCTTTGATGAGAATTGTATCTCAACAAAATTTGTAAACATGGTTATATATGTCATCTTGTATGACTTATGGTGCATTAAATAAATCCATATGTAGTGAGTAAAATTATCAATAGTGGTCAAAAACTATCATACCCCTATAATGGAAGAAACATAAAACCTCCCCAAATATCAACATAAATCAATTCAAAAGGTACATTAGTAAAAATATGACTTAAAAGGAAAAGAAGAACATGTTTCTTCAGTTAATGGAAAAATCAAACAATAAAAAATCACAAAAGTTAATTTTTATATTTGAACAAAAAAATAAATGGAAGGTTTTATTTGATAAATGGTAGAGACATTAATGTCAAATTTTTTGGGAGCAAGAGGTTGATATGGTAATTGCATTACATCTGGTTCTTTGTGAGGTATCAAAGGAATCCTCCTTGATCAATTTTCATCCCAATCATCTTCCCCGATTATTGTTACTACAATATACAATTATTAGGAGTAAAAATGGCTAAGTAATTGGAATTTTGAACATGTTTGTTAATGAAAATTAGGTTTAATTTTAAAAGATTGAACAACATAACATATCATGTAAAATAAAGTCATCAAAAGTAATGTTGCCTATATGTTTGGCAACAAAAATGGCCCTATTTAATATATGGATAGTTTGGTTAGTAACAGTGGAACTTGTGGTACATAATTTAAAAAGCAAACCATATGATCAATGGCTTTTGTATCAAGTATCCAACATAGTTATTTGTCAATAACAAAAGAATAAAAATGAGATATAAGATATCACTCGTTGTTGATGGACTCCCTATATGTTTTTTGTTGATTTAGACTTACTCTCATTAAGTAATGTTATGAGATTATGGTATTGTTCAATTGTGAGGGAGAATGGTTCAGAACTTGTTAAGTGTATTTACATGATTAACTTTAGATGAGAAATGTTTCCACTCCTTATATCATATTTATGCTTGATATATGCTTTTTATAGTTTTTTACAAACATTAATGAAATGACATTAATTGTAGCAATAGTAAATTTGAGATATGATTGATATGCTTTTGGAGCGTGTCTAATTTTCTTATAAGTTCTACATTTTAAATGAGAATTTTTAGGAGTAAAACTGCTCCTAAATTTCTTAAGCTACTTTTAGTATCCCTCACTTATATATATATATATACACCCATGAGGGGTACCCATAAGGGGAATTATGGTCATTATACTTTACATAACTACCAAAGGTAGTTAAGGTTTAGCATTTAAAAACAAAAGAACACAAAGATAAGTTTTTATCTTATGAACGAAACCTTCTATAGAAGGAGAAAGGCAGTAAAAGTTCTTTAATCGGTGGAACTACAATAATAAACCAAGTATGTGTTTTTGTTTATTATATGCATATGCAAAGATCCTGTTTGACATGATCTGTGTGATTACATTCTATCTTGATTATTTCTAACATTGGTATCAGAGCAGGTTATTTTTTAAATGTTATATGCATGCATAAATCTGCAATTTGGCCAATGATGATTTGTGAATAATGATATGAAAATTTTTTTGAATATCATGATGTTTTTGATATGTTATATCTTGCTATATCATACATCTGTTTTACGCTTATGGTTTTAGTCATTCTGTTTCCCATAATCCAAAAGCTTAGAAATGTCATTTTTCATTTTTCTCTTCTTTCTGGAGTGTTGGGAAGATGATTGTTGAAAGTCTTCAACTGTGAAAAATGAATGGTCTTTAACAGTGAAAAATGGTTCTTATGAAAACGTTAAGAACAAAAGAGAGTTTTGTTTTTTTCATCTTCTTTTATGAATGGTCTTCAACAAGAAAACATTGTTTTTTCGTTCCTTTTCTCTCTAGAGGATGCTTTTATTTTCAGAAGCTAGAGAAAAGTTAAAAAAAAAGGCGTAGAGAAGAAGAACAAAAGACTTCTTCCTCCTCTATAACCAAAAGGCACGTGGCCTTTCTCAAAAGTTGTATTACGTGGCCTTTCTCAAACATTACATTGAGAAAAATGGCTACTACTTATGAACTCAAAAGTTACATCGTTAAACATATAAGTATAATAAGACAAAAGAGTTGTTTGTGAATTAAAAGCCACATACTTGTGAAAGACCACGTGCCTCTGATCTTTTATATATATATATATAAAGATAAAAGACTTAACAAATAGTTTTTTATATATGTTTTAAATTAAATGTAACATAAAGAATTAGAAATACATTTTCCAATTTGTACAAACTAATTAAGTTAGTTAAATTAGTTTCTAATTAATATAAAATATTAGAAATTAGTTTTTTTAATACGAGTAAACTAATTTGTTTAGTTAAAATAAACTTAGAAATAAGTTTCTAAAACCAAAAAAATAAGAAATGAGTTTTCTAATTGTATTATTTTTTTGAATTAAAATTAGACATATTTTTCTAATTAAAAATCAAAACTAATGTGTTTAGTTGAAATTAGAAAGGAATTTCATTAGAAATTAGTTTCTAATTAAACCAAGATAAATTGATTAGTTCAATTATAATTTAAATTAGAAATAAGTTTCTAATTTTATTTGAATTGTTCATATTTGAATATGATTAGATTAGAAATATGTTTCTAATTGATTAGAAAGTAATAGCATAATTTGAATAGCTCAATAAATTGCTAATAGAATTAAATTGTTTCCACAATATGAGCGTGAGTTCGCTATGTGTTAGACAAAATAATTTGTTATTTTGTGCACTCTTTTGATTCCTGAAAATTTATTTTTCAAGAAGATGCCTATTATTAAGCGGACGCCTAAGTTTATTCGATGTGAGGCACAGAAGAGACATATTGGCAGTATGTATGTAAAATTAGTCAACATGCGTTTAATTCCTGGAAACTGTCTAACACAACATGTTATTTCAATTAATAACATGATGCAAGAATTATGCTTTGGAGGTTGTCGAGTTTATACAGATGTTGAAGTAAAGGACATGACTTTGCTCGTAACATTACCTCAACCTCAAGGCGAACTGTTACGAATGTTCTAGAATAATATGCCTAACGAGAAGACTTATAGTTTGTTAGTGATGACATTTATTAAAGAGATGCGTAGAAGGGAGTTGATTAGGACTTTGTATCCTATAGGTCTTCCAATGGAAATATTAATAGCTATTGTACATCGAGCTTCACGAACTATATCACGCAAAATTGTGAACTCATTTCCGTGTAGGGTTTATTATCTACAGACTGTTCATAGGTTGTAGCGCATGTAATACAATATGTTTGTTTATAAGAACAAAGTCTTGTTTTTTATGTAATATGTTTACATGTATATCATATAGGAATTCGTCTAGAGTAAAGTAATTAGGATTTGATTGTTGTATGAATGATGATTGAACACATTAGTGGGCTTTTGATTTCATAAGTAATTGTGATCGAATTATTTACTCTATGAATGATTAATATGACATTAATGTGCAAATATATTTCTTCTTATTGTAGAAACTTAGTGTTTCAAACAAAAAGAAAAATGGCTACTGCTTTAAAGAATATTGTTGCTAAACTCAATAGGGGTGAGAGACTCAATGGTGACAATTATGAAATTTAGAATATGAAAATCCAATAAAGTGCTGGAGGAGCAAGAGGCTGTTGAACCATTAAACCTAATCATGGAAGTTCCTGAGGAACGAAATAGGGCCCAATATAAGAAGGATCGTGATGCATATGAATTATAGAAAAAGAAGAACCCTTTAGCTCACATCACGTTGCTGAGTAGCATGGATAATTATATCATGCAAGAGTTCCGTAAATTCGAAACTACAAAGGACATGTGATCCGCATTGGCTGCTCATTTTGGAGGTGCTTCAATGAACAAAGTGAGGTCACTTACAATTAAGTTTGATACTTATAAGAAGCGCCTAGATGATACAATGCGAAAGCATCTAAGGTAAACGTCCAACATGGTAAGTGAGTTACGTGATTTTGGTCATGAGCTTTCTGATGAACAACAAGTACAAGTTGTGATCCGTTCACTTCCTCAGAGTTGGGAGCATATGAAGATGAACCTAACTTATAATGAAAACATCAAGACACTAAAGGATGCTACGAGGCATCTCATCTTGGGGGAAGAGCGTCTTGAAGCCTCAAAAATGTCTTCTGAGGCATTTGCAGTTAGTTCTAGATCACATGGAGCTATGAACAAGAAATGCAAGCATCATGGTGGACCCAAGTGGAAGAATAATAAGAGATTCAACCACTCTCCTCGGGAATCCAAGAAGGAAAAATGGAACCAACGTGGAAAGCAAAAATGTCCCTTCAAGAAGAAAAACAAGAAATGTGTTAAGTGCTATAATTGTGGTAATAAGGGCCACTTTTCTCAAGATTGTACCGAGCCCAAGAAGGTATAGCTTGTTAGTACAAACATTTGTTCTGTGAATGTTTCTTGTTCTGTTTTTCTAACTGAATCACAGCTTTTGTAGATTGTAGACTCAAGAGAAACCAACCATGTAGCGAAGGATAGAGATGCCTTTGTTGTGTTTTGTAAACTCCCACATGGTAGTCGATGGCTTTATCTAGGTGACAATTCCAGAGTTGCTATGCAAGGAATTGGTACATGTAACTTGGACATGCGTGAAGGATGACCCCTATTCCTACATGAAGTATTATTTGCTTCACAGATTCGTAGGAATCTTTTATCTATATTGATGTTGGTTAGATATGGTTTCAATATAAATTTCCACAGCGGTAGAATGGATTTGTATCTTGGATCTATTAATTATAGTCATGGTTTTTTATGTGATGGTTTTATTGTACTGGATGTGTTAAAGGAAAATAATAATATTAGTTATTCATTACATACATCTAGTAATTCCAATAATGTTAAAACTTTGTGGCATGGTAGACTATGTCATATTGGTCAAAATCGAATCAATCAATTAGCTAAAGAAGGACTTTTAGGTAATCTTAGTCAAGTAGATCTACCTATACGTGAGCACTATTTAGCTGGTAAAATAGCAAGAAAGCCATTTGGAAAGGGAACACGAGCTTTATATCCATTGCAATTAATTCATTATGACATCTGTGGTCCAATGAATGTAAAGGCTGGACATGGGGCAGTTTATTTCATCACCTTCATAGATGACTGTACTAGGTATGGTCATGTTTATTTGATTTCTCATAAATCCGAACCATTCGATTGTTTCATAAAATACATGAACTTGGTTAAGAATCAATTAGATAAGAAAATAAAAGCATTACGAACTGGTCGTGGACAAGAATACTTATCAGACAAGTTCAACGCTTTATGTGATGAAAAAGGAATAGAAAGGTAGTTAACAATTCCTAGAACCCCACAACAAAATGGCATCATTGAAAGACGACATAGGATGCTATTAGAAATGATTAGGTCCATGATGGCCCAAGCAAAATTACCAATCACCTTTTGGGGTGATGCATTGCTAGCAGCCACCTATGTACTTAATCGTGTACCCACGAAATCAATTACTAGCACACCATATGAGTTGTGGACTAGTAGGAGACCTAATATGTCAAGTCTCAAACCATAGGGGTGTGTAGCCTATGTTCATGATCTCTCTCACAAACATGGGAAATTAGGCCCAAAAGGGAGAAAAAGTATTTTTATTAAATACTCAGAACACTCAAAAGGATATATGTTCATTAGATGTAACATTCTTAGAGAATGATTTTCCCAAACAAGGAGCAATAGGTAAAGACCTATTGTTATATGAGTCGCTTAATCAGAATGATTCTGTTATGAAGAATTAAGATGAAGAACTTCGACCAAGTGGGAGCAATTCCACATAAAGGTTCTCTATAATGTCTGATCCGAGTGGGAGAAATCAGATGAATCATGAATTTGTTTATGATGAATGTTGGACCCCATTTATGGAGCCTAACAATTGGACTCATAAACCTTGTGCTTATTACCTTACAAGGTTACTTGCCATTATTCCACTAGGTTGGTTTGCCCACACCAATCAATTACCTGAATTACAACTAGCCTTCTTCAAAGAAATTGTAGCTCTATGTCTCTAGTTTGTTTTGAAGTAGGAATCATCTCAATCGGAGTTCTACTACTCAAGATATACTTAAAAAGCTAAAGCGTGTTCACACCCCAATCATGCTCTCCCAGCCGACCTCTCACTTACTCTAATGCAAACCTTCTAAAAACAACTCCAAAAGATACAAATTTTCATGGAGAGACAGAAAAAGATGTTAGGAATCTGTTCCTTCAAGAATCACTTCATTGGAGGTCGGATGAGGAAGTTATACCCAAAAGAATTGAACATGTTTATACCATCAATCAATTTGTACCTATCTTGGCGCAATTGCCATAACTGCCTCTACAAATGTCGGATTGACTTTGTTTTTAGATGGTTTGAAAGAAGATTTCTAGATCTACAACTTTTATGAAGAACTAGAAGCGAGATTTGGTCTCTAAAAGGATCAAAAATGGAACAGAAGATATTAAGATGAGGCAAAAGGCCAAACTATGACGGTCAAACTAAGACAATGAACAGTAACTAAAACCAGGCAAAACTAAGACGAAGTAAAACTGAGATGAAGCGAAACTGAGATGAAGCGAACCTAAGATGAAACAAAACTAAGATGAAGCATAAGTCAAACTAAGATGGTCAAACTAAGATGATGAACAGTAACTAGGACAAAGCAAAACTAAGACGAAACAAAACTGAGACGAAGCGAATCTAAGACGAAACAAAACTAAGAAGAATAAAAAAGTCAAACTAAGACAAAGTGGAGGCCAAACTAAGATGAAGCGAAACTAAGAGGTAAAATAGTTCAAATCGTATAAAACAATTTCAATTCATAAGAAGCAACTTAAAACTCTCATGTCTTAAGCTACCCATTTCAAGCTTAGGATACTCCAAAATCTAGTCCCAAACTTGGACCTAAACCTAGTTGCTCTGATGCCATAATATGTTAGACCCCGCTTTCGGAGCCCAACAACCGGACTCATAAACCTTGTGCTTATACCCTATAGGGTTAATTGCCATTATTCCACCAGGTTGGTGCGCCCACACCAGTCAATCACCTGAATTATAACTAGTCTTCTTCAAAGAAATTGTAGCTCTAAGTCTCTAGTTTGTTTTGAAATAGAAATCATCTCAATCAGAGTTCTACAGCTCAAGATATACTTAAAAAGCTAAAGCATGTTCACACCCTAATCATGCTCTCCCAGCCGACCTCTCACTTACTCTAATACAAACTTTCTCAAAACAACTCCAAAAGATACAAATTTTCATAGAGAGACAGAAAAAGATGTTAGGAATTTGTTGCTTCAAGAATCACTTCATTGGAGGTCGGATGAGGAAGTTATACCCAAAAGAAGCGAACATGTTTATACCATCAATCAATTTGTACCTATCTTGGCGCAATTTTCATAACTCCCCCTAAAAATGTTGGATTGACTTCCTTTTTAGACAGTTTGAAAGAAGACTTCTAGATCTACAACTTTTATAAAGAACTTAAGTGAGATTCGGTCTCTAAAAGGATAAAAATGGAACAGAAGATATTAAGACGAGTTAAAAGGTCAAACTAAGACGATGAACAGTAATTAAGACTTGGCAAAACTAAGACCAAGCGAAACCAAGACCAAGCGAACCTAAGAAGAAACAAAACTAAGACGAACTAAAAAGTTAAACTAAGACGATGAACAGTAACTAAGATGAAGCAATCTAAGATGAAACAAAACTGAGACGAAGCAAATCTAAGACGAAATAAAACTAAGACGAAGCAAAAAGTCAAACTAAGACGGAGCGGAGGTCAAACTAAGACGATGCGAAACTAAGACGAAGCAAAAAGTCAAACTAAGACGGAGTGGAGGTCAAACTAAGACAAAGCAAAACTAAGATGAAGCAAAACTAAGACGAAGCGAAACTAAGACGAAGTGAATATAAGACGAAACAAAACTAAGACGAAATGAATCTAAGACGAAACAAAACTAAGACGAAGCAAAAAGTCAAACTAAGACGGAGCAAAGGTCAAACTAAGACGAAGCAAAACTAAGATGAAACAAAACTAAGACGAAGCGAAACTAAGATGAAGCGAATCTAAGATGAAACAAAACTAAGACGAAGCAAAAAGTCAAACTAAGACTGGGTAAAGGTCAAACTAAGACGAAGCGAAACTAAGACGAAACAAAACTAAGATGAAGCGAAACTAAGACGAAGCAAATCTAAGACGAAGCAAAACTAAGACGAAACAAAACTAAGATGAAGTGAAACTAAGACGATGCAAATCTAAGATGAAACAAAACTAAGATGAAGCAAAAAGTCAAATTCAGACGGAGCGGAGGTCAAACTAAGACGAAGCGGAGGTCAAACTAAGATGAAGCGGAGGTCAAACTAAGACGATTCTAAATCACTTTCTACACTCTCCAGAGCATCTCCCCTTGTAAGGACCATAACTGTCGACTTAGAAGTTCAAAAATTTCATGTTATATACCGTTAGAAAGGTAAAAGAAAGACCTACAACTTTCTAAAAGATGACTTTGCCTAAATCAGCCCAGATCAGCCCAGAAGTTTCCCTGAAGTCAGTACATAAATTTTTCCCTTATGAAACCTCGGGAAACATGGGAGAAAACAAAATCATAAACCATTAGCATCCAAAGATCATAGTTTTTACAAAGCTTTAGTGGGCATTTCAAACCCCCAATACATCAATGTTTCAAAAATCCCAAAATACAAAAGATACATAAACAATAACTTGCTCAATTTGCAACTAGATTTGCTTAAAATTCAACAATATTTCAAAAATGGAGTGATGCCTTTGGCCATTGTCTACTCAATCTCTTGCTCATCACCTGCTTGTGGGGAGGAAAGTAGGGGTGAGCTTAAAGCCTGTGGGTAACAATTTTTACAATCGGTAACAAGCAAAATCTTTGTTGTAAAACACACATGAATGCATAACACGTGTACAAACACTATTTTTAACATATCATGAACACATAGGCACATCAAATTGGTTCAGGTGGATCCAAAATAGAATGTACTACGCAATTTCACATAATGGTCTTGCGTAGCCGTGAACTTATGGGAGTCCATAAAGGAGTTTCATGCCACTTGCGAGTAGGCGGGAGAAGCCTTTTTGTCAAAGTGCACTTGACTTAATTTAGGGGACCACCACAAACCCATATAACATGTATTTCCTGAATTGTCAAACGTATTGCCCATAAGGACATATTTCAGAAACTTGTTTTCTTAAGCTTGATACCCTTTACAAAAAAGACAAAAGTTCATTTTCATGATACACAATATGCAGAACATCTTCAAAGTACTCAAAGAACAATAAATGCACATTTAGAAGTAGTTGAAACTCATTTATTTCCACTTCTTGAAAGAGGTATTAATGGCTTATTACTAAATCATAAAAAAGTAACCCACCTTGAAGTCCTTAACTATGGCTTGTTCAAAAATGCCTCTCCTTTTGCTTCTCTTGCCCTTCTTGATTTTCTTCAACATTGACAAAAATCTAAAAAATCAATGGAATTCAAGATGGAAAACCTAAAGGACCAAAAGCATGAAATTGATCCTAGAATACTTTTGCCCATACATCCCCTAAGCTCTTTAAACCAAAAATCTTTCAAAACTCCAAAAGATTAAAAACAACTTACCTAAAATCTTCACTAAATGAAGAAATGCTTGGTTCAAAAGAAAGATCTTATCTTCCTCTACCTTTTTCCCTTCTTGATCACTCTCAAAATCCCTCTTGAAGGCTAAGAAAAATCAAAACCTAGCTTGCTCTTCTTTCTTTCTCTAAACTCACGAAACTCTCTCTCTGTCTTCTTTCTTCAATTTCATTTTCTTTCTCTTCCAAAAGTAAGACACCCCATTTTCTACTCTTTTACACCATTAATGAATGCATAAAGTCACTTTTTTCTCTTACTTTAATGCCTTATGGTTTTTAAACTTACATGACTTGCCAAAGTTGGCCATACAATCTCCCATTATTTTAATAGTTCAAAGCCTTTAGCCCATGCCATAGAATCTTACCTACATTAACAAGCTAATTAATTTCCAACATGGCTAATCTAACAAAACTTCAAAAATAAATATAATCATGCTTGTAGTAAAGAAAAATTTCAGGGGCCAGCCAATATCGCAAAACTCACCAAAATTGCAACGTTGTCTTTTTAGGACCAAGAGACAACTCTAGCTACTGAGAGGCTCTACCAGCCGTATAGATTGTGATTGGAAAGAGAAGTCATAGTTCAAAAGTCGGTCAGCTGGGATTTTTGGACAGATTAGTTAGACTTTGAATATTTTCCTCTTTCATATAGTACTTTTGTTTTAGGTTTTGATGATGTACATGTAGTAAAGGTTGAAAGATACAATGTAGACTTTCAGTTATGTGCAATGAAATGAGGAAAAAGTTAGTTTTCAAAATATTGTGATTTTCTTATGATGCTTTATAAGTGAATAATGATACGAAGCCATGTGAAGTGAACGCAGTGATAGAACGTAGCTCGCCCTTATCGTAGGATATGTACCAGAATGACCTCTGGGCGTCCCAGTGTGTACCCTGTGGTAAGAGGGCGCCACATTTCTTTTGTGTAGGCCTTAAAAAATCCAATAGAGAAAAAGTTCATATGTGATCTTGTAAAGGGACCTCTGCGAACTGTTAAATTGTATCTGGTGTATTTCGTTAATGGATATAAATATCATAAAGAATATCATGATCATAGCATGGCAACAATAAATAATGGAGTTTGCATACAGGGAGAATTGATGGATTACTATGGTAAAATTATTGAGATACTTAAAATTGAGTATCTTGCATTGCCAATAAAGCGAAGTGTGATATTTAAGTGTGACTGGTTTGATCCAACTCCAAATATTGGTACAAAAGTGCATAGCCGATACAATCTAGTTGAAATCAACAAGCGAAGAAGATTTATACAATTTGAACCTTTTATGTTGGCAATGCAAGCGATCTAGGTGTATTATGTCCCTTTTCCTAGCTTACGACAAGATAAGTCAGATTGGTTGGCCGTTTCCAAAGTTAAACTTAGAGGTGTTTTTGAATCACATGGAAAAGGAGAACAAAGAATTGAAAGTGAAGCATTTTAGGAAGATGTTTATGAAATAAATGCATCTGTCACATATGACAATAATGAACCTTTAAACGATCCATCTAATGAATATGTTGAAATTTCATCTGCAAAGGATGCTGAGGGCCAGAGACCTGAAGAGGAGCCTGACTTTGATTCTAATTCTTCAAAAAAGAAGATGATTTTGATTTACAATTAAGTTATGATAGCAATTAATTTGTATTTGTAATTGAATATTATATTCAAGAAATCAATTATTTCCTTTTCAATATATTGTGTAAAATATTGAATCCGAATTGTTATATTTTTAGAAAATTTAATCAAATATGAATTTGAGGTTGAAATATGCCACCAAAGAGAAACTATGAAATAATGCTACCAAGGTTCAGACAATGATTCGGAGGTACTTACTGTCTAGGTGAAGCATCACATTCTACAGTTGGAACTGAATCCCCTACTACCCTTCCAGCTACTATACTTGCAGATGAGGCATCACCTTCCATACCTGCTGCTACACTATCCTCCACACCTACATCATCCACTACCCTATAGCGACAGAGATATCAGGGGTTAAACAATGTGGATGAAGGAGGCGTCCGTCAGAATAGAGCTAAGGGACATGATGGAAGAACTTACATTACAATTGCCAATAATCTATAAGTGAAAATATATGAAACACTATATGTTTATAATTAATTCATAGGTTTAAATTTAAAAAATGCTATAAAATTGTTTGTTTTTATATTAGGTTGATTCCGTCTGGACTGTGCTCAAGAAACATGACATCCAAATTCAAGGAGAAGATTGATCTTGAGGTTTATGTATGGAAAAAATATCTCTTAGGCCAAAAAGGAATTTTAATATCAGGAGTTTCAGGTACACAATTTTTTCTTTTTTAATTGATTTTAATACATTGATTAGATAAATATTATTAAATTATAATTATTTATCGAATGTTTTTCCTTTTCTTTCAGAAAGAATTTTTTAGGATTCTAAATTTGGCACGGTCATTAATAAAGTATGGGAGAGACGAGCACGTACACTTTACCGGAACTTTATTGTTGCGATACACAAGGCTGTATACGATCACCTTATATTTCTAAACAAATATGGAGTCATTGATAGTAGTATTAGACATCACCTGAGGCAATGTCCATTTCAGAGTATAATTCTACCAACAGAAGTGGAGGATTGGGGGGGAGAGAGTCTTCCCGTACATACGGGAGGATCTATTACCCACCACGAGCTTATACAGAGACTTGTAAGTATTTATACTTTACATTTATATTTTAATTTTTTAACTTTGGTGTATTTCAATTTTAATTGATGTGTGAATTTTGGAATAAAAATATGTGTGTTATGGAGAATGATAATGCTATAAATGTCTAGTGTTATATATGGTTGTGTTGTTAAGTTATTTTCTTTGTTCAATAGGGGGTAAATATCATAAAATTAAAGGAATCTTTGCCGAAATTTTTATAAATTCTAGTTCACTTATAACATTTTATTCTTATGTAGGAAAAGTCTATTGGCATGAGCCTACACTGTTGAACCCCGAACTTTTCGTAAGAGATTAGAACCATTGAATGAGAAATTTTAGTGATTAGTCACGAGTTAAGAGCAAATGAATGAAAGTTCTAGAACCAAGAAATGATAGACAAGAGTAAAGTAGAGAATATGAAACGTGGGGAGATTCATGATTTGCTATGGTGTTTTGGTGCATAAAAGATTTTTGTAAAATAGAAAGAATTAAGATGAAAGTTAAAAGTAAAATGAGAGCAAGATTGTGTAGTAAATTGATGAAGAATAGGTATATATGTGTATGTTCTATTATTTGGGTTCATAGATTATGATTTATTTTTAGAGGACATTGATTTGAAATGAAGTTGAGGATGAAGAGTGTATCGAGTAGCAAAAGGTGATCTTGGTATGAGTTATGTTAAGGAAAGATTCTGAAAGAAAAAGGTAGATGATCTAGAAAATATTCACTGAATATGTTTCAGTCTTTTAGCCACAACGTTTTCTTTCGTTGTCCAAACGAGATGATTCTTAATTTGGATTAAACTAGAGATATATGGCTACATTTCTTATGAAGAAATCAAAATTCAATTCTTGGATTAAATTAGAGATATATGGCTACATTTCTTATGAAGAAATCGAATTTCAATTCTATCTCTAAGAATCTAAAAATTTGTCATGAAATTAAGAATTGGGTGCAGTACATGGGTGTATGAATGAAAAAGTTGTCTTCAAACTTTAGGGAAAAATTTGGGATTTATATGAATAGATTTTGACAAAGTTTCCTTCTGAAAATTGTAGATCTTTCTTTTATCTTTCCAACGGTATGTAGTATGAAAATTTTAGACATCTGAGCTGAAAGTTATACCCTTTTAATTGCTTCATCTTAGTATGACATCAGCATCGTGTTAGTTTTGTTCCATCTTAGTTTTGCTTCGTCTTAGTTTTGCTGACGTCATCTTCGTCTTAGTATGACATCAGCATCATCTTAGTTTTGTTCCGTCTTACTTTTTCTTCGTCTTAGTTTTGCTGACGTCATCTTCGTCTTAGTATGACATCAGTATCGTCTTAGTTTTGTTCTGTCTTAGTTTTGCTGACGTCATCTTTGTCTTAGTTTTGACCAACTTCGTCTTAGTTTTGCTGACATCATCTTTGTCTTAGTTTGACTTTTTCAGTCTTAGTTTGACCATCTCAGTTTAGGCCGTCATTTTCTGTTCCATTTTGACCCTTTTAGAGGCTGAATCTTGCTTTGAGCCTTTATGAAAGTTATAGATCTTGAATTCCTCTTTTCAACCATATAAAGAACACCATAATCTAATATCTGTAAGGAAAGTTATGGTAATTTTCCCAACTTTATTTTGTCTGATAATGTCACTTCGTCTAAAAAATGACATCATATTGTCTGATCCATTTTCAACCCCTCATATAAAATAATTTGCCTTCGACTTCTTCATAAGAGTTGTAGCTCTTGGATTCTTCTTTTCAACCATATAAACAACACCTTAATCTGATATCTGTAGGGAAAGTTATGGTAATTTTCCCAACCTTATTTTGTCTGATGATGTCACTTCGTCTCAAAAATGATGTCACATCGTCTGTTCTATTTTTGACCCCTCAGATGAAAGCATTTGCCATTGACGTCTTCATCCAAAGAACACCTCAATCAGAAACTTCTACAAAAAGTTATGGTTGTTTCCCCGAAGCAGGTTCAGTATGATTGAGGTCAAAAACATGGTTGCTTCTTTTGACCATAACTTCTTCACTAGACCTCCAATTGACT
>JANZLC010000002.1:7802141-7823815 GCA_026413385.1 Erythroxylum gracilipes
ACCAATAACGTACACTGACTATTAAATGGTGCATCTACAATTAGTGGCACACCATATTATTTCTATCTTTTATAACAATAACGATAGTAGTTATGATATTTTTATCATAAATATATATTTATTAGTATAATAATTTTATTATAAACACAAATGAAAAATATTTTTATATTTAAATTTTTGTAATGTATTTATTTAAATGGTAATAGACATATCGTATGATAATTTTAAGAATGTATTTATTTAATAAAATTTATATTGTATCTAGATTTTTAATTTTTAATAAATATAAAATTTTAAAAATATAATTCATTATATTATGAATCTTTTTTAGTATATTTATTTTGTATTTATTATTATATATTTTTATAAAATGAAAAATCATTAGTTTATAAATTATCAATATTTTATCTTCATTTTATAAATTAAATGTTCATATTTAAAACTTTGAAGATATAAATAGTGTCCTAATTTTATAAATATATTTATCCCAATTTTACAGATCTTAATTTTGTATTAATGTATATAGATTATATGTCATAAACAGAAATTGACATCAAGTTTTCAGTCGGATTGGTTGACAAAGTAATGAGGAATAGATGAGGTAAGAGAAGTGGTCACGCTCTATATATAGTGAGTCCAACTCTAGTTCTAGAATGGAAGGAGACAACAATTTTCTTTGGGAATAGAAAAATCACCTTTTAATTAGTTTTCTACTCTCGCCAATTAAACGATGTCGAATCCATAGGAGGATAGCGTCTCCACGATTTCAAGCACTCAGTATGTGGATAAGAAAGGGAAATGGCGAAAAGGACTGAAATGTTAACAACTAATGACCTTTGATTGCCTTATTCCACTAGTGACTAACGTTTAGCTTAAATGATGGATCCCATCTTAGATTCATTTCACACCTTAGCCTTGAAGTGGTAAAACTAAAACCTTTGCAAAGTAAAAGGTGTAATGTAACCACTAACTCGGAATTTCTTGTTCATTATGACTCCTTCCACGTATCTAGATGGAAATGGGACGACCCTTCACTTCTTTTTGACCATTATTCAAAGGCAAACGTGGGCACATGTAAACTCACCACGCTCCCATTTAATATCACTTCAAGGTTTTTTTTTTTTTTAGTTTCTAACATAAAAATCTCATTTGTACGGTGAGCATGCGGATCTTTGGCGGTGTCAATAGTCAAAATGTTCCCGTTTGTTTAATTTCATTATCGTGTGAATTCCACTATATAAGCCATCGAACCCCCACTTCCATACTCGTAGAACTATAGGTACCTTTTTCAGCGTGTTGGGTAGGTAGCAAACGCGACTTTGAAACTGAGAAAACGTATACGTATTGGTTCAAAAGACAAATTGTAAAACAGAAATTAAATTTTAATGAAGAAATCAAGGGTTATAAACACGTCAAATCATAAGCCGACGGAGGTGGTGTGTGTGTGCGCGCGCGCTTAAACAATTAACATCGCGGGATAATTAAAAAGAACCTTTGACCTTGTCAAGGAGCATTTTGTTTTATTTTTTCATCACGCTTGGCTTTGTTTCAATCCAACAACTACGTCACAGTCCATTTTCAACCATCACCCTACCAATTGTCTCCACCAGTTATCATTTCTTCCACAATTCTCACCACTTTCTTTCAACACACATGAACCTTTTTTTTCTAATCAAAATCTACAATTAATTAATCCAAATTAAACTCAAACCTTGTTTCTGTTTTTTTCCCCCCAAATATTAGATCTATGTCGCAAACAAAAAGCTTTCAATCTTATAACATATCAAAATTTGAACTATAATGCATACACCATGTTTTCTACCATTCTTTTTCTTTGAATATGTATGTGTCGAGAATATTCATATGTAAATGTTCCGCATCGAAAAAAAAGATCGAAAAAAAGATTAATATGTATATTTAGTGAACTTTTTTATTTATTATCAATTGATTTTAGGAAGAAAAAAAACATTACTTGATCTTATGTATGGTCTAACTTTTCTCTTTATATACCCCGACAGGTCCATTGCAAATTTACCAATACGTAATAATATTTTTATGGTAGAGTTCTACTTGTAACACTTCCAATGACTAGAAACTATTAGTTAATTTGATAGACGTTTGATATTATAATTGTAGAAGAGAAAGATAGATTATAAAATAAGGTAAATGTTAATTATATTGAAAAAGTCTCAACATCTTTGCAAATGGGGAAACAAGGTATCCAAATTTAGAATAAAAATTCAGAAATTTACAATTTTGTTAATTTTTTTCCGAATATGAATTTCAGTTTTGATCTCAAACGTAAAAGTTCGTTGACTTCGACCCCTTATTCACGACTAGTTGATAGATAAAATATAGAAGGCTTTATTTTATGTTGAGGAAATGAATGGTCAGGATTGTAGGATCAGGTGGACAGATAGGATGTTGGGTGTTTTGACAGTACCACGTAAGCATGACAACATAGTCAGACAGGTTGGTATAAATATGCATAAAGATGAATGGGAAGTCACAGTTTAGATAATGGGATAAAATCTGAGAAACTGTATGCAGAATGGAAAGAGGTCGTACATAGATAGGCAGAGGAAACAAACAAAAGTGAAGACATAGGAGTTTATGTCCCATAAAAAGAAAATGTTGGTCAGTTTCTAACTCTTTTTCTTACACAAGTTCCTAGATTTCAGAAGAATGGATTTTCTTGGGCAGGTGGCTTAATACTTAAGATATCCTATGAAACCCTGTTCAACTTAATATTATTTGCCTTATAACTTCTTGTTTACTTTTATCTAATTCTTTGTTGGCTGTTCAATCATTTGTTTAGAATTTCTTCAAGTCTATCCTTGTATATTTTGGTTTGTTGCGCGTCAACCTACCTAACTTCGCAATGCATTGAGTTTTTTAAAGAAACGAAAGAGGGGTCATATTCACTTTTGTCTTACGC
This sequence comes from Erythroxylum gracilipes, assembly GCA_026413385.1. Lineage (NCBI taxonomy): Eukaryota > Viridiplantae > Streptophyta > Magnoliopsida > Malpighiales > Erythroxylaceae > Erythroxylum > Erythroxylum gracilipes. Next base: position 7,805,080 of record JANZLC010000002.1, read on the forward strand.
GTAATTACCATATTTTTGGTCAAATTTGTGTTTTTCTTCTCTCAAACCCAACTTTGAGGTTTATGTTCATATGGGTGTCTGCTAAATTGCAGGGTTTGCTACTGTAACGATCTTCGTTGCTTCGCCTTGAGGTATCTGTCTCACTTCATCAGGTGTGTTTCTCGAGTTCTATGTTCTTCTTCTTTTAAGGTCAACCGAAGGCTTTATGCTTTTCACTTGTTCATTCATCGTTAACTATGGTTTGGTTTTATTTTACTTTTATAGATATCTCCTTTTATAGGCTTTGTTGGATTATCTATATAGGCTTTGTTGGATGTTCGATTTTGATCAGTGAAGCCTCTGCAGTTTGATTCCATTTTTTCTGGTTGGTTTACCTTGTCATCTAGTTCTTCAAATAGGCAGGAATTTTGCTGAAATTTTTTCTTGGATATTACTTGTATAGCAGAGAAAGTAGGAGAGAGATTATTAATTTGCTGTAGATCCTTCTGCTTTAGTGAAAGTTGTCCTGAACTTCCAACTGCATAAGAGTAAAAAAACCTGATGTAGCTTCCGGCTATATGCTAGATAATATTGTTAATTTGCAAGATTTTGTTACTGTGTTTATGTGCTTGTGTGCATATGCATATGAAGGTCAGCACTCAAATCTAGCGATACTATGCTAGACAATTTTCCCTTCTGTGCGCTATATCAAATGGAGAAAAGTTTGGATGGACAGAAGATCTCTCCTTTAAAGCTCATGCTTGTTGCAGACTAGATTTCTTCACTGTGTATACATTAACATCTTCCCCCCTCCACCCACCACTCCCTCATACTCCCAACCACCCCCACCTACTTCCCCATGAATTATGGTTTTGGCAGCTGTCCGGCTGACCTGTGATTCTTTGCTATTTATTGGTGGCTGGATGCAGGTATTACAAAACAACTTCTGCAGAAGTTCAGCATTGCGTAGCTAATACCAGGTGGTTATTTACTTTTACCTGAAGAGAAACATTATAATACTGTTGTTTGAAATTAGTTTTGCCCAATAGTACTGATGACTTCTGTAACAAATTTATGTGACTTGCACAGGCCTTCCCTACTTATGCTACAATTGCCTTTCTTCAAAAGCTGAGCCATTTTAGAGAAAGCCATGTCTTTAGTTAGACCTGCAGAGTTTTCAGGCACGTCATACAGAAATCATAAACTCTACTCACTTAAAGGCACTAATGAGAACTCTGGCTTGCTTACAAACGGGTGCAGCCCTGTTAAACGTAAGGTCCCATATATGATAGGTTCTTACTCCAGTGAGAGTTATGAAAAGTACTTTGTCGACTCTCCTAGCGACGAACTAATTGAATCGCCAAGTTCAGGAATTTCAGGAGATACATTGCAGGCACAAGACATATCATCCTGCCAGCTAAGAACAAGTTCAGGTTCCTCCGTGATAAGACAACGTGATGCCTATCAATTCAATTCTAATTCTGCTTACTTGGATGTTCAAAGCCCAGATCCTGAAGGCTATGTTGAAGACACAATGAGATTAAAACTACAAGAACTAGAAAGAGCTTTGCTAGAGGATGAAGATGACATGTTTGAAAATTGTCAAAGCATGGATATTGATGCAGAGTGGTCTGATCCTATTCATAACGTGATGCTCCATGATTCACCTAAGGAGTCTTCATCTTCAGATTCTAACCTGAGTAGCGTTAGCACTAACAAAGAAGTATCACAAGTACCTGCTCGAACTCCTAAACGATTACTTTTAGATAGTGCTAATGCTCTTTCAGAAGGAAACACTGATGAAGCTTCAGCTTTAATAAATGATCTCAGACAGATGGTTTCAGTTCAAGGAGATCCTCCTCAGAGGATTGCAGCCTACATGGTGGAAGGTCTTGCAGCACGCATGGCCTTCTCAGGAAAATATCTCTACAAAGCTCTGAAATGCAAGGAGCCCCCTTCTTCTGATAGGCTTGCAGCCATGCAGATTCTATTTGAAGTTTGTCCTTGTTTCAAATTTGGATTTATGTCAGCAAATGGTGCCATTCTCGAGGCATTTAAAGGTGAAAAGAGAGTTCATATTATAGATTTTGACATAAACCAAGGAAGTCAATACATAACACTGATACAAACACTCGCTAACCATCCTGGTAAGCTACCTTATTTGAGGTTAACTGGGGTTGATGACCCCGAGTCAGTTCAACGTTATGTGGGGGGCCTAAAGATCATAGGTCAAAGGCTTGAGAAACTAGCAGAAGCTCTGAAGGTGCCATTTGAGTTTCATCCAGTGGCCTCAAAGACTTCACTTGTCAGCCCATCAATGCTGGAATGCAAGCCCGGGGAGGCAATCATAGTAAATTTTGCTTTCCAACTTCATCACATGCCTGATGAGAGTGTTTCAATGATAAATGAGCGAGACCAGCTCCTCCGAATGGTTAAGAGTCTGAATCCAAAACTTGTTACTGTTGTTGAACAAGATGTTAACACAAACACCACTCCGTTTCTCCCAAGGTTTGTTGAAGCTTACAATTATTATTCTGCTGTATTTGAGTCCCTTGATGCAACCCTCCCTAGAGAGAGTCAGGACAGGATCAATGTTGAAAGGCAATGCTTGGCACGAGACATAGTAAACATTGTAGCCTGTGAGGGGGAAGAAAGGATAGAGCGTTATGAAGTTGCAGGGAAATGGAGAGCAAGGATGATGATGGCTGGCTTTACATCATGTTCCATGGGCCCTAATGTGATTGATATGATTAGAAAACTCATAAGAGAGTACTGTAACCGATACACTTTGAAGGAAGAAATGGGTGCACTTCTTTTTGGGTGGGAAGACAAGAGTTTGATTGTTGCTTCAGCATGGAGATAAAGAGGTAACCTTTTGGCTAGTGGCATTTCTAGTGTTTTGGGTAACTTAAACGTTGTTTAGTTGCTTTACCTATTTCATTTGGTATATGTAGATGCACGCTGATGTATGGTTCTATTAGTTAAGAATAATGACTTCCTAGTGTTATACATAAGTTTGCATGAGCTATTAACTGTCTGACATTGTTGAATTACGGCTTTGTTTTCAGTTCTTTGTTTCATCTGTGGTATGAAGATTGATTGTAAAATTTGAAGTTACATGCAAAAGACTTGCATCAATCTTCCATTACCAATGGCCCTTGTAGCCCAATGGGACAGGTTTAACTAAGTCTTGCTCTACCAAGTTCAAAACGAAACGGAAAAAAAAAAAAAAAATCCCTATTAGATTGAGTTGCTTGGAATAGTGTTCATGGAAATCCAACTGAATAAATGTTTAGGGAATTTAGCTAGCCTCGAGCCATGCTTTGCAAGTGTACCCAGATTTAAGTTAAAGATCCCATATCCTTGTTCACATTTTCTCTCATCAGAAATCGCAAATTGCTGCTTAAGAGCCGTACCGGGAAGTTTGGGCAATGCCATCCATTTGGATCCTATAAAGAAAGGGAAAATTGATAGGGAGATAGAAGAGTAACCTAATCATGATATTATCGTGTAAAAATCAACATTCAAAGAACATTTTGATTCTTGGCCCATAGCACAACCGTAACAACAACAAAAAAAAGAAGAAAGTTGACTTCTTTCTTCTATTATGAAACAATATGCCGAGTCACAATACTCCTACATGGTATCAAACTGCAAAAACAAAGCTGAGGAGTTTAATGCTATAGCAATTCTACTGAAACTAATCAATCTAACAGTAGACGTCATTGAAGCTCCAAGAAAGATCCTACTGTTCCTTTCTTCAAAGAACTGGTTGTACAGCTAAACAGTTAATTGTCACTTGATCTACAGTGCAATTTACAATGATTAAAAAACGAAAATTTTCCACCAATTGGATAAATACCAACACTAAATCAGTCTGGAACATCTTACGGGGTCAAGAAAAGAGCCGCAAGTTTGTGTAACGTCCACTCAGTTCTTTACACCTACAAAACATAAAGCTACTTCGGCCTGGGCCTGGAGCTCTTCCAAGACCTTTACGATATGGTCACGGCATATCGCAACTTCTTTCTGCTCTGCTAGCAGTTTCCTCAATCTTCAGCCATGTATATAGACGAAAAAGTTGTCATGGATGTTAAAACATTTCAAGACAAAACCTTAAACATGACAAATACTACAACATGCACTCCAATCAGAATTTGATAATAATTAGGCATTTGACTTCCTTTTATTAATTGATTGGTTTTCAATTTAATATATTCAAACTACAGGGCATAAAATGGATACTCATGAGTTAAAACAGATTCGCACCTATGAACAATTGCTATATCTCCATGTCCAGTGCAAATTATGAGCATGGTGTTACTTGGTAATGCAGAGTGAAGACGACGGACCCTATCGTCCAAGCGTGTTAATATATTCTTTAGCTCAGATGTAACGATGCACTTCATGAGTTCTCTATTAATGGACTTCTTTTGGCATGTAAGCAACGATATCATCTCTGCAAGTTTTTGATTGAATTTCTGCTCATCCTCTGCTTGTTTCTTGAAGTAGATATTCAACTCTGAGAAGTGTGTCCAGATAAAATGTACCCGACCATTCTTCACCTGGAGTGATAAAAAACATAAGGATTTAGTCAAAGTAAGATGAAACAACATCATCTACTGGAAAATGTTTGAAGTACCTCTTTCATAGCCTTTAAAAGTGCTTCATCATCCGAAGACACAGGAAATACATGGGATGACTCAGAAGAATACCTCTTTATAATGGATATATCATCAATGAAAGACGAGGTTTTACCACACTCACTCAACACTGTAAGGAGTTTTCTCCGTACAAATGATGGAGGGGAACCAAAATCTGGTCCTGAAACAAGAGCAAGATAGATGGAGGAATTAAGAGCATAATCATACATCACACATAATTCAAAATTCAAAGTAGGCAACATGTTGAAAAGCTTCACTTGCCATTTCTGATCTTTAAAAGTGCCAGTTCCATGGTAGCTCTTGCATCTTCAATACTGTCATGTCCAACCCCTGACTGTTGTATCTCTCTAGAAAGAAATCTTTTAGCAAGAACTCGAAGAGCAGTTTTATAAGATCCAGCCCGCGGATGCTTGTACAACAACGCAGTATCAATCACTAGCATATGAGAGATCTTTAGAGCTAACAAGTCGTTCTCCAAGGAATGGCCAACCAGAATGGTCTCTTTGTAAACAAGTTTAAGGAAATCTTCCTAGATAAAAAGTGAGCATGAAATGTTAGAAATAATATCTTATGACAAAAAAATAAAAATAAAAGTAATGCTGAATGTCTGATGCAGACATGATAACCAAAAATAATATCGTAGAAATTCAAAGAAAAAAATCTGTTCCACACCATGGTGGGTGACTACATGAAGCATAAGAAGAAAAGCAGTGAACCTGAACATCTTTAAGACTTGTTGTTACCCCTTCCAGCATCCCACATGTTATGCCACTAAACCTGCAACATTAGTTTTTGATAAATCAGAATATTTTGATAGAGAGAGAGAGAGATCGTGGGATATTTTGTTGACCGAACAATGATAGCTCACTCTACACTTGCCGTTGAAGCAAATGAGAAGAAAAAGGTAGATATAAGCACACAGAGTTAAACAATCAAGTTTGTCACAGAGTTATAGTTCCTTTCTTTGTCCATCAATCACATAAACACAGGATATCACTTTGAATCGTTAGAATATTCCCAATTGTATTAGTTAATAATTAAGAATTTTCAGTATTTAATCTCTGAAAGAAAAGAAATATCCAGCATTAATCCAGTGTTTAATGCTGATAAAGAGACGATCCAAATGAGCTTTAAGCTTTAAGCATTGAGAAACATTTATAGCAAAGCCTACCTGGTATTATAATCAACAATCTTGTTTGATGGTTTCACCAATTTATCCAGCAGTACCTGCAAGTCAGCTCAGTGTTAAATATATTATGCATACTTCACAGGTATATGCGTACTTCACAGGTATTGGCCCCGCAACAATGACTGGGGAAAAGAAGGTAAAAAAGGGAAGACTAGCAAAGAACTGAGGACTCCACATTTAACAGGCTTAACCCCAATATGATAACAATCCATAAAACATCACATGATCTAAAATTATGTAAATTAAATTGCCAAGTACAGAAATTTGAAGAACCAAATTCAGGACACAGCAAAAGTTCATGAAATCAATCTCTCTCTCTCTCTCTCTTACCACCCTGGAACCACTCCTCCCCAAAGAGGAGAAAAGGAAAAGAAAAAACAAACTAAAGGAAATACCATTTACCCATGATGATTACAAATCTGTAGCATTTTACCACATAAAACTACCAACCCTATCTGAATAAAAGTTGTCACTTGTCTTTATAAACTGCAGATCACAGCTTTGTGTGTGCTAAAAAATGTAATGGTAGAATTTCACATGGTTTGCGCCTAGACATGGAAGACACTGAACAGCACTAAATAAAGGACTCTGGGTAAGTTTTACTGCAAAAATCCTGATATTAGGATTAAAAATTTGAACATCAGACATTCAGTAGAACATACCTGTCCTTTAATATCAACAATGGTTATTCTTGTTAGCTCGAACCCATCACTTGTGATACACTGAATCACAAAGATAAAGCAAATGCAACAAACCAACTCAGTGATGCATTAACATTTTCCAAGAACTAAATGATGTAGGATAAATAGAAGAAATATCAACTAATTGCTAAAAATCACAGAAACTAGGAAATATGGATTGTTGAGTGCTGTTAGGCTGCTGAAATATGAGATTTTAAGACTCAATCCCAATTTCAAGTATGGATTAGCTGGAATTTTAGCATTGATTGATAGAAATTTTGGCTACAATTTTAGAGCTTTATATTGCTGGAATTTAGAGTTTTGGTTGCCAAAAATTCAAGTTAAAATTGTTGGAGTATAGTGAGTAACACAAACAATAGAGAGTAGGAAACTAGGAATCACTCCTAGGGTGTCAGAATCACTCTTAAAAGAAAGAATCACACCTTTTAATTTACAAATCAAATTTACAAAAACAATTCAGGATATTTTATTCTTGAAGGGTTAATTATAAACATATTTAGAAAAACTCTTAAAATCCTTATTCTAGTAAGAAAATATTCTTAATTTAAATATCAAAAATCCTATTCTAATAAGGATTCTTTATTTTTAAATAAACTTAAAAGTCTTAAACAGATTAGAACAATATATCTAACTTATTATTATTCCCTATCTAATAAGGAAAACTCAGCATAAAGTAATATTCAGCCTTTATTGCTTTGATGTCACTTCAATTCTCAATCTTCGTTCTACCAAATTAATGTCTGTGGTTGACTAATTTCTCCTCTTTTATTTTATTATAAACTCTAAACTTTTTTGCATCAATTATGCCCAACTTATCTAAAGTCGTCATCGACGTAGAATGTGACAAATACTGCTCATATAAGTTTGAATTCAACTTCTGAAATTCAACTTTAAAATTCACGTGCTATGAGAAATTAATCTCCCTTTCCACTTGACAAAAAAAGGCGATACCCAACGGTTCCTGTGGCTACAACTTGTTCATCAAGAACATCCTCTATCTCCTCTTTAAGATGAGGAATGGTTGGATTTCTCATAGCTATAATAGGAGATGACGTATCATCATGTCCATGATAAATATTAAAAATAGGACTAATTTCCATATCAATCAGTAATTTCAAAACATAAACAATAACACTTACCTTCTTGAGGATCTTATAACATCTAATATTTTGTGAATGAAGTTTTTTTTTTTTTTTTTGCGCGGGGTGGTGGGGAATGCTATATACGAATTCTTACTATCACCATATCCCTTTCATTGAATTCCATCAAGCTACAATATTGATTAGCATGTTCTTTGTAAGTCAAGCTGTTGGTAGTCATCTTTTTTTGTATCTCATCTAAGATATCCCTCATGTGTTGTGCAAAACCTTCAACTTTAACACTAACTCATGTTGTTTGTGATAAAGGAACCAAATTAATAGGCTTTCTTAGTTAAACTCCCCAAACTATCTCAAAAGAACTCTTCCTAGTTGACTTATTTAGAGAAGTGTTGTATAGAAATTATATTATAAGAAGAATTACGTCCCAATTATTCACATTGTCTCCAACCAAACATCTTAACATGTCCCCAAAGTTTCTATTCACCACCTCAATTTGTCAATCAATTTTGTGATGAAAAGAACTTGAATAATTGAAGCTTAGTGTTTAATGTTTTCTATAGGGTTTATTAGAATTTTTAATATGGACAAAGTATAGAGTCCACTAGTAAAAATTGGGCTTAGGTCAACCATTGTCAAAATGACTAGAACTAGTCATTTGGATAGTTAGCCTTTACCACTTATAAACCCTTTAACATTTCCATGTTTAGTCAATATGGGATACTTTAACACTCCCCCTCAAGTGCAACTGGGACTGGATATCCAGTTGTCACTTGAAATAAACGCAGTGGTAACCGGACTGGGCCGCTAAGACTGAACATCCAGATGGACAACCAGGAAATTAATAATCCAGACCAAACATGCTCTGATACCATATTAAAATTTTTAATATGGGCAGAGTGTAGAGTCCACTAACAAGAATTGGGCTAGGGTCAACCATTGTCAAAATAACTAGAACTAGTCATTGGGATAGTTGACCCTTACCACTTATAAATCCTTTAACATTTTCATGTTTAGTCAATATGGGATACTCTAACAGGGTTCTCCAAAACTAACTGATAAGCTTCACATCACGATTAGAAATGATGGTTAAAGGTAATTAATGAAAACATATAACCTCTTTTAAGAAGAGTTTAGCAACACGAGCAACATCATAAGTCTCAGAACTTGAAATAAAATGACTAACCTTTGAAAACCTATCACCACAAAAATGAAATCATAATCTCTTGTAGATTTAGGAAATCCCAAAACAAAATCCTTACTTATATCCTGCTATAATTCACGAGGCACGAGCAACTGTGTATACAATCCACAATTTTGTTTCTTTCCTTTAGCTAATTGAAATATTCGACATTATCGTATGATGTTAGATACGTCTGGCCTTAAAGATGAGTTTTGTCTCTTTCAAAGTGACATGTTGCCCATCCTCTATGCAATTTCCAAATTACATACACCCTTATAGAAGTATTGGATAGGCACAATTGATTTCATCTAAAAAGGTAGTCATCATGGATTACAAAAGGAAAGTGGTTGTCCCTTTGTCTAGCTACAATTTCTAAATAAATTATTCTAAAATCTCAATGTAAAACATATTCTCTTTTTAGTTTTACAAACCCCCCAACTTTTACTACCAAAGTGTTAAGAAAATAATTCTTTCTACTCAAAGCATTCGATGCCTTCTTCTTAACTCCAGCTTGATGTTTAATAACAAACTTAAATTGCTCCAAAAATTAACTCCATAATGTGTGCCTTTTGTTCAAGTTCTTCTTGGACTTCAAATGTTTAAGAGATTCATGATCCGAATAGAATGAACTCCTTGGACAAGAGATAATGACTTCAATTGTAGAGAGAACATACCAATGCATAAAATTCCTTATCATAGATTGATTATCGTTGCTTCTCTTCACTTGACTTCTCACAAAAGTAAGCATTTGGGTGTCCTTCGCTAAGTATGCCACCAATTCCCGCATGAGATACATCACAAGCAACTTCAAATACCTTAGAAAAATTGGAAAGCTATAAAACAAGAAATTATGTCATCTTTTTCTTAGTTCTTCAAAGGCTATAGCTGCCGACTTTGACCAATTAAACTGCCCTTTCTTTAGACAATGCTGAAATTATGAATGAACAGCCTGTAGAATATTGCCAGTTCATGGAAACTATTATGTCTCATGCATATCTTTTGAAATAGGTTAATCAAGGATGACTTTAATCTTCTCAAGATTCATGTCTACTCCTCAGTAAGATACAATAAAACCCAAAAACACAACATTTGGTTGCATGAAAGAATAATTCTTCAAATTGATACAAAGTTTCTCTTACTTCAAAACTCTCAAGATTTGTTGTAGATGTAATAGGTAATCTTCTTTAGTCTTGCTATATATTAATATATCATCAAACTAACCTCCAAAAATCTATCCATAAGTGGTCGAAACACTTGATTCATCACTCTCATAAAAATGCTAGGTGCATTTGTGAGTCCAAACCGCATCAACAACCATTCATTAAGGTCCCTCTTCATTCTTGAAAGTTGTTTTCCATTCATCTCCAAGTCTGATTCTAATTTGGATTTTGATGATACCCACTTCGTAAGTCTATCTTGGTAAACATAGTAGCTGAAGTCAACATGGCTAACATGTCATTAAGGCGAGGATATTGGAAACGTAACCTCATTGTGATCTTGTTTATCACCCCACATTTGCCAACTTCCATCTTTTTAAGGAGTCAACAATGCGAGAACTACACACAGACTAAGACTTTCTTAAATAAGTTATTTTTTTAACAACCCCTCTACTTGTCTCTTCAACTCTTCATTCTCAATAGAATCTAAGCAATAGGCTAGAAGATTTGATAAAGCAGGTCTAGGAACCAAGTTGATGCATATTGAATATTTTGCAAATGAGGTAATTCACCTTATAAATCATTCAGTGTAAGGTCTAAAAAATCAACCAATGATTCACCCACTTCTTTTAGTAATGTAAGAGGTGCTTCATGTATTGTTTCTATTACTCCAACATTACCACTGCAAACATAATTCCGTTCTCTTTACTAACAACTTCAAATTTTCTCTCATTAAGGAAATTAAGAGGCTTTTGCTTGGCATTTATGACTGCCTTATTAATTTTTTGTCCACCTTGTCTACCTTCATAGGATTCAAAATTATGTTCTTTCCACGAAACATAAACTAATAGGTATTAGCTTTTCTAAAATACTGCACATCACAATCATAAAGTCAAAGTCTACCAAGTAAAATGTGATAGATTTTCATAGGAATAACATCATATAAAATAGAGTCTTCTCCTAATTTGAAAGAGACCAAACACCTTCGAGCAACCAGTATAGTGCTATCGTCCACCTAAGCAACTCTGTAGGGACAATGTTTTTCTAAAAGGAATTTAATTGCTTCACCATGTTCTCTAATACCATAATTATACTCCTTCATCAATGATAAACTTATGTACTTTTATCTTCACATCTAAATTGAGTAAAGAAAATATTAGTACGAAGCCATTCTTCATGTTTTTTCACCTTAGGGGTCATAAATATGCATCTCACAACTTTAAGATTTGTAGGACCAACTTGTTCACCATTAGAGTCTCCTTCCAAGTTCCAACTCCTCTCTAGCTTCATGTTCATGCACATATTCATCATATTCTTCATCTTTTCTTCTTCCATCATGTGCAAACCTCTATTAGTGCATTAATAAGCAAAATGGCCTCTCCCATTACATCAAAATCATTTCTTGCCACTATTGTCTCCTTTTGTCCCAGTCTTAACTATAGCTTTGCCTTTAGGTTCAACTCCTTACGAAGTTTTGTAGTTGTTCTGTGATGTAAATTTTGATACATCGAGTGTTGGCCTAAAATTTGGAACCTTCATAGTTCTCTTAATATCGAACTCCTGGCTTCTTTGAACTTTTTTAGTTACTTATTATCCTAAGTATCGTTTCATTTTTAAAACCAAGTGATATGCATCTTCAAGGCTGTAAATCCTTTATATTGTCAGCTCCTTATGAGTTTCTGCCCTTAAATTGTTTTTATAGTGAGATATAAGTTGTCGTTCAGACTTCATTCCTTCATACTAGATAAAAAGTTCATCAAATATTTCTGTGTCCTCTATTATGGACATAATCCCTTGTCTGAGTATTGTGAGTTGATCATTGACATCTTGATAATCAAATGGTAAATATTTTTCCAATAACTTTAGCTTCATCTTTTCCTAATTAACAATTGGTGGCTGGTCTATTTTCGAAGTCTATTCTTTGTCGATCTCCATCAGATTTTAGCATGTCAAAGTAGCTTCATCTTTGCAAATCAGACTTTTGATCTTATGACATGTACTAGTCAAAAAAGTCCTCTATAGTGTTGTCCGGTCCAAGATCAGGTATGGATTCATCTTTCCTTCAAAATCGAGAGCTTCAACACGAACTTTCTTGGTAATATCCTCAAGTACATTATGTGGTTCAACTTTATCATAGCCTATAAAGTCTCCATGTGCTCTCTAAATGTTGTTGGTTGGTTTCTTTGTCATGGATCTCTTGTTAGGCATTGATTTCCTAACTTCACTCGCTGTTGATTAGTTTCAACCTATTCATCTTGAATTTCCCTTTCTCCACCCTCAACATCAAGTATAGTTTGTTGTCCAGTGTTGTTTTCTGTACTAATTCTTAGGCACCTTGTGATTAAGGGTCATTAAGGTCCCTTTACATAATTCTCAAAAATATTTCATCTCACTATTGGTCGTTAAGTATTCTTCTGTACACTCTTCCACTCTGTGTTGCCATTGTGAACCAAAGCTTTGATACTAAATTGATATAGAAAAAATATATGAAATATCAACTAATAGCTAAAATTCACAAAAACTAGGGCATATGAGTTGTTGAGTGTTGTTAGGCGGCTGGAATATCAGATTTCAAAATGAATTTCAGCTTAGGTTATTGGAATTTCAAGTTTGGATTAGCTAGAATTTTAGGGTTGATGATGTAAATTTAGGCTAGAATTTTAGGGTTTAATATAGCAGAAATTTAGGGTTTTAGTTATTGAAAATTCAAGTTAAAATTGATAGAAATTTTGTGATGAATACAAACAATGGAGGGTAGAAAACTAGAAAACACTCTTAGGGTCTAAGAATCACTGTTAGGAATAAAGCATCATACCTTTTATTTGAAAACTCAAGTTTATAGGAAAAAAAAATCAGGATATCTTATTCATGAAGAGTTGATTATACTGGTATTTATAGAAGTTCTTAGAATCCTTATTATAGTAGGAAAAGATTCCAAACTAAAATATTAAAATTTGTATCCTATTCTAATAAGGATTCTTTATTCTTAAATAAGTTTAAGTCCTAAACAAATTAAGCCAATATACCTAACTTATTATTATTCCCTATCTAATAAGGAAAACTTAGCATAAAGTAAATATTGAGCCATTTTTGAGCCCTTATTGCCCTTGCTGTCACTCCAATTCTTATTTTTCTTTCCACTAAATTAAAACTTGTAGTTGACTAATCTCTCTCTTTTATTTCGTCTATAAATTTTTAAGCTATTTTGCATCAATAAAGCTTTCTAATGTTAATCATTTGTAAAATAAATAAATAAAAAAAGTGATTAGGTTATAATAGATTTAGTATTCTCTCAACTTTCATACTAGCAAAAGTTACTTCCTAGTATCAACAAAAGCATCTTATTAGCTTCTCAACTTTAGCAAACATTCACGCCCATAACGAGATAACTTTCATCAACTGAACAACTTTACTTTTTAGATTTGGTTTACCATCACTCCATGCCATATTCAAATCATATGTGCTTTCTGGAAGGAAAAAAGGGATGAAATTCCCCTTCCTCATTTCATAGATTGTGCACTTAATAATAATAAGTTCCTTTTTCTTTAGCTCTTTCCTTTCTTTTATTACTTGATTTGGTACAAACAAAGTGTCAATTGTAATCCATCTCTTCTTATAATTATATGCATATGTGATTTAGCTCAAAAACTTTTAGAGGATTTTGGTGCATTTAAAACAGACATTTGAACAAGCGATAACCTAACAGTGTGTAAGTGCCAATAACTAGAAATTAGATGTCTAGTAAGTGAGGAAAGGCAAGTTATTCAAAATCCAGAAACAATGGTCAACAAACGGATGATAACGCTAAAACATAAAATCATCTTGCAGCTTTATATGAACTGAGAGAGATCAGAAAAGCAACAAAGAATCAGCAAATTATTATGCCTGCAAAAGCTGTAAAGCAAATTTTCACTCTTCAGCTTTCAAAGAAGTTTAGAATCGTGCAACCCATTAATGATTATTTTAGTAAGAAGAAAGGTTTCTAATTTTCAAACCACACAGGCAACTTACCATCTCACAATCAAGCGCCAGTATTTCATATGGAGGGGAACCTGAAGGTGCAGGAAGAGTGGAACAAAAATCTGCATCACATCAATTAAAGAGTTGGGCTACCACCAACAAAAAACCTATAGATAATTTGCTGAGCAACCAAACTAATAAAGCAGAGACATAACCAATCCATATCACCTGGATGGTTGATACAATATCCATTGTCTTCCAACTGTTTAGCTGTAAGTGTGTAATATATAAGAGGAAAAGGTAGGTTTTTCAATTCTACTGACAAAGAATCTCCAGCACCAGAAATCTTTCCTGCATAAAAATGCACAGCTTTGTTACTTTGACACAAATTGTAACTGGCTAATTAAAAAAAAAAATTCTTCAGATGCATTGTCTAAACAGGTCAAAAACCTCCTTCAGATGGCTGGATTCGGTTCCCTAATACTGAATCAACTTCATTTCTCTTTCTTTTCACTTTGCACGTTAAGAGTGTGTCTAATATCTGCATTCCATCTGATGCACAGCTAGCATAGTACAAGCACTAAGAGCTATCAGCTTATCCTTTGCTGTCCATGATACAAAACCATGAAGGGACAGTAAAAGAAGGAAGCGTCATTACCAACCTCATAGCTAACAGCCCCTTGGGATTACCACAGCATTCTTTAAAGCTAGAAAGTAACCTAGTCTGTGATAAGTATAAGGCTGCATCCAGACCAGGCACATATAACATAACCACTTTCGGAATCAGAGGCTTGTTCTGTAAAATGCAAATGTTCGGCAAGTATGTGAGACCATTAAATTGAACTCATATATTCATCGAGATAGGTGCAAAAGCAAGATTAGACAACATTTTCGTTGAGGATGGGACCATAAACAGATTCAAATAAACAAAATTGAGCTCCTAAAATCCTATCCTCTAGAAAAGACAGTAACAATTCAAGAATGAAACCCTAAACAGATTCACACATACAAAATTTTCTGGTATAATAATTTCCAGGATATCCATTGTTCTGAGGAAAGAACATATGAGGGCATTTCAAACTTCTCACATAAGCAGGCTTATCACCAGTTTTAAATCAAGTATTCAAGTAATTAGCATCACGCATGGCTAAAATACATACGAAAGAGATACAATTTTGTTTTAGCTATCCCTGAGATACTAATGTACCAATGCATCTAATACACAATCTTATTAGAAACCCCCTCAAAAGTTATTCTAAAATGCATTTGCACAGGTATGCAAACCAAAGGTTGAAAGGAGTCGAACAGATTCCTTCTTACCTTCACAAATACCCATGGTGGGCTAAATCCTTCAGCAAGCACCCATGTTACAAGGCCTTGAATGTCCTGTTTTATGATAAATTTTCCGGTTTTAATGTTTGTACTTGTCCAAAACTTAGAGAAAATAACACAAAGAAAAGATAATAAATTAATACCTACCTGAATATTCAAAGGTGAGCCAGTTTCTGAAGTCCTGAATATAACTTCTGCCTTTGCCTACAACAAGCAGTGCAACTTATTTCCAAACTCAAGAAACCAACGTAGTTGGCAGATGTAAAAAACACGTACTCTTGCTTGTGTAGACATTTCTGCACAACTTAATATTTCATTCATATCAAATTATCAGTGATACACTGCTACTTAGATCACATAAGCTTAACACATTTTGAAGCCAAAGTTAAAGTCATTAACCGGTACAAAGAAGCAGTATATTCAACTGTATTGCAATTAACAAATAGGTATTCATATTCACGATTTAGCTTCCTGGAATCTCTAAAACCCCGTCCAGCTGTGGATATCTTCAACAACGTTACACATCTGAATAGAGCTACACCCAGTTCAGAAACATAATTTTCACTAATCTAACACGACCAACGACATGAATTATTCTCTAACTAGCAGACAGCTACAATATCGAAGAAAACACGTGATTAACTAGAACTTACAGGCATCGCCATGGCATTTCTTCTTGAACAACCACAAGCAATTAACATTAGGATTAGAAATGAAGAAAAAAATAGAAAAATTTATTATTCCAATGGAAACACATGCCTAATCACTTGCTGGGAAAGAAATTGAAATACAGATTCCATAATATAATAGCAAGAAGAAGGAAGAGAGAAGGTGCCTGAGGGCCGTATATATCATAGTAATCGTTGGCTCTGTTACTAGTGCTGCTAGCTTCCCCGTCCTTCGACGCCATTGTTTCGCCATAGGGTTCTAAAGATTCCATCTTTACGAGACTAACAAAGACAAGACGCAGAACAAAGAGAGGCAAATTGCCCAAGATTAAGAGCAGTTGCTACTTGCTACTTGCTTTTAAATAATTATGAATATTTCTTTTATAAAAATAAAATTAAAAATAAAAAGAATTTATTTTATTTAATATAATAGTAAAATTAGATTATTAAAAAATTAGAAATAAAAGATCATTAACTTATGAAATAATATCTAATTTTAATAAGAATCAATTAAAATATAAGTAAAATAATTTTGAATTCTCAAATAGATTATATGATATTATGTAATGATTCCAATATTTCTCAAATAAAAATATTATATAATTATTGAATAAATAAAATAAATTTATATTTAATCTTTTGTATAGTTTAATAATTCCGAAATGACTCAAATATTAAAATACAAGCAAACAAAATAATTTTATGTTTGATTTTAACTAAATTTTTTATTGTTTAATAGTTTTAAATATTTTGTATGAAGTGAACTCATGCTTTTTCCTTTTTTTTCCTCAAATTCCGTTAAATTATTTTGAGTAAGATATTTTTATTGTTTATAATATTTAATTTCACATTATATTAAAAACTATTTCTAAACTTAAATGGCCAAAAGCAACTTCAAAGCATAAAAATATTTGTCTTTGAAGAATACCAAAGAGGAATTATCTATCATAACTATTCCATTAGAGTTCTCCAACGCTAGTTTCTCTTTAGCAGTAGTTATAACAATATGTTTGGTTCAACAGAATAAGTATTCTATTTCTAACGTATTTTTGAAAATTATTTATTCGTGTTTGGTTAAAAAAAGAAATTTAGAATAGTTATTCTTGGGTTTAATTATTCCCTAAACTTGAGAAATAGTTAAAGACGACAAAACCTTGTCTTTACCTATTATGGGTATGTCGGAATAAAGACTACGACATTGAAGACCGAAATATCCTTGTCTCTCTCGCTCTCGTCTTCACGCTTCACACTCTCGTCTCCCTCGCTCTTGTCCTCTTCACTCTCGTCTTCAAGCTCTCGTCTCTCTCTGTCTTCACAGTCCGAACTTTTCTCCAACATTTTCCTGCTATTTCTTCTCTGTCACAATGTGCACGATCGTTCAACTCTCTGATGTTTCCTCTCTACTAAAAGTTAGTCACAGGGGTGACTTAATTAATCACCCCAACATGTTAATTCTCATGATTGTACAAATATAAAACAAATATGGTGATTAATTGATATTACATGATCATGAGAATAGTGGTCAGTATACGTGTGAATCGTGAATGAAGAATGAGAATATTGATGTCCTGTTTTTGTGTTTATGATGATTAATATTTCATGAGTTTGAAATAGAAAAATCATTGATAATGGTGTAGGAAAAGGGTGCAGAAATTTAGTGATGAACATATACGTATGTAAATGTTCTGTTTTTGGTATTACGATCAAACATAGAGTATGATTTGTTTGTGATTGAAATTGAACTGAAATAGAAGTATGAATGAAGAGGAAATAATAAAGATATAAGCAAGAAATAATAGACTAAGCAAAAGAGATGAATTAGGATGAAAATGGCAATGAATTGTTTTGGAATATGGTAGATGAGTGTTTTCACTAAACATGCATCTGTATTTTAACCATATCTTGATCTGTAGACATCCAAATGGGATGATTTTTAATTTGAAATAAATTAGAGACATATGGCTACATTTTTCATGAAGAAATCAAATTTGAATTATGTCTTTAAGAGTTTTAAATTTTGACTCGAAGTTAAGTACCGGGTGTAGTTGCAGTTTGAGAATAGTCGGTGGTATTTTGTGTATAACTTGCAGAATACTAAACCAAACTGTATGAACTTGGTGTCGTTAGAAATTTAAGACATATAGGAATAATTGTTTAGAATAATGTTTTGCCTAAATCCTTCTTTTTCCATGTCAAAATGGCCATGCAAATTGATTTAAAAATATGTTTTGGAGAGTAGCTAAATGAAGCTTGAATATTGATCCATAGGTAGTGCACGATCGTGATAGAAAGGAATCCTCATGATAGTGCACGATCGTGCACAAATATGATAGTGACAGAGAGGATACCTTAGGGAAGTTGCACGATCGTGACAGAGGGAAAGCATTAGGTAGAGCATGATCGTGACAGAGGAGATTCGACAGGAAACGCACGATCATCCACAAGCACGATCGTGACAGTGATATTATTAATAAGAATAAAAATAATAATAATAAATTAATAAAAAGAAGAAGAAAATTAATTTTAGTAAGGAATTTAATAATTAATAAAATTAATATTAATAAGAATAATAGTAAGTAGAAAATTCATAATAATAATAATTAATAATAACAAGAATAATAAAATTAATAATAATAATAAGAAAATTAATATTAGCAAGGAATTTAATAATTAATAAAATTAATATTAATAAGAATAATAGTAAGTAGAAAATTCATAATAATAATAATAATTAATAATAACAAGATTAATAAGATTAATAATAAGAAGAAGAAAATTAATAATAATAATAAGGAATTTAATAATA
>JANZLC010000002.1:7823915-7840527 GCA_026413385.1 Erythroxylum gracilipes
CTTAACCAATTCTATACATTTTATTATTATCAAAACACAAAGGGATTTAATTTGTCAACCACCATTGGTCCAACAAAATATGACAGAGTTAATAAATTGAAAAAGGAGATAAAAATGATTCTTAACAAGCGCCTTTGGAACTTTCCTTCTACTGGGATCTGTCTGAATTTTGAATTTCCACAACTGCTATTATCTGTATCATGTCTTCCTTTTTTCAAGATCCTTGTCCTCAAGGATCAAAAGTAGAGTATTTCTTCAACAATTCATAATAATAATCACATGTACAGTACTTTATAGGCCTATCTTCCATTTGACTAGCACTTTAGTGGCAACAGTTCTACCCCTCTTAAGCAGTTGTCTCTCAATTATGGCTTATGGTTTTAGATTATAATTAGTCATATCATGAATGCAAGTTCATTAGCAGTTGTAGCTTTAAGATCAAGGCATTTCTTTAGTTGAGAGACATGAAATACATCATGTATCTTAGAATAAGAAGGTAACAGGAGCTTGTAAGCTATTAACCCTATCTCATCAGTAACTTGGTAAGGTTCATAAAATTTGGAGCTTAACTTTTTATTTCCTCTGGTTGCCACATAAGCCTGTCTATATAGCTGTAATTTGAGATAGACTCAATCATCAATCATAAATTGTTTGTCAGTCCTATACTTATTAGCTTAAGTGATCATCATGTTCTGTGCTCTTTGAAGGTGCCACTGTAAGAGCTTAATAATTTCTTCTCTCGCTTCCAAACTTTTTACTGCTTCATTTTTTAACTCACTAAGCAGATAGGGAAAATGGAGTGGTGGGGTATAGCCATACAAGGCTTCAAAAGGAGTAGGTTGTATAGAAGTGTCGTGATAGGAATTGTACCACCACTTAATAAAGCTGAGCCAGTTGCTCCAAATATTCGGACTATCACTATACATACACCTTAAATATGTCTCTAAACACCTATTAACTACCTCAGTTTATCCATTTGTCTAAATGTGATAGGTTGATGACATTAATAGGTTTACTCCTTGAATAGTAAACAACTCCTTCCAAAGCTCACTCATGGATGTAGAGCTATATAGGGTAAATGAGCCATAAAATGATAGTACTTAGTAAGTCTATCAACCACTACTAATTTAACTGATTTACCTTTAGAAAAAGGCCTTCAATAAAGTCTATTGAAATATCAATCGAAGGTTGTGAGGGGATAGGTAAGGGTTGACGAAGACCTGGATATGCAGCATTGTTTAGTTTATTCCTTTAATAGACATCACAATTTCTAATATAATGATGGATCTCCTTCCTCATCATTTTCCAAAAAAGAGACTACCTTTTAAGTGGTATTATCTTTAACAAAGTGTCCCCCTAATGTTGAATCGTGCAAGCATTGCAGGATAATTTGCTTAAACTCGTTGTTATTGCCTACTACTAATTTTCATCTCCTTCTTAGTTCATCATTTGACCATATGTATTGAGAGTGTGTTTTAGGATTCTGTTGATGTTGTCTTATCAGAATCTGTAAATCCTAGTCTTGAGCCCAGCTATCTTGTATTTTGCTTTTCATATCAAAAGTTATACCATGCAAAGCTGATGCATAAAAATTCTATAGTAATATTTAGTATTTTTCTCTATGTTATCATGAATTTGTGCCCTATTTTGTTAATTTGTATATTTTTATTTTGCAGAAGTCTTACTAAAATTTAGAAATTTTGGAGCTAAATTAGGAATGATTGAAGAGATGTGGTCAAATACTAATTATGTATGCAAAAGCACTATAAAATAGCATACAAAAGTCTTCTAAATCAAGAAAAAACCTTCCTAATCAGCATAGGGAAAGGAGGCTACGAATTTGTGAATTTAAAAAAGGGCTGCCACATATTAGAAAAAAATTCTACATAACTCTACAACAACCTACACTCAATAGAGAAGGTTATCCTACTGACGGGCTTTTCTTTATATTATTTCCATCATGTTTTATCTAAGTTTATTACCAGTTGCGTTTTTGTTTACAAACATGTTAGCTTAATTTCTTTTTAATGCCCAAGGGAGACTAAATTGAACCTTATTATGCCATGAGTTAATTGTTTAATTGTTACCTTTCAATACATGAATTTATGCTTTGCTTTTTATGCATGTTGTTCATCAAAGCAACCTAAAACATAGACTTTTAATTGATACATGTATGGAATTCTTAGATGAATTGATTATTAGATCTTGATAAAGAATAGCTAAAATTACTAAGACAACCTAAAATATTGGATTCTTGGATAATTTTGGTGGTGATATTACATGAGTTCATTTATTTTTAATGCAGCTAGATAGTTTTTGATTGATTATATGACCTGAAAAATTGGGTGTTTGATGTCAGAAATTGGTCTAGATAGTTAGTTAGAACCTGAAATATGGTTAACTTTATTGGAGGAAACAACTCAAAGTCGTGTAGAAAAAGTATGTTTAGAGCTTTTCATGGTAGAAGGTTAAGGGAAAGCTAAACTTTGGTACGTTTTTAGTGAATTAATTATCTCTTTAAGTGTTTTTATATAGTTATTAATTTTTAGTCAATGACTTCATATTCGGTAGCCTGAATAGTAGTTAAAGGTGTGAGATTGAGTACTCGTAATCAATCCTTAGGGGAACGATATTTATACTGCTATACTATAATTATAGTACACTTGCTAGGTGAAGGTTTAGCTCGTATCAAAAGCCATACATAATATCTAATTCCTACAACAACTGTGACTGAATGGCGTGTGTGCATAGATTATAGGTAGATTAATGATGCCACTAAGAAAGACCATTATCCTTTGCCATTTGTAAATCAAATGTCAGAGAGAATTGCTAGCTTTGCATATTACTATTTCCTATATGTATATTCGGGTTATAATCAAATTCCTATTGCACCTGAAGATTAAGAAAAAACTACGTTTACATGCCTTTATGCTACTTTTGCTTACAGGTGTATGTCTTTTGATCTTTATAATGCACCTGCCACTTTTCAACGTTGCATGACTGTTATTTTTCATGACATGAATGAAAAGTTTTTGGAAAATTTTATGGATAATTTTACACTTTTTGGTCAATCTTTTGATAACTATTTGCATAATTGGTTTTGCAATGTTGTGAAGAGACTAACCTTGTGCTTAATTAGGAAAAATATCACTTTATGGTGAAAGAAGGTATAGTCTTAGGTCATAAGATTTCTTCTAGAGGTATTGAAGTTAATAAGGCTAAAGTTGAATTGATTGAAAAATTACCACCACCTACATCTGTTAAGGGAGTCCAAAGTTTTCTGGGACATGCAGGTTTTTATAAACGATTCATAAAAGATTTTTCAAAAATTACAAAACCACTTTCAAATTTTTTGATGAAAGACATTACAAAACCACTTTCAAATCTTTTGATGAAAGACACTAAGTTCAATTTTTTTTTAATGAGTGTTCACACACTTTTAAAGTGTTGAAAGAATGTTTAATGTCTGTACTTGTTACGGTGTCCCCAGATTGGTCAAAGTCTTTTGAATTAATGTGTGATGCTAGTGATTATACTATAGGGGCAGCATTTGGCAACAAAAAGATAAAATTTTTAGGTCAATATATAATACTAGTCGCACACTTAATGAAGCCTAGATTAAATATGCTACAACTGAAAAAGAGATACTAGCAATTGTGTTTGCTTTTGACAAGTATCGATAATATTTAATTAGGTCTAAGGTTATTGTTTTTACTGACCATTCTACTTTGAGATATCCTTTTTCAAAGAAAGATGTCAAACCCAGATTATTGCAATGGATTCTTCTCTTGCAAGAATGTTATCTTGAAATAAAAGATAGGAAACGAAGTGAAAACTAAGTAGTCTATCATCTCTTAAGGATTGAAAAGACATGTGTGGAGGAGACAAAAATAAAAGAGGAGTTTCCTGATGAAACAATTTTCTCTAAGTCAATTCCTTGTTCAATTTCAACAATTAATAAATTACCATGGTTTGCATATTTTGCTAATTATTTAGTAGGTAATCTAATTCCACGACACCTCACTTACCAACAAAGAAAGAAGTTATTTACAGATGTCAAGTATTATTTTTGGGAGGAACCATATCTATTTAAATGGTGTGCGGATGGAATGGTGAGAAGGTGCATCCCTGAAGAAGAGTTTCAAAGCATTTTGGAACATTGTCATTTATGGGAAGTTGGAGGCCATCACAGAGCAAATTGAACAGCAGCCAAAATGCTGCAATTAGGTTTTTTCTGGCCTACTCTCTTTAAAGATTCTTATGCATTTGTTTCCTCTTATGATAGTTGGCAACGAACTGGGAATATTTCTAAAAGAGATGAGATGCCTCATACCAACATTTTAATTTTTGAAAATTTTGATGTATAGGGAATTAACTTTATAGGACCATTTCCTCCTTCACTTGGTAATTTGTACATTTTAGTAGTAGTTGATTATGTTTCTAGGTTGGTTGAGGTTACACCTATGTGCACTAATGACGCTAAAGTTGTATGACAATTTGTACCAAAACACATTTTCACTAGATTTGACACTCCTAAAATAATAATTAGTGATAAAGGGACTCATTTCATAAATAAACAATTTTCAATTCTGCTTCAAAAATATGGGGTGCATTACAAAAATGGTACATCATATCATCCCCAAACAAGTGGACAGGTAGAAGTGTCAAATATGGAACTAAAAGAAATTTTGAAAATGACTGTGAGTAGTGTTAGAAAAGATTGTGCTATTAAATTGGATGATGCATTATGGGCTTATCAAACTACATTTACAACTTCTATAGGCATGTCGCCTTATATGTTAGTTTTTAGTAAAGCATGTCATCTTCCTGTTGAGATAGAGCATCGTGCATATTGAGCAACTAAAATTTTGAATTTTGATTTAAAGTCTACACGAAAAAGATGTTTGCAGCAGCTTGATGAGTTAGATGAATTTAGAAGGAATGCTGAAATTTATAAAGAAAATATTAAGAAGTGGTATGACAAGCACATAAAAGACAAAGAATTTCAACAGGGTCAACAAGTCTTTCTCTACAATAGTCGTCTGCGACTTTTTCCGAGCAAATTGAAGTCTAGGTGGTTTGGTCCTTATCGAGTAGTCATCACTTCACCTTTTGGTGCAATTGAAATTTTGAATCAAAATAACAATGAAAAATTCACGGTTAATAAATAACGGCTTAAGCAATATGTGGTGGGTGATTATCTGCAACAACTGCCTTCCAGATGCTTGGAAGAATCATGAAAAGAGGGAGAAGTCAAGCTAGTGACTATAACTTAGAACTATTTTTTTTTCTTTTGAATTCAGTTATTTAGTTAAAGTTATCATTTTCTTTCAGGATTCCTCCACCACCCAAGACATGAGTGGCACCTCAGGAAAGTTTCCTTACTCCATCTTTATGCATTATTTCTCTAACATTAGGGACAATATTATCTTTTAAGTTTAGGGGTAGGAAATTTCCTTGAAATTTTGGTTATTGGTCTAAAACTCAAGTTTATTGAAAATCTTTGGAACAAAAAACATGTCCTCGAGCTTAATTTTTTGTGATAAACTTCAATGCTCTAGGATGATATATGATTGCTAAAGAATATAACTTAGGGAAAATGCTTTATATTGCTTCCATTTTATACATAAGCTGAAATTGTGTTTTTTTGTCAAGTCCAAATTTGATTGTGATCTATGCTTGATATTACTTTGGGATTATTGGAAACATGTTATGCAAATTTTGCTTGAGCAAAGTATTGTATTTGACTAACTACTAGAACTTTCTTGAGGACCACTTAAGGCAAAATAACTGATTTGGGACCTTATTAAAGAAGTGATTTAGGCCATGTCTGGTCGTTTGAGCCTTTCTAGCCTACTCGATATTAAATTTCATCACTAGTATCCCCACTAAGCCTTTACTGATAGTTATGAGCTTTTTTGTTATTCTTTTATAACCTATAATTATCTTAACCTTGAACCTGAATATTTATAACGTCACCCGTGAGAGAACTAATTTGGTCATGTAAAAGTATTTAGAGCTATGAGAGGTAGCATAAAGGTGGAGGTAGTTTGAGGGGGGTAGGTAAGTGAGGAGAGTATGGCATTTTTCTGACCCAAAATATCAATATAAAGCCTAAGTTTGGGGGTGGAAAATGCAATTATAACCACATTTTGGGGAGGTGAGTTACTCACTGCACATTCTTTATGAAAGTTGTTGTCTTTACTGAAATTAAAAAAAGGAAAAGATTCAAAAAATAGGAAAAGATTGAAAAAAAAGGAAAAAGGAAAATATTGAAAAATAAGAAAAAGATTTAAAAAAGGAAAAGATTGAAAAAAACAAAACAAACAAAAACACCCGAGTTCTAAATAAAAATCATAAGCAACTTTTGAGTGAATATTAAGTAAAGTAAGTCAAACATGGATCAAAAATTGAGTCTAAGAGGAGAAATAAGGATGGAAGCATAAAAAGTGGTAGGGTTGACAAGGGAAATGGTGAGGGAGTCATTATTAAGCATAGGAATGAAAGCTTCGGTGTTGTAAAGATCAAAAATGTGTTTTCTCACTTTGAATACTCCATTCCTTCCTTTGTTTCAACCATTTACCTTTGATCTTAACAGTACAAGCTTATTTAAGTCCTAATGATCTTTGAGATGGTCTTGAATCAACATTAGTGGAGATTGTTGCAAAAATCAAGCCTATGGGAATTAGATTGGCAATTCGTCTTGCATATAGCTAGTTTGCATAACTCTATCCAAGAAACTGAGTAATAGCTTGATTCATTACAAATGAATAGGAGGATGAGAAGAAGACATGGTTTTTGTTTATACAAAAAATATTTTTTTGCAATATCTCGTAGAGTCTTTGGGTTATATTACTAATGCAATTTCTGAGAATTTAGAAAAATTTTATCCATTTTGTAATTCTTTTGTTTGCTCGAGGACGAACAAACTCTAAGTTTGGGGGTAGTTTAATGCCTAAAAATTCGGTAGTAATATTTAGTATGTTTTCTCTATGCTAGCATGAATTTATGCCCTATTTTGTTAATTTAGACTTCCAATTTGTTGCTTAATTAGTTTTATTTTTATTTTATAGAAGTCTTGCTAAAATTTATGAATTTTGGAGCTAAATTAAGAAAGATTGAAGAGATATAGTCGAATACTAATTCTATATACAAAAGGACTCCAAAATAGGCATACAAAAGTCTTCTAAATTAAGAAAAAGCCTTCCTAATTAGCCTAGGGAAAAGAGGCTTAACATTTTGGCAGTATAAAAGGGGCTACCATATATCATAAAAAAACTATGCATAACTCTGCAACAACTTGCACAACCTGCACTCAATATAGAAGGCTAGGAGGACGGGATTATGCTAGTGACAGACTTTTCTTTGTATTATTTCCATCATGTTTTGTCTGAGTTTGTTACTAGTTGTGTTTTTGTTTACAAACATGTTAGCTTAATTTCTTTTTAGTGCCAAAGGGAGGCTGAACTGAACCCTATTTTGTTATGAGTTGATTGTTTAATCGTTACCTTTCAATACATAAATTTATGCTTCATTTTGTTTTTAATGCTTCTTTGATTTTTATGCATGTTGTTCATCAAAGCAACCTGAAACATGGACTTTTCATTGATACATGTATAGAATTCTAAGATGAATTGATTATTAGATATTGATAAAGCATAGCTAGAATAAGAGAACCTAAAATATTGGACTCTTGGATAATTTTTATTGATTTTTAATGCATCTAGATAGTTTTTGATTGATTACATGACCTAAACAAATTGGGTGTTTGATGTCAGAAATTGCTCTAGATAGTTATTTATAACCTGAAATATGGCTGACTTTATGTTGGGATCCCGCCCTTACGGGTCACGTGCTTGATGTCCTAAATGACATCTGAACGTGCATCCCACAAGGGTGGCGAGCCCACACTAGTCAGACACCCAAATCACCACTTGAATTTTTTAGAATAATTGTAGCTCTATGTCTCTAGTTTATTTTGAAGCAAAAATCATCTTATTCAGAGCTCTACCGATCAAGATATGATTAAAATACCGAAGTATGTTCATAACCTAGTCGTGCTCTCCTAACCGATCCCCCAATTTCTTTTCATCAATCTTTTTCAAAACAAGACTGAAGGCTATCAATTTTGTGGAGAGATACAAAAATACGTTAGGAATCTATCGGTTCAAGAATCACTTCATTTGGAAGTCGGATGATGAAGTTATGGCCAAAAGAATCCAACATGATTATGTCCTCAATCATATTGTACCTATCTTGGGACAATTAGCATAACTTTCACTAAAGATATCAGATTATGGTCGTTTTAGGGTAGTTTCGAAGAGGACTTCGAGATCTACAACTTTTGTGAAACCTTAAAGAGAGATTTTTCCATCTAGAGGGTCAAAATCTCGAATTTCCAAAACTTTAGCATATGATGGGTGAGTACTAGGCAGTTGATACATAGGATCTTGGTAGATGCGATGAGCCTTTTTGTTGGTTGCATGATATTTGATGATCAAGTTATCTAATGCGGCTTCTCTAGTGTAGGTCTCTGCTATATGTGCTTTGAGTATTTGTTTGCGATTAAAATAACTTGTTTCCATGAAGTTGTGAGAAATTAAGTAAAATAGATCATAGATGACAATAAAAATAAACCAAATAATCAATCTGTAAACTCATACCTTTCTCGTTTACGCTTGAGCGTCAACTGAGGCAAATGTGCGAAGAGAGATGATAGGTTTTCAAGAGAGTTTATTTAGTTTCTTCTTATCATGTCTCAAATGAGAGCACCAAGGTTACAATATATAGGAAGGAAAAAGACTAAAGGCCAAACATGAAGCGGCCGACAGACTAGACTAAAGCTAAAGAAAAAGAAAAGATTCGAAAGTAAAAGTAAGACAACTGACTCAAAATATTGTACATTTTTACAGCTGTGTGGTCTTAAAAGACCTACATCCTTGTCATTTTGTGTTGGTAGGAGATTCTCATGCTTTTGTCACTCTTCAATAATGATAGGTCCTTCGTCTGTTTCTTCATTTTGTTGTTGTTGAGTTGATGTTGTGGGGCACAGAAGGCACTGATGTTCTGGATAATCTCGTAGTTGTGTACAAATTGCATATTTCTATGCTTCGCTCAATAATTCAAAGATTCCGTCCATGTTCATAAATGGTTGCATAAATTGTTGTAGTATATGTGTTGCTTCCTGAGTAATAGGGATCTTGTATGCAGAGAGCATAATCATTTGTGGTCCTTTATAATTGATCTTCAACATTGATTCATGAGTAATCCGGTTGCATTGATTAAAAACTCCTTCTAAGCAATTAAGGTTGAGCTTGTTGATTGTGTTCCAATTGAATTCATATCTTGGTGGTTCATCATATGGTGGATATATACCGTTGCTGACTCCAATTTGTATATAAGCAATTCGTGGTACTAGAATGGCTGCTGTTGATCTTTGTTTTGCTTCTGCTTCTTCAAATATAGGGTAGCTACTATAAACCTTGAGAAATATTTATCTATCTTTGGCAAATCGATCCTTGTAGGTTTTGACAATGCTAAAGAATCCTTAAGGAAAGTCTGATAAAATCTGTACATCCTGGATATAGATTGTATCAACGAGTCTACTTTGAAATAATAGATAGGTGGTTAATGGATCAGTGCCTGGGAAAATGATTGCTTTTGGTCCAAAACGTCCTCTATTATGTGGATAATATTGGAACTTTTTCATTTCTAGATTCCAATTGTTTAATGCTTGAAAACATTCAGCAAACATATCTCTTATGAGTACTCTGGCTCCTTCAATGATTGCTTTTGATGGAATGCTATTGATTCTTTCTAAATCTATTGCCTTGCCAAGTGTTTTCATGTTGGTAGGAATGGTTGTAGGAGTGGTAAGAACAGTCTTGTATTGGGGTCGAAGTGGTGGATTCTGAAAACTTTGTAATGATTTTTTTGCTTCCTGTTTGGTGGAAAAACTTTTATGGATAATGTCACTCTTTCCAGTGATATGGCTAGTTGCTTAATGCCATTGATCATATACTCCGGCCATTGGTCTATTGTAAATGACATAGAATTTGGATTCCTTTTGAGATACTTTAGGTGTGGTCTTTGTTGGAGAGGATGGTTAGGTTGAAAGATTGGTTTGAGTGATTGGTGCTAGTTGAATAGTGGATAAGGCATTTTCAGGATTGTCATGTTCTTCAAGGAGGGTAATTGTAGTTCTAAGGCGGTTGATTTCTTTGGTAACTAGGCTGCTTTTATGTTGTAGGTATACAAGTTCTAATTCTTTGAGGGTTAAGGTTTCCTTTAGCTACTTAATGGCTGTCTCCATTTTCGAGTAAGTATATATGCAAGAAAATTGTTAGTAGTTTTAATATAATGAGTTGTAAAAGTATATTGATTTAATTCCAATTTCCATCAAATAAGACAACCTTGATTATAATTGGATTGAATGTTGTATCTAATAAATCCACCTAAATACTTTGAATCCTTTTGAATTAAAAATTCAACCGGTAGTAAATCTATGCGCCATTTTCTCAATGTTTTGAGACAGGCTAATGTTTCTTTTTCATGTATTGGATACTTTAATTCAACGAGATTGAATGTCCCATTTGTATACTTGCAAAGTAAATACTTTTTGTGCTTGGGAGGTTGTGCCAAAAGGCATCCTACCCATGTATCCTTGCTTGCATCAATTTGTACTATTAGTTTATCCTTTGGAAGATAGTTATAAAGAGTTGGTAATTTCTTACAGATCTCTTTGAGTCTTTGAACTGCTTGTGTGTCGTCTCGAGTCCAGCTCCACTAAGTTTTAGTGTTGCATTTCAGTTGTAAAATTTTTCTTTCTTTGGGTAATTCTTTTTAAAATCCTTGATCAGATATATAAGTTAATAATCCAAGAAATTGCTGTACTTGCGTTTTATTAGTTAATTGATATGGGAATAATTGTAACTTTTTTAAAATATTGGGTTGTAATTTTAAAAATCCTTGATGAAATATTATACCTAAATATTCAATAGTTGTGCAATTCTAGCCTTTCTTTTACTTAATATTAAACCTTTGTCCTTACATCTTTGTAATACTATTTTAACCTTTTTCAAATGAGCATCCTTATCTTGATTAGAGAAAATAATATCATCTATATAAACAAAAGTAAATTCTTCTAATCCTTCTAAATTGTTATCCATAAATCGTTAATAAATACTAGGGGCTTGTTTTAATCCAAAAGGTAATACATTCCATTGGTAATGTTTTTGAAGAGGACATGTAAAAGCTGTTAATTCCTTTGTATTATTATGTAGTATAAGTTGCCAGTAACTAGATTTTGCCTCTAATGTAGTAAACCAATTATATCCTTTAAGTTTATTTATAATATAATCTTTCCGAGGTAGTTTATATGCATCTCCTATGGTAGCATCATTTAATTTTTTATAGTTTATAACCATCCTTCTTTTTCCTCATTTTTTTCGGCTGAATTAGTTACATAAAAAGTGGGTGCATAGTGTTTACTAGTACTAGGGCTAATGGGTCCTTTATCTAAAAGTTCGGTGCATTCTAAAATAAATTCTTTCACATCTTGTTGTGTGTAAGGAATATTATTTCGTATATTAATTTCTTGTGTAGGATCCTTAAGTCTAATTTCATTAAGCTCTTGATTTTGTTTTTGAATGAGATCTAATGGGTTTTCATTA
The DNA here is from genome assembly GCA_026413385.1 of Erythroxylum gracilipes. NCBI lineage: Eukaryota > Viridiplantae > Streptophyta > Magnoliopsida > Malpighiales > Erythroxylaceae > Erythroxylum > Erythroxylum gracilipes. The sequence continues at coordinate 7,835,588 of JANZLC010000002.1, forward strand.
CAGACTTCATTGAGTAAAGTGTCTATTTCTAATTATAGGGACATATTGCTACAACAATTAGATCTCAAGCAAGCATTGTCCTGATAGATACATCAAGACTTCTAGAACTAGCTTATGAACTTCGTAAGGATATTATCCAGTTTCGTAAGAATAATGTTTCTTTGATCAATCAACTGATTGATTAATAAAGATGTATTTCGAATATAAGCTACATCTGAAACCATTAATTTTTTTTGTATCAAGAAATCGAAAAAGAACAACTAAAATATATGCAGATCTATAAAGATCATATCATTATAGCCAAAGAACATCAGCATCAACAACTTTTAGATGAAGCAAGATTTTTATTATCTCAGACACAATATATCTATGCTTCAGTCAAAAAGGATAGATTAGAAGCCCAGCAAGACATACAATGATTAATTGATTAAATAATCATGATATTTTATTTTCTCAATTATTGCATGCATTATTTATTAATTCTTTGTCAAAATTATTTATGTTATCTTTATATTCAACCATTAATTATCTTTCTTACTCTTACTTTAATTTATATTCTACCTATGGATTTAGATCATTATTTTCATACTTGTATACATTACATGTTTATTAATTTAGATTTTTTATAGAGACGATTATTTAATCTTGAATTATTAGATTATATTATGAATTTTAATAACGACGAAGAATATGTTGGAACCTATTCAGATGAAGAAGATAATAATTCTATCGATTATCCTGGAGATGAATTTTATTCTCTTTTGATTAACGACGATGATGAATAATTGCCCCATTTGTGTAAATATTAGAGAACAAATTATAAACACTCAAGATACCATAGCAAATTATATAGATCAGATACAATATTTTGAATCTCAGATTACTAGAGTCAATAGATTAGCCCTTAGACCTCATTATAATTCTTTAGAAACTATAAGACAATTGCGTCAGTCATATACAGAATTTTTAAGTACATTAGAAACAATTTATGATACTCATAATAACTATCATACACAACAAACATGACAACATCAAAAGATTCTAATGTCCTTGATGTAGATACATTGGAATTAACAGAATAATTATGAACTTTTCAAGTCTCTACATTACTATCGCAAGAAAAACAAAAACAAATAGCAAAAGCTTAATTAGATTTAAAACCTGGACAAGATATTCATAAGTCAATATTAAATATTATTTATTTTAGAAAAATAGTTTACGAAACCCCAGTTAGAATAGATCAATGTAGTGGTCATATTAGAATTAGTCTTATTGATCAAGAACAAATTAGCAGACAGTTACAACAAATACCAGAAAGTAAACAAAAGAAAATCGGATATATTCACCTTTCACCAATACAAATTTTATTAAAATCTATATTTCAACAAGGGATAGATACCCCTATTAGATTAGCTATTTTAGACGAAAGAATGACTAGTGTTAGTGATCAAGTTATAGGAATGATGAATGGAAATCTAAATTATGGAAAAATCAAATTTAACACACGATTAAAATTAGGAATACCTTTACTATCATCTGATTTACAGAACACGATAACAATTGCGTACAAATTTTATAAGGAAAATTTAATGACAGAAGGACAATATCCCTTTTCAATTACCTATCAAATTAGTTATGCGTTGACTAACTCTCATCATAGTATAGAATTTAAAAATAATGAACAAATTTATATAGACCAACTTTTTCAAGATGTAGTAAAAGTAGGAACCAAGTTTCATACAAAATCGACACCAATACCTTCTATACAATACCTTTTTAATTATAAAAGACATTCATTTTTAGAACCATCAACTTCAATACCCAACATTCCTTTACTCAATCGATCACACTCTGTTAGAATCGAAAGACCCCTTCAATTTATTGAACCTGTTACAAATCCAAAAATTAATCAAAATCAAAAACAATTAGATAAAATTCAAAATCAGATTACCAATCTTTCTAATTATCTTAAAAGAACTTTATGAATACATTAACGCAACAAATTTTTGAGATTGCTAATCAACAGAAACAATTAGAACAAAAGATTGATTCATTATTAGATATTCAGTCCAAAATTCTACAACAAATAAAACAGATAATTGAACAAATAAACTAAATTCCGCAAAGAAGTCCCGAAGTGGTATCAGAGACTACACAAATAATCATAACCACATGGTATGCTACTGATAGATATGTTCAAAGAATCAGAGAAGGAATTTATCTAACTAAATTAGATAGAATGTCCAAATTATTAACCATGAAAAAAGTATTAGACAATTATATTAAAATGTGTCATGAAGACATAGAAGATAATCCTTATCCAGAAAGTATTTCCGAAAGTCATAGAAAAATAGAACTATATATTCATATATTAGAAAAAGTGAATGAATGGATTAAACAAGATAAAACTAAAACATCCCAATAATTGAAAATCACTGTTCACTTTGTGATTTATTAAACACAATATAGAGATGAAACACAACAATTAGTGAATCAATATCAAATCGAAATTCAAGAAACTGTCAATACACTTATTAATTATAGAAATGATGAGAATAATGAAGACTTTGAAACACTTAGAAATAATTTACAATCTGCGCGAAATACTCTTCAATTTATTAGTGACAAATTAAAATTTTATAATAATACTTATTGGATACATTTAGTAAGAAGACATGGATAATATAGATATACTAGACCAAGAACCATTAGAAGATGTTGAAAGAAATATTCAACAACAATTAGCAGAATTAACCTCATTAGTACAAAAATTAACCCTTACTGAACAACTATATACTACTCTTAATGATAAAAATTCTAAAAACGAAAATGATGAAGTAATTTATGGATGGGAATCAGATTAAGAAGTATTTATAGAAGATAAACCTGAGACTAGTAAATCAAGAGAATTAAAAATAAAGGATAAAATTACGGGTTATAAAAGAATAAAGGAATTCCAACCCACTAATTATCAATGGACAGAAGATGAAGATTTTTTAAATCAACAAGGATATTATTATAAAGGGTCAAAAGTAAGAAAATATCCCACAGAATACAAACCAAAACATGTTACTATAGGAACAGAAGGAATACTAAATTTGGATTGCACTACAAACGCAGAAGAATTAATATTGGAATGGGTCAATAAACTGCAATTATTATTACGGATAGAAAAACCTTTCGGTGAGACACTTAACAAAGAATCATTATGGAATTTTATAGTCTATAAAACTTTAGGTATAGTACAAAGTTTTCTCCAGGAAAATGAACAAGCTCTACATAATACCCCTCATTTTCAAGTAGCCACAACTAACACAGATTTATTTCACGTCATCTCTAGTGAAATCTATAAGGAATTCTTAGGAAGAGATATAATATTTCATAAAGCCGAAGTAGCTAATGCAAAACGATTAATAGCATTAAGACATTTAAATAATATAAGAATTTGTGATATCTGTTATTCAGAAAATTATATTTGTGAGTATAGTAAATATTATTATAAATTATCAAGATCAGAACAAGAAATGTATATACACGTTTTTATCCAAAAATTACCTTATCCCATGAATTTAAAGGTTCAACAAAAATTTCAAGAACAAACGGACAATCATACCATTGCTAACAATCTCGGTGGAGCAATAGCAGTAACTCGAACATTATTAGTAGAACAATGTCTGGAATTAACACTTAAGAAAATTTTAAAAACATTAAAATATACAACCCTGTTGTGGCCAAAATGCAGAAGTACCACAACAATACGGATATGAACCAATAAAAAGAAACAATATAGAAAACGAAGAAAACCTTATTATTCTAAATATAAATGGAAAAGATATCCATCCAAATATTTCAAAAGAAAACCCTTTATACCCTTTCATAAACCCTATAGAAAATATTTTCAAAGACACAAATATAGACATTATAGCCCAAACAAAAAGATTGCCCTCAGAAAAAGAAAAATTGTAAATGTTGGATTTGTAAAGAAGAAGGTCATTATGCAAATAATTGTCCCAAAAGAAATGATAAACAACATAAAAATAATGTTCATATTTTATATTCAACGTATCAAAACAATTTAGAACCTATTGAATCTGACTATAATACTTATTCTACTATCTCTAGGAATCTAACAATGGATCTGATACTCAAAACAACTAAGAATCAATAGTTGAATCCCAACACCACTTTTATTCAAGTAGTAATTTGGAATAAAAAAAGTTAATGCCTATATAGATACAGAAACAACCATTTGTATTGCCTCTAAACAGCTCTTAACTACATGGAAAAAATTAGACAAACCATTACAAATTAGGATAGCAGATGGAAGTTTCAAGTTTATTTGGTATGTTAGTTACTATAATAATATAGTAAATGAGAATTATACATTTTCTTTTTTTGTTATTTTTTTTTCAATCCCTTCAATCTATCAACAGGAATCAGGATTACCATTAATTATAGGAAATAATTTTCTTAAATTATATAATCCATTTTGTCAATATTTACATTACATTACATTAAGAACTCCGTTTATAAAAGCTATTAACCAAAAATCTGTCATTTTAAAAATACCTATATATCACACTACTTATTACCAACAACTTAAGAGTATAAATGCTAAATTAGATTATCTACAATTCTATCTTCTAAACAATATGTCCCTACAATTAGAAATAGACACTTTACTCAATGAAGTCTGTAGTGAAAACCCATTAGATCCCATTAAAAATCAAAATCAAGAGCTTATTGAAATTAGACTTAAGGATCCTAATTAAATGATGCTATCATAGGAGATGCATATAACCTACCTCGGAAAGATTACAATATTATAATAATTTTATTTCCAATAATAATTAGAAGAGATTTAATAATAATATTTAATAGTTATTATAATAATGGAAATAAAATTATTATAATATTGTAATCTTTGCGAGGTAGGTTAT
>JANZLC010000002.1:7842001-7866649 GCA_026413385.1 Erythroxylum gracilipes
AATTCTTTAATCGAACAACTATACAAAATGCAACACTTTTCACAAGTTTTCAAATTTGTTCATAAATAAATAAACAAATGCTTCAAATTTCCATAAGTCACAAAATCCCTCATGTCGTGTCATATAAGACACATTCACAACTACACATAATTTCACATAGCAATTTACATAGCAATTCCCAATCATTCAAGAATGCACAATTTCCAAGACATTCAAACAAAATGTCATTCTCATATTAAAATCTCACACAGTTAAGCACAAAGAATGTAAGCATCATAGCAATTCCTTAAAATCATAAATCAAACCATTTTTGTAATTTATCAATTCAAACAATTTTCATAATTTTCAATTCAAATCATTCAAAAACATTTAATTTAACAATTTTCTCAATTTTATCAAATCATTCAAAATCAACTTAAATAAACTTTCAAAATCTTTTCTCTTCTTGATTTTTCGAAAACTTGTAACAATTTTTCAACAACGCTAATCATTCGAAAACAAATAAATTTAACCATTGAACAATTTTTCAAAAATTCTTCAGAAACAATAATTTCGAAAATCCTTTCTTTCATGATTTTTCGAAACACATAATTATTCTTAATAAATCAACGCAATGAAATCAAACCATTCTAGCAAGTTCTTAAACTAATTGTCCAAATCATTTCAAAAGCATTTGGAAATCTTAACTTTTCAAACATTTGCATAAATAATATTTTCTAAACAATTTCAAAAGTACTCGGAAATCATAATTTTTTTCAAACATTTGCGTAAACAATATTTTATAAATAATCTCTAAAGCATTCGGAAATCTTAATTTTCCAAACCTTTACATAAACCATATTTTATAAACACTTTCAAAAATATTCGAAAATCATTATTTTTCAAACCTTTTCATAACCAATATTTTATAATTCATTCCGAAAGTATTCGAAAATCATAAATTTTTCAAACATTTTCGTAAACGATATTTTATAAACGATTTCAAAAATAATCATTTTCCAAACCTTTACTTAAACACGATTTTAAAATCAATTCCAAAATATTCGGAAATCCAAATTTTCAAACACTTAGAACTTGGAACAATTTTTCAAACCATTCGAAATCAATACCAAAATCTGATATTTTCTTTCTTTCACCTTCTCGAAATCATTTGGAAACCATCCTTAACAAGAGCTTAAATCATTACAAAAATCAACGAAATAAATCATAATCACACATGGTCATACTTGAGAATCATCTTGCCCGAAGGCACTTTTCGAATTTCGATTTTTCATAATTATTTCAACATTATCAAAACATTCAAAATCATTGAATGACCAATTATCACTTCATTCATAAAGAATAAATTTTAGAATTTTCCTCACTTTATCAGAATTATTTTTAAACAATGACTTTATCCATTCGGAAATCATAATTTCAAACATTTACATCCTTTTTCAAACATTTTCATCAACAATAATTTATCAAAAATCAAATTTTGCTTTCTTTAATTTTCAAAAATTCACATATAGCTTATAAATCAAAATATAAATATGATACCCACCTTATTTCCATACTAGCAACTTGTCCATATCATCAATTTGACCATTCCTTCTTTCCTTCTTCCAATTGAAAATTACCTAAGCCATAATCATTCAAATTCACATCATAAATAACATAATCTTCAAAAATAACTTAGGAAATCCAAAATCATCATGTTTCAAGCCATCTAAAACCAACAATTTCTAAAAACCCCAAACTCAAACCTTAGGCATAATCCCTAACTTACATTAATCCAAAATTAATCCTCAATCAAAGCATAAACACTTCAATTAACCATAGGAAAACTCAATCCATATCCTTTCCAAGCCAAATCAACCATTAAACTCATCAAAAATTCAAAATCACAAAAACCTCTCTCTTACCTTCTCTCTCTTCATTTTCGAAAATCCATTAGCTCCATAGGAAACTTGTGTCTTCTTCCTTACTTTCCCCTTGAAGAGCATCAAAAACCCTCTAGAACCTTGGAGAAAACGAAATCCCAGCTGCTGTCTTCACCTTCTTCTTCTTCTCCTTCATCCGATGCTTCTCTCTTCTCTCCCTCTCTCATTTTCGTTTTCTTTCTTTCCTTGCTATTTTCGTGAACTTCCTGCTCCTTTCTTTGGGTAAAAATGAAAACCATTAATTCATTTTAATGCCATGTCATTAATGAGGGAGGAATGACCAATTTGCCCCTCCATTTTAGCCTATGTCCAAGTTTGCCCCTGCACAGGATTTTGAAAAACTGATACCTTGCGTCCTGATTTTGAGTGGCTAGATGACATAATTTGGCCAAACTTGCTTCTTGAAAATTGTTCCTCTATGTCTCCTCCTTAAAAAAGACACCAAAAACGCTCAATTAGGATCAAAACCGAATGAGTTATGGCCAAATTTCTATCGGATCTGCACAAAATCCGAGACTGAACATTAACTCAACTTTGACTCAAACTTTATCGACCTTAGGGACTAATTTAAAATTCTATCCCTTCACTTAGTTGTATCCCCATATCTTAATTTTATTTGGCCTCAAGAATCGTCTCAATCGGAGCTCCACAGCTCCCGAATTTTGCAAAGTACCGAACCATGTTCAGAAACTTTCTCAACTCACTTGATTAAAATCAAATCACCATCAATTCAATCTCCTAAAATTCATAATTCTTCATGAAACTGAAATTAATTATCTTAGGAATCCAACGCTTCAAAAATCAAGTCAATCGGATATCGGACGAAGGAATTATAAGCAAAAGATTGAAAAAGGGTCGGATTGAAAATCAAAGAACCGAACGAATTTTGCAAAAATCATAACTCTTAGTCCCGATATCGAAAAATTGCATACTTTATGGCTACAGAAAACTCTCGACAAACACTACAAATTTCATGTAGATCATTTTCTCAAATTTTGCCTAAATCAAAAAGTCAACTTTTTATTCCCAAAAGTCAAACTTCAAACAAAATAATACTTAACTTTGACTGATCATAACTCTCACTTTCGATATCGAAAAATAGCAAACTTTATGGCCACAGAAAGCTCTTGACAGGAGCTACAAGTTTCCTGAAGATCATTTTCTCAAATTCTCCCAAAATCAAAAAGTCAACTCTCAAGTCAAACTTTCTATCTCCCAGAAGTCAACTTTCTTAATTTTTTTCAAATTCTCTCACTTTCTTTCTTTATTTCTTGATTTTTCCACTCCCATTACAATCAACTCATTCACTTGAACTTTCATTAACCATACAAATCTCCACAATTATCAAGAACATCGAAAACTCATAATTCTTTTCTCATAATTTCCTTAAAGCATAAATACTTCCATTACACAATGCATATATAAAACAATGATTTTTTATATCATTTCTTATTTCTCAATTCCACTGAAAAATCGGAGTCCAACATGAACTACTTATTAAACTCCTATTTGGTTGATTTGAATGAATGATGAGCTCATACCTTGCAATATATTGAGAAATTGATTTGGCTAAATTGTGTAGGGTTATATAATGAGAATTAAAACTCTATAGACCTACAGTCATCAAGTTAATTAATTAGTTAAAGAGAGATCTTGGCTAATTAGTTTATGACCCATAGGATAACTTCATAACTAGTTGAATTGGTGGACTGATTTTGTAGATTGAGATATTGCTTAATCATCTCCATTTAATTTGGCTAGGGATAATTAATTGCACCTTGGGAGAGGGTAGTTAATACATTAGGGCATCTTAGGTAAGGTACAATTTAATTAACAAGGTAGGAGGGAGATAAGATAGGGAAAAAGTGATCTTTAATTGTTAAATCTTGAATTCTAAGTTTCTACACTTTTGCTTTATCATTTTTTCATTTTTAGTTGTTTGATTTAGTCTAGTTTTTTAGTTTATATTCATTAAAATTGGTTCTTAAACAAAGAGCAACCTGAATTAAATGGTTCCTAAGCACAATCCTTGTGGGATCGATATCTACTTTTTACTACAAGTTACGACCTGTATACTTGTGGTTTTGAGCGTAAAACTAGTAGTTTGTTTTGCAATCAACACATTCTTTTCTAAAAGAATCCTGTGTATGCAAATCGCTAGACTGATTCCTTTTATGTTCACTAAAGTCCAACCAATTATAGTTTTGTATTCTTTAAGTAGTGTCACCAATTTTTCCTTTTGACCTTCAGTCAACCTTTTTGAAATGATCACTGGTAATGACTCTCCATATAGACATATTTAAGGTAATCAAATAGGGCTTTCAATTCATTTTCTTTTAATTTATAGGAAGTTCAGCATTCAAAGTTTTCGAATCTATTTGCATTGTTGATAGTGACTATGCAACTTCACAAGTTTCATCAATTTGCTCATTCACTCCTGATTTGACCTTAAACTCTAACTCATCTTCAATATTTTCTTCATTAAACAAATCCTGAACAATATCCATATGATAGACATATTGAAGATCATTAGGGTATTTTATTTCTTCGAAAATATTAAACTTTACTATCTCTCCATCAAACTCTACAGAAAGAGTATCCTCATCCACATCAATTTTTGTCTTAACTGTCTTCATAAACAACCTACCCAATAGAATTGAAGCCGAATGTTCCACACTATCTCCATCCATTTTTAAGATGTAAAAATCTACTGGAAATACCAAACCATTAACTCATAATAAAAAATCCTTTATAACTCCAATAGGACAAACATACGAATGACCAGCTAGTTGGATAATCATATTAGTTTCTTGCAAAGAATTCAGATTTAAAGCTCGATAAATTGAGTATGGCATGACACTAATAGATGCACCTAAGTCTAGCATGGCACGCTTAATTTTCTATTACCAATAACACAAAGAATTGTAAACATACCTGGATCTTTGCATTTTTTGGTAATTTCCTATTTCTCACAACTGATAACTTTCTTACCCAAAATTATTCTCTCCTTGTCCTTCAGCTTCCTTTTATTCGTGCATAACTCCTTTAAGAATTTTGCATAGTTTGGAACTTGCTTGATGGCTTCCAAAAGTGGTATATTGATTTCCACCTTTTGAAAGTTTCTAAGATCTCTCTTTCATATTCATTATCTTTTAGTTTAGCCAACCTGCTAAGAAAAAGGAGGTAAATGTGCATTAATTGATATTGATAAAGATGAATCATTTTTTTACTTTTATTGATTCTTGAGTTAGAAGTTCTTCCTTCTTTTCTCCGTCATCGTGCTTTTCTTCCTCCATTGGTAAAGAAGTTTCAGTTTGAATTTCCTTACCACTTCTCAAAGTTATTGCACTCACATTCTTCTTAAGATTTACCACCGTTTGGGAAGATAATTTCTCCGATGCTTGAGCTTCCAATTACTTACTAAGGTGAATAATTGAGTGATCTAATTTCCTAAGGCTTGTCCTTATTTCCTGTTAAAATTGTTGAGTATTATTAGCAAACGCCTTAACAATTTCATTTAAAGACACACCTGAATTTGAAGATTGAGGATGAGCATATGTGGGAGCTTAAAGTTATTTATTAAAATTATGAGGTTGATATCGTTATTGGCCTCCTTGATTTCCATAGATTAAGTTTGGATGATCCCTCCATCCTGGATTGTAGTAATTGGAATAAAGGTCATACTTTCGTTGAGGTTGACCAGGAAAGCCCCCTATTGCGTTAGCTTTTTGAAGAGAGTCTTGTTGTAATATAGGGCACATATCCGTAGGATGTCCAGAAAATGAACATATTTTGCACACTCTTGTCGATTGCAATTGACCTACAGCCATTTGATGAACTAGACTGCTTAAATCAGAAATTTTATCCTCAAGGTGCATATTACTTACCTCATTCATACGCTTAATAGCTCCATCCATTCTTGTCCCAAATTGTTGAGAATTTTTGGCCATAATTGATATCAATTATCTAGTCGCCTTAGGTGTTTTGCTTACCAGAGCTCCTCCACTAACTGCATCGACCATACTTCAATCCATTGACAATAGTCCTTCATAAAAGTATTAAATCAGAAGTTGATCGAGAATTTGATGATATGGACAGCTGGCACATAACTCCTTAAACTTTTCCCAATATTCATATAATGTTTCTCCTGTAATTTGTCTTAGCACATATATCTCCTTTTTTATATTCACCGCTCTTGATGTAGGAAAGAACTTCTCCAGAAACATTATTTTCATCTTATTCCATGTTGTCACTGAGCCAGGGGAAAAAAGTATAGCCAATCCTTTTCCTTATCCTTCAATGAGAATGGAAAGGCCATGAGATTAATTTGTTCTTCTGTCACCCCTTATGGCTTCATTCCAGAGCAAACAACATGAAATTCCTTCAGGTGTTTATACAGATCTTCACCTGCAAGACCACGAAAAAATAGGCAGTAAGTGAATCAAACCAGATTCTACCTCAACATTTGGAAATTGAATGCATAAAGGTTGTTGAATCAAATTCGGTGCCACTAACTCCCTCAACATTCTAGGGTTAAGATTTTCCATCTTTTCGTCTGCTTCTTGAAAATTAGAGTCTTCACCAATTGTTAGATCTAATTCAACTTTCACGTCTGAAGATGAAGGTCCACTTCCTTGCTTAGTCTCTTTTCTCAAACGACGCGTTGTCTTTTCAATTTTTGGATTATATTGCAATTTACCTGTCTAAGAAGCACGAGTCGTACAAGATAAGAGGTTAGCAGTAAACGTAAAAATAAAAACACAAAGAAACTAAGAAACTTGAAATAGTTCCCTGGCAATAGCGGCAAATTTTAGTAGGGTTATCAAAGCCCCCAAAATAATTCCTATTCTTCAAACTTTTGTAGTAGTCATGGAATCAGGTCGAATCCTTAGAGAACTAAACACTAGCTTCTTAATTTCAAGTAATAAAAGTAAATAGGGGGTTTGATTAAATAACTGATTAACTAAAATTAATATGAAAAAAATAAATCAACTGAATTTAAATACAAGAAAATCAAGATTACCAAAATCCAATTCAAGGGAAAGATCTCATCTAATTGTAACTTTGATCATTGGTCTAAAAAGAATATTTTCATGATTCAAGCAGTTAGTCTGAAACATATTAGGATAGTCGTAATATGTAACACCCAAATACCCCCTGGGAGGATACATGGGTGCCACCCAAGACAGAACAAACAAACCGAAACATTTATCAGACATGTAGTTTTAGAATTTACACTTAACACGCATAATATTACATCTCATAATTCCAGAAACAAATTCAAATAATATTTACAGGCCCAAACAAACTAAACAAAATACATATTCGAGCGACACAAAACTCAGACTCATTTGGCCACTGCAATTATCTTAATATTGTCCAAAAAATTCGAAGTGTCATTAAACCAACTTACCCGAAAAATGCCATTTGACAAAACATAAATCGGACTAAAGTTACTTAATATGCTAACCCCTAATTTGGAGCGTTACACATGAGATTGTTAACGATGAGGATTGTGGTTGAATTTGAGACTAGTAGTTTGATTTAGGAATTTTGGTCCCAAAACAATGTAGTTTAGTTGGTTTAATTAAACGGCATAATTTATTTAAGCTTAATTAGTTATTTTAATTAAATATAACATATATAAGTATTTAGAGTCAGTAAACTTAACAGAGATACTACTTAACAGAGATACTAAAGTGAAACTATAATTGAAAAAATTAAAAGTTTAAGTATTTAATTATTAATTTTTTTAAATCCAAGCTATAATTATAAAATTAAACCAAGTTTAAGATTTATTTTTAATTACCCCAATTTAATCAGATGGATCCGACCCGTTTCACGTTCAGGTCTATTTTACATCCGTACAGTTAGCTCTGCTTTTTTTTAATGTATGATGAAATAGCCACAAAGAGGTCTAGAGAGACGGTAGTTTGCGAATTGCGACTGAGAGAAAGAACAAGAAGAAGAAGAAGTTGAAAGAAACAGGGCTTGCAGATAAGCGCAAAACAATAATTGGAGAGCGATGTCCAAGAAATTATTGCAGCCAATTGGCCAAAAGAGGCTTACCAATGTTGCTGTGGTTCGCCTGAAAAAGCACGGCATTCGCTTCGAAATCGCTTGCTACAAGAACAAGGTCCTTTCTTGGCGCTCCGGCTTGTAAGTTTCATTTTCTTTAATCTTTTTTAACTTTTATTATCATTAGAAAGTTTACCCCTTAACCCAATCACTTGTTATTCTTAAACAGCGAGAAAGATTTGGATGAAGTGTTGCAGTCACAAACGGTTTATTCCAATGTTTCTAAAGGAGTTCTTGCCAAGTCCAAGGATTTGATGTTGGCTTTTGGGACTGATGATCAGTCCAAAATATGCCTGGAGGTGCCCATCATAAACCCATTTCGTTTTTCACCCTGAAAATGTGTGATCTTGATTGATTTATGAGTGAATTGATTTCTCTGAGTTAGATATTGGAGAAAGGGGAGCTTCAAGTTGCTGGAAAGGAGAGGGAATCTCAGTTGTCCAGTCAGTTTCGGGACATTGCCACCATTGTTATGCAGAAAACCATCAATCCTGAAACCCAACGCCCTTACACTATTAGCATGATCGAGCGTCTCATGCATGAAATTCATTTCGCTGTTGACCCCCATAGCAGCTCCAAGAAGCAGGTCATTCTATGCTGCGTCGTGGCCTTTTCTTTTTCTTGACGTCTATCTAGTCTTCCGGTTGGCTTTGTTTTGGAATTGTCCAAATTTATGACCGCATATTCCTAAGTTCTAATGTTAGTTTCGTGTATTTTGTGTAGGCCCTTGAACTCATTCGTGAGCTTCAGAAACAGTTCCCAATCAAACGGTCTCCGATGAAACTCCGGATCACTATGCCCGAGGCAAATTGTGTTTCTTTTCTTGAAAAAATGAATGCTTGGAATGCTAAAAATGTTTCAAAGGATGAATCTGGAAATCAAATATCTGTAGTAAGTTTTCTTTACTAGTTGCTGATCTGTTTCTATGTACAATTATTTACTATCATTTTAGTACATAATGCATTTCTTTGAGGATTTGCATGTGTGCTTTATCTCCCCACTGTCAGATTTTGAGGCTTATGCTTTTGAGTAAAGTAACTGGAGTTGGAAAATTTTGTTTGCAACAAATGTAAATGGCAAGAGGACGGATTGTTATTGGTAATTTTATTTTCTTTGTTTGTAAACAAGAGTAAAGTAACTAACAGTTAATCCGTATAGGAATAACAATCCTACAAGTTTTACTGTTTATGAGGGATTGTTCTCAATTGTTCACAATCGTTGACAAAAAGAAAAAACTGACAGCCTCATTGAACAGTTTTTGGTTAAACCCAACTATCCAATTACCACATATCATTTGTTCTTAATATATTTGAGTTCTTATATTTTCCCATTCTCTGTTGCCAGTCCCATCTAGTAGTCCTTCACAATCTGTGCATCTGACATAAATGGGGTAAGGTGATTTAGAGCCAAAGTTTGGATAGTTAAAGAGACAAATTCCCAGTAATATGATTCCAACAGTCATTCTGGAACCACCTTGCCAATGTAATAGCCATTCCTCAAAGATACCTTTGGCTCTGGTCAGAGAATGCTACTTGTACCAGGTTTAATGTGCACCTTGCCTGATCAAGCCCCGCGATCTTGATGTGTAATATACTATATAGCAAGCATAGCATATATATCCCTTCTTGAGCTGCATATTCCGACCATTTTAGCTACAACGTCAAGAGAATCAGTAATGCATGTTTCAGAGATTTCCACTTGTTGTGTCTGGCTTTAATGGATTGAGGCCTAAGTAAGATAGATCATATGATGGCCCATGTGGAAGTAGTTACTGCCGGTGTATCCCGATATCAGAGTATGCAGTAAGAACAAACATATAAAAGATTAGAAAGAAGAGGTGACTCCATGGATTGTCAAAGAATGTGATAGTTTAGCAAATTTGTTTGAATTTTGCTGCAATATATCTATCATAGCTAAAGGGTTGAGAGTTCCATGGTTCACTTAGATGATCAAACTTCTCACATGAGTTGTACCTATTTGTTGAACATTACTCGTCAAATCTTGTGCCATTTGTCCCCTGTATACATAACCCGCTATATATATATATGGAAGCACTTTAAAACACAAACTTGTTCTGTACCAACAATTTTGTGTATATATGTTGTACTTCTTTGTGCATCTCTGATCTTGCTTCACAACTATGGGGATTTATTACATAAATCGGCTTTTTTGTGGCAAAATGAACTGGCTTCTGCATTGTTAATCCAAAATTTGACTTTTGTTCTGTTTTATGTTCTTTAAGATTTTTTGTTAGATTGAGTATGTTTCTGCATTGACTTTTAACATCATGCTCCCTGAATATACCCTCCTACAATCTGCATTTCTTTTGGGCCATACAGAATACTGTTTTCGTGTTTGATTTTGTCCACGGGCATGAATTTGCTCTTCTTATGGAACTCTTCCTTTTTCTTTTGGCTATTGCAGATATGTGAAATGGATCCAGGTTTCTTTCGTGATTGTGATGCTTTAGTCAGGAATATGCAGGGCCGGTTGGAAATTCTTGCAATCTCTGTGCATTTTGAAGGAGACTCCCATGTGGATGATTATGAGGATTATGAAGATGTCACATCAAACCAACCTAAGGAATCTGTTGATTCTGTTGTCCAAATGGCTGAAAAGCTTAAACAGCAAAGCATTTCAATTGAGAAGAGTAGGGACACAGAGGTTAACGATCAGAAAAAGAATGTTGAGGCAGAGGTAAAGCAGTACATGTGTAGTA
Source organism: Erythroxylum gracilipes (assembly GCA_026413385.1). Lineage (NCBI taxonomy): Eukaryota > Viridiplantae > Streptophyta > Magnoliopsida > Malpighiales > Erythroxylaceae > Erythroxylum > Erythroxylum gracilipes. Next base: position 7,852,721 of record JANZLC010000002.1, read on the forward strand.
CTTGTAATGCATTTGTTGGGGATGCTAAACAATACAGGGATCATTTTAAGAGTGATTGGCACAAACATAATTTGAAGCGCAAGACTCGGCAACTTCCACCTCTTACAGCAGAAGAGTGCTTGGCTGATGTTGACCTGAATGACTCAAAAGAAGACTTGAAAGATTACTCCTTTTGAGCTGCAGCTTTCAAAACCTCCTTGCACGTTTACACTATCAATTTGTACAATACAGGGTTGTTTTTAATGACATACATGCGTGAGTTTACAGAGGTTACCAACGGGAATCTTGTCCGTCCACAAAAATCTGAAAGTGCAACATGATCTCAAGTACTGTACTTGAAAAATGTTTCTTGCATCTTCTCATGTGTTTGAAATTTGGTGTGGAAGGTAGGGAAAAAACTGAAAGGTCAGACTTTCATTGCCTACAAGCTAATTACATCTATAGTTAGTTACGAAATTTAATAGCGTTTGCTACTGTGTTGTTCTTTTAAACTGAGTAACCTGCTAGTCATGTGTTTTGTTCGACTTATAACTCATATTTCTTGGAGTGGTGAGTGATGCAATGCAACTCTTTAAATCCAGCCATGATGCAGCATGTCTGATGGTGAGATGTGATAAATGAGCACTCCCTTGTGCTGGACTGATTTGATGCTAAGAAATACGAAAAGTAAATGCGGCAAGCCCTTGCGCTTCCATGCACCAGAGTAACGGAAAAAGCAAAGCAAAAGAAGACTGAAAGTGATTTTTGTTGTGTAGGAAAGTCACTCATCTAATAGAGTGCATGTATACGGAGGTCGTGTTATTGTCTTACGGGCTTAAATTTTATAGTGAAGGAATAAACTTTTGATTGGAGGCAAAACATTTTATATCACACAATTCCATATGTTGCCCCAAGATGAGTCTCGTATACAGAATTTAGCAAGACACAGAGACTGAGCAAACTGACGCAGTGTTTTCTTTTGTTTATACTTGCACAAACATAGCTGTGATGTTGTCTTCCCAGCTTTTTGTCTTTGATGGACCCAACTTTGTGATAGAAGCGCTTGAAATCCTAGGATTAACCACTTGTATTGAAGCGAGAGCCTTCTACATTCGAAGTGTATTCAAATTCTTCACCTGCGTACTCCTTATGCAATTTATTTCCAAAGACCATGACGGTTCATTCTGATTGATGTGTTTGTTATTGAGTAGTCTCTTTTTGAGGCCAGAAAAAAGTTGGGTCTACTAAATACTAATAGTTGCAAGACTGAGCAACTTTTCCTTGCCACAAGAACTGTCCAGATATGTAATGATCCAAACACACCAAAAAGAAGCCGCAAATGCTAATAATCGAAATGGGAAATTAGTATTTCCAGCTTTACTGATGCTGTGGCCGTTGGATTTCTCTTTGATTGCTGCCTATGAACGAGGAAATATCTAACATATTTTGTCACATTAATATTAGTACTACCTACACCAAGGCTAGCTAGTTGTTTCATATTGCAACTAAGTAAACAATGTGATCAATATTATGTTAAATGACAGGGAAAAAAGAATAACAAGCATATGTTAAAGAGAATTAAGTAAGAGAAAATGGTAGACTGGAGTTAAAAATTTGTTGCTTAATATGTTCTTTCTTCTCTCCGCAACTACTAGTCAGGTTATTGGCTTTCCAAGTTTCCTGGAAGTATTATGATCTACATCCACCAGATGAGCTTTACCGTTAACAAATGAAAGGTCATTGTAGCATGGAAACTAGCTCAGTTGGACCTTTAAAAATTTTACAGTTGAAAGTCTCACTTTCCTAAAATGAATGTCATCCACATGAGCTCCAGCATATCCAACACCTCATAATCTTACAGCCATATCCACTTTCCTGATATTCCATAAACCAAACAAATAAAAAAAGATAAAAATCTTGCAAACGCTCTTGTCCAAGACACCGTGACCACACTTAAATTGTAGGGTAGTAGTGGTATATACACTCAACCAGCGACAAAGCAAAGACTGAGAGTAGAAAATGGCTATGAAGAACTGTTTCCAAATGACTACAGTCTGCAATACAACTAGAGCCGGTGTTTATCATCCATTTGCTTCTTTGGAAAAACCTCATTTTCCAATTCCAACAAATAGTGGAATACTTCACACACCCATTCTATCCCTCTCTTCTTCCTCCTCATTCTTTGGTCCTTTCAGAGGCAGATACCAGAAATCTCGCATAGTTTGCAAAGCCCGCGGAGCTTTAGACCAAGGTTTATTTCTAACTTTCCTAGTCTCCCTTTTTCTCATCTTTTCTTTCGTCTTAGACTATTCTTAGAACTATACTATACCTGCAGTGCAAGTGGCAACAGACTCAAGCTGGGACGAGCTTGTGATAAAAAGCGACAACCCTGTACTGGTGGAGTTTTGGGCACCATGGTGTGGGCCATGTCGAATGATAGCTCCTGTGATTGAGGAGTTGGCAAAAGAGTACGCTGGGAAGATCTCATGTTACAAGGTAAATACAGATGATTGTCCGAACATAGCCACTAAGTATTCTATTAGGAGCATACCAACTGTGCTTTTCTTCAATAAAGGTGAAAGGAAAGAAAGTGTCATTGGTGCTGTGCCCAAGTCCACTTTGTCTGGTGCCATAGACAAATATCTAGACGCTTGAGTTGAAAAGTAGCTAATTATTCCTGTATTTTCTCTCACAAATAAATATTTTATAAGCTTGATGTATATTAATGTTTTGATTACTCCCAAGTCCCAAGTAGTTTTTCATTATTAGGTTAAATTTCGCTGCTACTAACATTAACAAAATTGCAATCAATGTTAGTTTTAGAAAATTTCAATTACAAGTGGATTGTAATGATGATACATATAAGAAAGATTTGAGCCATATAAAATTAACAAGTCTGTTAAGTTTTAAAAAAAGGTGATAGTGTACAAATTAAGAGAATATTTGGCATTTTTAATTAAAAAAATCAAGAATTTACTTGGCGTCTGCCATATAAAAGGTGAGTTCTTTGAACCATCCTTGAGCCTTGGCCATGAATAAACACTCCGTGTGCGAAAAGATGACAGAAGACGTACTAAGCAGACACCGAACCATCTCATGACTCAGAAGTACCCCATTTTAAAACCCAAAAACTAACAGAACCCCCATGTAATGGTGACTGAGGATGTTTGTTGGAGAAGCTGATGTGTTGGTTCGTTTATGAAAGGAACAAGCAGCACGGAATGAAGCAACTCATAAAAGCCAATTAACATAAAATTGATTAATAATAAAAACAAAAAAAAAAGGGAGAAACGCTATGCTTTTTATGGTTACTCTTTTTTTTCCTCTCGAATTAGTACAGAAACTGGGGGAGGAGCCCCGAAAACTATATTTCGATCTCTGTGAGACCTTAAGGAATGGAAAGGACCACAGGATAATTTCCTCCCCCGGAACGCTGCGAACGCAGCTACACTCAGACAGCCCAAAACATTCACTCGTGTCAATAATAGCCTTCAAGGTGATGGTTTCCAATCAAATTGTAGATTGCTATATCCATTAACAGCTCCTAACCCACTAAGCAGCTGGTTCCCCATATCCTGTTGTTGCTGACTCATACTTTGCTCTCGAACCATTGATGCCATACCCATTCGTCCATTCATTACAGAGTTATTAGCCATTGCAGCTCTAATACCATTCACCATCGCCGACTGGCCTAGTCCACCACCCATTGTGCCAAATCCACCATTCCCCATGCCGGAATTGACAGTTCCATTCCCACCATTGAGAACTGCATGAGTATTTGTTGGTATAACGCCATTGACATTTTTAACATCATTTCCCAAGGAACTAACTCCTGCAATACTTCCCGATCCGTTAAGCTGGTTGGACATAATCATTTCCTGTATCAACTTCTGAACAGGGCTCTGCGAATCACCGAGGTCTGTCTCACCAGAAAGAGCAGTCTGTTGCAAGGGAATATTGGCTGGTGAATTTGCTGAATTTATGTGATTGGCAGATGTTAATGCCGTACGAGATGTTTGTGGGGGGTTGTTAGATGAGGAGGGAGTTGGTGATTGGAAAGAAGCATTAGACTGCGCCTGTGGGATGGTACTTGAGGAACCCGGGGATGAAATCTGAACACAGTTTCCACCATATGGGCTGCTTGCGTTATTTATAGAAGTTTGCTGCCTAGAATTCATTGAATTTTGATGGAGAAGCCCAACAATAGTGCCGGCAGAGGTTGATGCAGACGCAGGATTGAGGGTGTTACTTGCACTTGATGTAGCAGCAATTTGCATAGCTGGGTCACTGCTTGAGTTCTGGGGCATTATTTGTTGTTGGTGTCGTTGCTGCTGTTCCTCAGCCTGTTGCGCTTGACTAAGAAATCCAGAAGAAGTAGCTGTCCTCCGAGGAAATTTCGCTAAACTCTCTGAAAATAATGAAATACATAGAGACCATGATTAAGAACTTATCATAATGGAAATACATAAATCAAGTATTAGGGCTTTCTCCATATTTCTAATTTGTTTCTTTTTCGTTAAAGGACTCCACCAGCATTAGACCCTCATGGATGAGATGCTTTTGATATCCTTAACCAATGCAGCAGAACGCCCAACAGTCATATTAATATCAAATAAAAAGCAAACAAGGTCAAACCCTTAACTAAACATTCTAACTGGGCTATGCTTCAATAGGATGGTAATCTCATAGTTTGCAATAATGACTTATCATACAAAAAGGACCACAAACAGTTGAATACATCAATTCAGCACAAAATTTTATCAACCAAAGGAAAGGATAGCATTTAACCATGTTAATAAACAGCCATAACATAGTCACGAAAGCAGTTTTAATTGAATAATATGAAAAGAAATTGTATAAAAGACAAGAAATTACAAGTATCATTTCCTTTTGGTTACAACTAAACGGATTCATGTCAGTGAGCAACTTGATAACCTAAGAACAATAATAGCAGCTAAAAACATTAACTTACCCATCGGACCAGTCCCTGTTTCCCGGCTGTAATCAATCAGGTCTTTCATACTGTTTACAACTTCAGATATCTGTAACATTGATCATGTTGTAAGAAGCTATTGAAAAATTAAGCAATACATCAATTAGAGAACACGATAAACACCATTATGGTGCTCAAAACAAATCTTTCCAAAAATCAAAAGTACAACTAAAAGATTTAAAACAATATTGCAAACGGTTTTGTAAGGAAATATGGATTTCAAACATCACAAGCGTAAAAGTTATATTCTGGAGAATACATGACTGAACAGGACTCGAACTAGGTAGGCAAGCCGAAGTAAATATCGAGTGAAGTTTTAGAAAATGTGAAGTAAGATAAAAGATACTGGTGTATAACAATCAGCAAAATTGACTATTGTTTCATCTCCAAAGAACTTTTCTACACGGTATAAGCTTATTGTTCAAAATTCATAACAAGTTGCACAAATAAGTAATGTCTAGAGAACATTCATATATATATGGCAATGAATTGACCAAACAGGCCCCCGAAGCCAAATTATGACCTGCCTAAAACATCCACCACTATTATATATAGATATCTAGAGGAATGGGATATTGGGAATTACGTAACAAGAAGTTTCCCAAGCAAGAAACCAAATCAATCAAGAATTAGCACCGTATTTCCCCGAAGAACACATGGCAAACAATATTTTCCATAATCAACATTAATTTAAAATCAAATAAGAAGATTGATTGGAATAGGATTGGTCATCTCTCATCAAGAGAAGTCAAAAAATGAAAAAAACTGGCTCAAAACCAAACAATTAAACAGATATATGAAAAGTAAAATCAAAAATGCCCAAATGTATATATACTGTCACCAAGCTTGAAAGAAAATAAGTATCAGCTACTTGACATGTAAGAAACACATTAAACCCATGAAGCCGAGTTAGCCTGACAAGGAAGTACAAATTCACCTGAAGGCACCGGATATATCTCTTTGTATATCCCAAATCGTTTACCAATGGAATTTCCAAGGCTTTAGCCAGTTGCCGAGCTGATACAACAAACCTACAGAAGAATAACACTTCAATAAAGGACAAAAATCCAGCTCTTCTCAGAACGGACAAAAAGTGCAAAACAGCCAGTGCACTAATGTGTTGGAATATTAGATTAAGCTGCAGATATATAAGAGGTAAAATCAAGAAAATCATCAAAATATGCCATCTCTCCTTCCTCTCTTCCAGGCCAAAAACACAGAAAATAAGGAGTGACAAGATCCAAATGCTCTTCTTCTGTTAATAATAGTCTTACAAGTTACAGTTATTCTGCAATTCTGGCGCTGATTGATTAGAAGATGCATTCTGAGTAGCAGCCTGGTACTTCGTAGCAGCAGAACTAAGTTGAGTCACCTGCGGGGACAAATTTTTAGCAAGTCTCAATAATCATAGTAATCAATTATCAGTCATTTATTATGCCAATGTTATACATTTGGCACTAGCTGTCCCCAAACTTGGAATATTTCTAATGTTGTCAAACAAAATCTATCAAACCCATTAAATGATTTGGCAGAAAAATAAAAGGGTACCAAATATCCTTGATCTGGAATCACGTATAAAAAGTCTTATTCACCAAGATTTTATAACATCATTACCTCCCACTTACAACTACACAAAGCAATTACATGACCAGTTTAATGTAACCACACCAGTAAAACAACAATGCTGATATTTTTATGTACTGATTTTTAAGAAAATTATCAATCAACAGTTTGGTTGCCAAACCAAACTGCTGGATAAAATATATGTATTTTAAGACTTAACAATGTGATATTTTCTATATAGAAATATGATGAACTTTTGTAAATATGAGATTTTCTAGGAGAGATTACTTGAAAGAACCTTCAATGATTAAGCCTTCAATTAAAAAAATATATATCTTCATACACCTCTTCCTTAATATTTTTTACCACATAATATTTACATGGAAAGGCTTGATAGATAAATAATAATTTAACTCCCCAAAAGAAGTGTATACAACACATTAGTGTGTGTGTGTGTGTGTGTGTGTGTGTGTGTGTACAAGTAATTTTCTTAAATGTAGATGAATATGTTTCAACGAATATAGACATATTTTCAATCTTGTTTTCTTTTATATTTAAAGTGGGATAATAAATCCATTTTGAAGTTCCAGTGGTTAAAAATTTAGCGTAAAGTTTAAAACAACTATACAATTTAAAATAAAACACTGACAACAAATTGAATCTTTTTGTCTCTAGATCTGGTTTGATTTGGGCTTCTGAATGGCATAAACTGGCTTAAGTGGTTTGGTTTGAAAAGAAACACTTCGAACCAAAACAAACCGCCCATGCTCACCGCTTATCAATAAAATAACAAAAACTGAGATACTTGAGCAAATAAACATATATAGATCACCTTAAATATTTAAGTTAAAGATAACATTATTCCTATTAACATTAAAAATAATTCTAGGTCATTTCCAACATTAGGAAACAAGTTCCAACATTAGCAGATTGAAAAAGTGGTAGCATATACCAAATATGAGAAAAGCCTTGATGTGACAATCTAAAAGATTCAAAAACCCATTGAAAATTATCCATAACTACTATCATATCATCAACAGGCAATAAATAAAGCACCCAAATATTGACACATCTCATAAATCATCTTAGGATAAAATCCAGTAGGGCATTACTTGCAGCCAGCTGAAATTTCAAGATAATAAATCTAATCCTATGAAGCAAATTGATGGAAAGAAAAAACTCACTAGGACAGCATGTATTTACTAAAAACCATGTAACCAACAACCAATAACAAAAAAATTTGCGAATCAACCAGCAAACCTTTGGGCCATATTGATTAGAGTCTTAAGAGAAGTTCCATTTTTAAAAAGTTCAGTAATAGATTGGAATGAAGAACTCCAAGGCATTAATATCTTGCCAATCACCTGTGGTATCAACAATCTTCTAGGTATAAGCTCTTCATGTCGCCGAGCACAGAATTCCCAAGAGCATATCTGTAGAATAGAACACAAGCACAAAAAGAGTTCATGTTCAGTTGTAAATCATCAGGAAATCAGAAGTAGCTCATCTAAACGGCAACTGATGTGTGACCTTCAAGTCTGGAGAGAAGACTATCCGTAATTGACCATCACGAACAACACGAAGTTGCTCAAAAACACTTTCCTGAATTGCTTTTGCATAGTCCAGCACAATTTGTCCAGATGTGTTTTGATACTCTCGTGGCATATCAACATACAGAAGTTCTTCCAAGGTTCCACTTTCATACTTGATTTTAAAAAGTCTAGGAAGAACCTCGTAAGTTGCCTCTGGGGAAACAATGAGTCAAAATAAGATATAAAGAAATAGTAGTTGGACACAAGAGATACATCAACTAATCCATGCAAAGTCCTATTTGTAGACTGCAGGACAATGAAACACAAAAGGAACATATCTAAATTTTACCAAAACCACGGCCTGGCTTCCGGTTGCAAATCTCACAATGCCATACATCCTGCAAAATTTGCATGCAAGGCTTGTTATCACAGGCTATGTTAACAAAGACACCGTATTTAAGAAGCTATTCAACTGTTCAGAAACTATTCTCGTTAACAAATTAATTTTGTTCCAGCTAAAGGTATCTTTCAATAAAAGCAAGAAAAGGAGCATTAAGAAGGCATGCAATGCACATTTATTTCTTTTCTATAACCAACAAATGTATTAATTAGAAATCCACGGCATATAAGAAAACATAAAACAGCCTTAATTAATGTTTGCTAAATTTAGTAAAAAAACAGACCTGAGGGAAAACACCAGTTGTTTGTCGCCCACTTCCATACATAGAAACACACCACTTCTTTTTTGCATTTGGAGCAAAGAACTCTGCAACAAACTTCCTCCAAAACTCAATATTGTTGTCCTACATGGAAAGTAAACATATTACTGTAACAAATAAATCCATAATCAACCTATGATAAAAGACCTCTGTGACAGTATCTTACTTCAGGTCTTCGTTGTTGTTGATACATGTAATGTGTAAGGCGACGAGCACATGTCCCAGGTTCATATACAGGCTTCACAGGATTTCTTAGGGATAAATTCTGTTGCTGAAATTGCTGTGGTAATTGGGACCGTTGCTGTGGCACTGTCTTCAGGAATTGTTGTTGCTGTTGCTGTTGCTGATGTAGCTGCAGTAATCTTTGCTGATGCAATAAATTAATTTGCGCAGCAGCAGCCTGAGAAGACTGCCTTGACATGGTAAGTAACTGCTGCTGCTGCTGCTGCTGTTGCTGTTGTTGCTGCTGCTGCTGTAGAAACAATGACTGGTCTGAATGTGGGGATTCTAATTTTACCGGTGCAAAACTTCTCATAGCCTGGAGATGTTGTGGTTCCAACTTGACAGGACCATGATTCCTCAATGATTGTAGCTGCTGCTGTTGTTGATCATTATTTAATTGAGGCTCCATTTTGACCGGCCCAATGCCACCTAAGCCTCCACAAATTTGTTGAAAGGAGTGGTGTTGTTGCTGCGGTGCGTTGTGAGGAGCTGAGAAATGTTGCACTGATTGTTGACTGTGCTGGAAACCTTGAGGGTCAAGTTGTTGAGCCTGTTGTTGATCTGGTACAAGCTGGTTGCTAGAAGGATTTGAAAATTGCTGCCCCTGAACTTGACCAGCTGGACCAGGATTCGCCATATTCGAAGGTACAAAGGATGATGAACCATTGAAACCCATTCCATTACCAACATTGGAAAGGGGGTCAGACTCAGCTCCACCATCAATACCTCCACGCTGGTTACTGGCAGGACCAGGAAGCCCTGGATTTGGGCCACCATTCCCAAAAGACTGATTAATGAAGGAGGAAACATTTGGCACATTTCCAAGCATATTTATATTATTAAACTGATTACGTTGGGACAATAAGGACGACAATGCTGTTTGTGAAGGCAACGGACCTCCTTGGGATCCTAACATCCCTGAATTTGATCTCAGCAGAGGAGTAGAAACAGACTGAGCACTACCAATTGGTGTAGGCGGCCCCGAGGGCACCATCTTATCACAACCTAAAAACACTATCCTAACAATTAAAACTACCTAAAACACCATAAACTAAATCAACCTACAGTTACTGAACAAAGGTAAAATTGGACCGGGTCAATATTTCAACTCCATGTCCAACATTGTCGATTCTAAAGTCCTTATGTTGCACTAACAGAGCCGAGAAAGTTTCGTGTTCAAGAATATGATGCTGCGTTTTACCAAACACAAGCCACACACCAAAGTAAGCCAAACCCAAAGAACAATTTTCGATCTTTAACATTCTAGAGCCGCACTAGCCTCGCACAACCAGCAATCTGTGAGTAAAATCCCTGCATGATATACAGAGTTTCAGATCCACGTTAAAGTCGACCTTGTGTAAGGCAGCAAAATTCAGAAATCAAACTTCAACTACCAAACCAAACTGAAAACAAACTACACATCCTCAATCTATCAACCGAAAAACCATATCAAGAATCATAAAAGCACTAGACTCAATCAAATGTTAAAACCAACCAACATCCCCAAAAAGCATACCATGTAAAAGGGTACGGAAAATTGAACAAGTGCTATCATGGGAAAGAGCTCATCTACTCCAGCTAATAACTAAAATTTAAATCAAAAAATCTAAATAAATATGGTCTTCAAAAAACTAGTCAAAATGTAAACCTTAGCAAACTAAAAGTCTAGAACACAACTTACGCTTCGTAACAGAAAACGAGAGGGCTAAAATGCTAAAAACGTAAAAAACAAAACCACGTCGATCGAGCCCTAACGAGCTGCATCGACGAATTAAAGCTCAGGAAAAGTGCGGAGAAAACCAATGGTTTTTTATATGAATGAGAAAAGGTCCCAAAAGGGTCTAAGCTTAAAATCCAAAACAGAAACCCAAGACAAAAAAAAGAAACTACAAACTTTGAAGAGCATAACTTACCACAGTAGAAATTAACAGTGGTGATAGAGACAACAGTAAGGCAGAACAAGATTTCCTCCAAACCCAACACAAACTCAATATTAAACCCAAATAAAAAGAGAAGTGATTCCCCGCAATAAACAAAAACTCCTTATTAAATTTGAGAGCGCAAAAGGAGTTGAAAACTCCAGTGTTTGTCTTCAAAATCTGTCCTCTCTTTTCTTCCAAGTTATTTGAATCGGGTAGTACATGTATGGCGCTGTTTTGTGCACCTATTCCTTCGTTCTTCGCTGGAGAGAGAGAGAGACTGTGGCCTTGCGGACGTCAAAATTGTATTCGATCGGATTGAATTTTCTCTCTCATCACCTAATCAAGTCAAATGCTTTCTCTTCCTTTCTCTCTCAATCTTTGTGTATCTATATATGTATGTATGCATGCATTTGGCATATTATGGATGGGATGGAATTGTATGGCGGTCATATCAGAACTTGTCGTTTATCCAGCCATGTTGATCTCAAGGCATGTGTCATTTAATCTGCCGCACTTCCTAAATTGCCATTCACTTGGTGGCCATTTTACTGAATTGTTCTCTCCTTCGATGCCATTGGGTTGGGCTTCAAATCATTTCTGCCGCAAAACCTGTGCCAATGTTCCAACAACATTCAACTTTTTTTTTTCTTTTAGATATTATTATAAAATTGATCGAAATTTTTATTATAATTAATCATTTTTTAAAATTACACACTCATCTTACATTCGAATATAAAATCTCTTTATTTTTATCCCTTCTTCTTTTTTTCCAAAAACTCACGATATACCTTCATTTTCTTTACATTTTTTAAATAATTAAATAAAATATATCACCCTATCCAGCATGGTGAATAGTCAAAGCTTAAATCAAAAGTAAAATCATAATTAACGAGAATAATAATATCTAATAAAAATATTCCTAAAATATAAAGTCTAAAAAAATCTAATAATATATAACTTTAGTAATACATAATAAAGGCGCTAAAATATGACAATAAAATCAACTTACCACTAAATCACAACCACCTTAAACCATACTAGAATTAGGTTCAATACTTGTTCAAAGAATAAAAGTCGAATGCTAATTAAACACTCATTTCTTAAACCAAGTTCAACTTCAATAAAATCACGTTTCATTCCATGAAGTTTGGGAGTAGAAAGCTCCTACATACCTTGCCAGGAGAAGGTGTAAATATCTTCTTAACTCAAATTTTGGTCAATAGATTAATTAGCATAATTCACCTTACGTTTTTACTTTTAATCTTATGTCATTGGCCAATTATACCGTACGTTACTTTTGAAAATAACAACAGTAACAATTTGGAAATGCTATAGGTATCTCGCTCTACCTTTATCTTTTTTCACTTACTACAATCCGTCGTCATCTTCTTATCTCCTTCTTTTAGACCTTGGCCATTCCCTATCGACGTGAAATGAATAGAAGATAGATCTACACAGAATTGCATTAAGATCATTTTCACTCCTTAAGCTTTTTTTTTTTTCTCCAATATCGATGCTCGTAAATATATTTACGAATGTTCACTCATGCGCCGGTTGGGTTTAAGCCATAATTTGTGAAGAAGTACACCCATATGAAATTTCCAACCTTTAACTCTTTTATGTAATCTTCTGAAGGATATAGTGTAAAAGGACAAGGATAATTATGTTGGCACGTACTAAGGTAATTGCTAGTCAGTATCAATTTGGTAATTAAAAAGTTAATTTCACCTACAATTATATTCATAAGCAACCAATGTATATGTGTGTGTGTGTATATATATATATATATATATATATAGGTAGGAATCTGCAACAAAACAAGTTATACTGGTGTACAAATCACTCCTTACGTTTTTTTTTAATGGCAGAAACCAATTTAATGTGTGGGAGGGATAGAATATAGATCACTACTTTTTGTTCGTTTGAAGGTCTCTGTCATAGCCGTTGAAGGGTCTCACGCCCGCTAACCATAAGGGACCCTCCTTCTCCTTATCCTTCCTGTTCAGGACCCCAAAACAAAAAGCGAAAGACAAACTGTGTTTAACAGGGTGAGATCAAACATGGTCTAGTAATTTATGAGATTAGAATCTTCATAAGTCCTACTCTTTAATGCCTAAATTTGTTCTTAATGCATAAAACAAAAGGTGGATGTGTATTTATAAGTGAATCAAACTAATTTCACTCACACATTTTAATTTGTTTTAATTATCATATATTTTAATATTTACTTTTTTATCACAAATTATTTATATATATCTATATCTACATTTTTGTGAATAATATTTAGGCTCAATTATCAGCAAATCTTAAACTTTATTAAATTTTACAATTATAATTTAAATTCTAAAAAGTGATAATAAAATAATTAATGTTAACATTAGCTAATATATTTTTGACAAAGATAACATGTGGACTATAATTTTTATGTAAAAAACTATTCACTTAAAGTTAAAATGATTAATTAAAAAATATAGTAGAATATCTTTAAATTGATACTCAGTAAATTAATAAACTCTCTAAGATAATATTTTTCTCCAGTCCCGACTTAGGCCAGTTGAAAATTTAACAAATTTCGATAAGATAATATGATAATATATTTTCAAAATACCCCTATGTAAATATAGGGTCCCATTAATATCATAAATTAATAATTATACAAACTTACACAAATATAACTAAGACAATTTATTAAAATATGATTCTAATGTTGTTTGTTTTTCTTAAAATTTAAGTCTAGTTGGAGCTCAGCTCTAACTTTTCTTATTGCATCCAAAATTTATGGTGTTATGTTCTCGAACTGCACCAAAAGATTGTAAAGAGTTCTAGACGTGATAAGTGCTTCCTTACGCGTAACTGGTTTCAAAGGTATTGTATCATCTTTAACTTTATCATCAACATTATTTTCAAGGATAGTAGCCACAATTTCTTCAAGCCACAACTGCAAATCTTTTTGAGTGCATGTCGAATGATCTCTCTTGTACTCACATAATTCTTTGCGT
>JANZLC010000002.1:7875385-7889541 GCA_026413385.1 Erythroxylum gracilipes
TATGGTTTAAAATTATATAATAATTAATATATTGTGTTTTGCATATTGTTTAATATATTTTAAATAATATTTATATGTATATATAATTTTTATTATAAAATAAAATATAGTTAAAATTAAAAATATTTTTTATTTTTATATTGTCAAACAGTTTATTGTATAAAGCTCTTTTAAAAAAATTCTTTTTAAAATAACAACTAAACAATTAATACAATTTTTAAAAAAATTCTTTTTAAAAAAGTTCTATCGATAAAAGCTCTGTCGTAAGTTCTTTCGTGATTTTATTTCTTTAATAAGCAACCTTCCCTTAATGTACACCACTCCTAGGGTAACTCTACGTGGCTTTGGCTAAATATAAAACTATTGAGGAAACATCCAATGCCATTTCTTTCTACGTTGTTCTATTTTCTCATCGTTTACCAGTCCACTTGACAAGACTCCAAATTATAATTTGCTACCAGCTTCTTAAAAATTATATATAAAGTAACATCAAGCTTAATCCCGTGAAAGTCCAAATTTGAAATGTTTATTGGGAAGAAGGAAGATTTAGGTAACGTAACGGGTTTTTGTTTTTTGTGTTAAGGCCCAAGGGTAAAATTGTGTCTGCTCAATCCTGTAATAGACCTTAGTTGATTTGAAGCACTTTGGGCCTCGTGGCAAACTAATAAACCCAAGTTTTGTCCTGAAGCTTAAAGCATAAGGAACCTTCGCCTGTAGATTTTAGAGAACTTGTCTAAATTTGTTTCCAAATTGCACACATTTGCTCTCGTCTCGAGTGTACAAGTTTTGTCGTTTTATATCCTAGTCAGATATCACATGCTTTGTCATATTATGTTCGAACAAAACATTTTGTCGTATTTAACGTTTAACGACTTTTTTTGTTACTTTTTATAAATATTTCAACTCCAAACTCCAAAGTCTTAAAAAGTTCTTATTCAAGAATGTTGTGTAGTGTTTAATCAAACTTCCAGTGTGATGTTAATTAATATACAATGAGAATTTCTATTTTAAAAAAACAAAAACAGAAGAAGAAGAAGTTTAGTATTTCTTCAAAACATGCAATAGACAGAGATATCTGAATCTTCTTTTGGCAAAAATAGATACTATAGAGTTTAACTTTGTTGAACAACAGTATATAATAACCGATACAATAGCAAATGAAGCGAAGCCAATGGACATTGAATCTGCAATGAATGCCAAGGAAGAAAAGAAGATCCTTACCCATTAATGAAAGAAATAAATGAGAGTTATACAATTAATATATTAGCTTTCATTTTGTCTGTGTACTTTGACCAAGAAGAGGAAATAATTTATTCATACTCAGGACTTTTGAACAACAAACTGCATTGATGATGTAACTAAATTAGTTCCCATTCTCAAGAAATAGATTTACATTCTCAATATAATCAACGCAAGTTTTGAGAAGATAGAGAAATTATATATAGCTTTAGATTCTAATAAAAAGATGAAACCAAGAACCAGAAATTTCATGAAAAGTGATTGTAGTTTAGCCAATACGATTATAATCTACAACTTTTTGGCTGTAAAAGAAGCATGACGGTTTCAGAAGTTGAGAATAGAGACAAACCAATAAGCTCGATGAACGTGCTTATCTTCGAGCCCCTGGCCTGCCACATTAGTTCCATCCTGCATGTTGCTTTGGCACACCAACTCTTTTCTCTTTCTTTCTGTCCCTGTCTTTATATCAGCTCTATTTACTTACATTACAAGTTGTAACATCGCATACACTCTCCTTCTTTCTCATCACTCTCTCTAGTAGTCTGTGTACACAGATAATGGAAAACCAGCAGCCTGACAACACTGTCAAGTTGCCATCCATAGAGATAGAGCTTATGGAACCACCTACCCTATCTGCGGAAGAGATCAAGTTTGCGAGGGTATAACTCTCAAGATGCCACCTAACCCGTCTTTCATCTGCTTGTTCTCTTCTTTAACATTGTTGTTCCATGTTGTCGTACAGGAAGCAGCTCTGAAAGCTTTTCTGGAAAAAAAGAATGAGAGAGCTGTAAGTACATTCTTTCCTTTTTGCAGTTGACATTCATGGATATGACCTTTGTTGCTCTCTATTATCTTCAAGATTCAGTGTGACGCTTTGAAAGGGTGCAGACCGAATCTCAAGGGCCATTTACTGCACCACACACCATATCATCTGTTATTTGTTTTGTGCTTCTACATATCAAGTATGGAAAATAATTCATAATATATAACCACAGAAGAAATGGTAATTTTAATCTAATAACTGAAAATTTAGAATAATTTGTTAAACTTCTTGGGTACGGATTTTTCTTTACAAACACTATCTTATTGACCACGAAATGAAAATTGAGAGAATTATAACCATGAAAATACGAGTTCAAGAATAAAGATTCAATTTACAAAATTTGCATTCCAACTTAAAGCAACTAATCTAATCTAAAGTTCTTATGTTCTGTTTAAATTTCAAGACTTTTTCAGTTTATCTAATTAATGATAATTCAATAATATTAAATTTTCAATAGAAACTTAAATTTTGATCATTATTTATGATGGAACTTGTTCTATTTGACATTTCTTGTTTCAGGGTGTTGTAGCTGAAACTTCAAGCATGGAATCAAGTGATCAAGCTGCTGGCAAAAAGCTTAAGCTCCCGGCATAATTAGAGTGGGTCACTCCCACCTCTTTATGTACAAGTCTCTTGTATCTGCATTCTTCTGGTTGGCTATGTAGTATGTTTTCAGTCACTAGCACCTAATACTGTCATAAGTTGTGGTTATATTAATTTAATGGACTGTATCTATGTTGATGAATGAAGTGAAATGAACTTCTTACCGCTTTTAATCACCTCTGGATACAAATGAACTAAAAGTTGAGCGCTAACTTTATCCATTTAATAAGGTTATTATTTGAATTACTAAAAGTTAATAGTGGAGCTGTGTATACAATTTTGTGATTCCTTCACTGATTTCATTATTTGCAAGTGAGTTTTTCATTGGACATATTTTCAAGTGATCAGTCTGTAATACAAACTGGGAAAAGTATATGTGGGGTGCTATGTCCTAAAAATCTTTAATTGGTTATCAAAATGGGTAATCTTATATTTCGATAGACAAGTTCTAATGACCATTACTATTTTTTTTTTTGCTTTTTTAGTGAATAAACAAGAGAATATTTCAATTGCCATATCTCGCATATAGTGAATAATCTCCTAGTTTAAAATTTTGTAATTTTCAACCGCTTCTATACTTTGTTTACAGCATATACTGCATAATGTTATTTTATTTACTTCCAAAAAAATAATTGTTCATAGTAAGTGCATAAATGATCCTGCTACTAAAGTATATTTTCGATCATAATATATTAATGTTTTCTTTTTTTAAAAATTCTGGTCAATAAATTATACATATTTAAAAAATAAATAAGAATTCTTTTCTAATCAAACTTATAAACATTATGAAATTGTAAGGAATTGTCATATAGTTGCCAAGAAATTAATTTATATGTCTGCAAATTGATGTTTAAACTAAGGTATATCAACGTATTAAATGAATAAATGAACACGTTCTGATTTTTGACACTTCTGTGTCTTCTGTTTCAAATACCAAATATGAGTATCTTCTATTCCGGTGCCGTTATCTACTTCTATAAAAATGATTAGTACGCTAATTGTAGTCTGTTACATGCTTAGTTCTGATATAATCAATCTCTGTTCTGAAATAACTAATTTATGTTCTGATGTAATCAGATACTGTTTGATACAGTCAAGTTATGTTCTGGTACTTTAAAGTTATGTTTTTGATATAATCAGATACTGTTTTGATACAGTCAAGTTCTGTTCTAGTACTTTAAAGTTCTGTAATGATATTATGGTATTCTGTTCTGATACTTGTAAGTTTGGCTCTGAAGCCAATATATCTTGTTTTGATATGTTATATTTTGTTCCGAGATACATATTGTTTGGATTGCGCTTTAATATGAATAATTAAAGATTGCTTGAAATGTGATCTAATTTTGTATATGTGAATGTTAGACGTCTGTTAGAAACAGTCGCCAATTTATATCTTATTTATATTTCCCCACTAAGCTTTATGCTGAGCATGGTGATTTTGCCTCAATGTAGGTTCTGATAAGAAAGTTTAAGGACTGAGACAAAGACAACCGCAGTGGCCATGGAGATTGTGTTTTGTTTTGGAAATGTTCAGTTTATTTTTGAATTGTATTTACAGATTGGAATTTGTATTTTGTTTGACAGTTTGTAATAACCTTAATTCAGGTTGGATTTGGATTTAAGGCTTGTATGTGATAAGTATCATGTTAATGTTATGTTCAGAATATGACCCAACCTATGAAATGAAATGTATGTTACTTGAATTTCTGGGAATGTTTTAACATGTTTTAGATTGTTACAGATAAATTGCAATTGAAAAAGAAAATAAGGTATAAAAACTACAAAGTATGATATCTGCAAAATAATGGAGAGAAAATTTATTGAATAAACTTCAATTTGAATTGAAATTATACTTAAAATTGCAATCGACAAATATCATATATAATCAAATTGACAAATTTCAATTTTTTTCGGATAAACTGTAATTGAAATAAGAAATGAAAAAAAGATAAATTATTGTCAAAATTTAATCCGTGTTTCAATTCAAAAGTAGAAAATTCAACTGAGATTAACATTTATTATATTCATAATAAAATTGCAAATTTTTACTCAACCTTCAAATCAAAAGAGTTAGCTATTGAGAAAATCTAAGGCTATTGAGAAAATCTAAAACTTAAAGCGAGAAAATAAATAAAAAAGACTTCTCAGAATAAATGAGATGTGTTTCTTACCTAGATGAGAATGATGTCGATGGAAGCAAGGCTAAGGCAAAATTTTTGAATTTAAGGCCTTCTCTTATCGAATTCCAGTTTAAAAAAATGAATGTTAACATTTACTTAGATCAATTTTATTTTAAAATATTTGCTTCCACTGTTGTTTTACTTCTCATAAAGAAGTTTTTGCACTTATGATGACGAACTAAATTATATATATATATTTTTTACCAAATTGAGATTGATATTTGAGATCTAAATAAATTATTTTAAATCTTTTAAAAAGAACAACTCTTTTCAAACCCATTTTGCTTAAGTGAAAAACTCTTATGTTATAAAATAACTTTGTAATTAGTAGGCTTTTAATAAGTATGGGCTCTAAGAGAGGACCTTTCCTGCTCTTGCTCAGGGCCGCCTGTGCATAATTTATGCAGCAAAATCTCCGACTCCAGCGCAAAACAAAATATAATGCCTCTAAATCAGAAAGAAAGAAGGTATGTTGTCTTGATATGAGTTATAATTTGGTAGATATATCCCACAACATTAAAAAGTGGAAAGTCTTCAAACTATAAACGAGGGTATCTTTTCTCGAGAATGAATTTAATCATAAACAGTCTTTACTAAGAACTGCTTTGCACTGTGAAAAAAAGAAAAGAAAAGTCAATCTGAACCTATATATCATCTAACTTATGTTTGATAAGGATACATATATTACCATCATCTATCTTAAAGCCTATAAGGTGTAATCTTCATTTTATCATGGTAACTTTGCTTTAAGTATAGGTACTCAGTAAATACAAAAATACGTTGTCAGCGTATTATTCCTAACAAATTTAAATTTACTGAATGTAATTAATACTGTGGGCCCGATAAATATACATTCAGTTATAATTAGATTATCCACCGTTAAGTGAAAGTACTAATGCTGTGGGACAATCGCATCTAATTATCCGAGTAAAGCTAAACATGTGTTATTGACTAGGCTTGCAAAGTTCATCAGCATTAATTAGCGTTAACAATTTACTCACTTGACATAGAGTTTTCATTTTTTATTGATTCGTCATGATGTGGTAGGACAATTCCACGTAAGAAAAACCTAGAACGAGTAGGATCAGTTGACATTTGTTTCGGTGATTTGGCCGCCTAAAGCTCCACCTTCCCTGAACTGAATGCATTGTGCTCATGATTTGCCATTTGTAAGCAATCAGTCATGGTTGCCGCTTCTGAGAAACCAAAAGGAACGGTGCATGGGTTATCAGGTTTCTGGTTATATCACTACTTTTGGGAATGAGGAGACTGTACCCATCGACGGCAAGTACATTATGTATTCACGTCAGCTTAGGAATTGCTTTCCTTTTTCTCTTGGTTGTGTGTGCAAGTAACAAATTTGAGGACTAAAGTCATTTACCACAATAAATTGAACATGGGAAAAACGAAGCAAAATCGAGATCAAAGGACACTTATAAATGCAAACATATTTTCTGAGTTTAAATAATGAATGTGCAGTTGCCACTTGATGAAAGAGCGACAAGATCCACCGAAGCACTCCACATTTTTTGTTTCGTTGCAAATTCTCTTCATCTGACTTGGCAGAACGGACCAAAAATACAACGGAAACATTTAAAGAACAGAATTTTGGAACGAAAATAATGGGGAAGTTGACAATTCATGAGTACTGTTCGGGATAACGAATGAGGTTGGAGATAGGTTTCGGCCTTTTCATCGATATATCAATTAGCGAACACAACATCTTCTTTTCGGCCAGAGTTGGCCTGCACAAAAGCTTGACCTATTGGCCATGGGTCAAATCTCTTATAAGAGTCTGCATGATAGGTTATCAAAACTAGACATTTTAACTCTTTTACACCTAAAACTTAGCCTGGTGAAATATCTCTTAATTAAGAGATGTTATGCCACCAAATTACGGGATTGTAACTTGCATCTCTTAAGTTGTCAAGAGAATGGAGGGGTCAAATACAAAGACTTGAGGAGAAAGTATCTCTATCTGTACCTTCTCCCAGATATTGCTGATGAAGGTTTAAAGATCTTTCCTAAGAATGAGAAGCGTGGCTAGACAACAAGCATCAAGCATTGCTGATCTTTAGTTTTGGGTACAGGAAGGCTAGAAGATGCCTAGAATTCCACAAATAGAATTCCAATCAACCCAAATTATGCAGTTTGGGGTACGTCGCGGAGTTCAGATGGATACAGACTTGGTGGTAAAGCCTAATACAGTTTGGCCATCAATATATATATAGTGGTAAAGCTTGCGCTAAATCATTGCAGTGCCAATGATCAACTTCACCGGAACTTTGGAACTATTACACTAATGGAAGAAATAGCTTCCCTGCTCTGTTTAACGGGCCAAAAGGCACAAACTTATAATAGGACAAGTTCATAAAGCCATAAAATTTGATAATCCAATGAAATAAAAGAGAGATTGCGAGTGACATTCAATATTTTATCACTGTTGGGGTACTTGGGGGGTTGTACAAAAACATAGAGTTCGACGTTAGATATACCACCAGGCACCAGTTAAATAACTATGATAATAATACATTCCACCAAGCAGTAGGGGATTACAGTATAGAAGTCAGACTAATTTATTGCATTACAGACTCGTCTGATCTCTCCTTTTGAGTCTGTTTTAACGCCAACATTCCCTAGATTCACCATCGCTCTAGCAAAGTCTGCTTTGAAGGAAGGTCCAGTTTTGGAGGCCACATAAGTATCCAGTACTTGCTTCGTATTAGCATCATCGTTAAGCCTGGCATCGGATGATGCTACAGCGAACCCATTACGGATGTTACGTAGGATTTGATCGTCAAATGTTGTCTCGGACGACCAATCAAGTGGTAATCGGACGTTAACATCCCCTCCTCTTGGGCATTTGGTTTTGAGTTGAGGTAGTAACTCAGGATTAATTCCCGGATCAGAGTCACCTCTTCCAGTGAAGTTATAGAGTCTCTTTGTCATGAAGAAGCATGCAGTAGTCCCAATTGTATGCCCGCCTGAAATTTTGCAAAAAGAGGTTTGTGAATACTGAATATTGAAGTCCTAAGGGCTAAGACCAAAGAATTGATTATTTACATCAATTATTCTTTGTCTTTTAGCTGCAGATTTGACATAACATTGTCATTATGCCTTCTGCATTATTCTCACTTTATGCTCAAATGTTAGATATTTCAATTTGGCATACCAGCACTAAGAAGAACAAGTTCCTCATCTGAAAGGCCTTTGCTTCTGAACTTGGACTTCAAAAGTTCAATCGAATCATCAACTTCCGGCATGCTTCTGGTGGCAAGTGAAGACTCTGAAATCCGACCGTCTCTTCTTCCAGTTGGAACCTCATAGCTTGGACCACCAGTCTGCAAAACATCCCTTGGCATCATTCCTTGTCCGAAGAGCTAGCTTTCTCCTCATATGAAATAATTAATCGTTTCCAACTTTATATTGTTCTTTCTTCCTTCAGAAGTAGTTAAGATGTAGAGGTAACATATTTATATAGATAAATGCAATTTTATACAAAATTTTATTGGTTGAATTATCACTTCCAAATAAGAAATTAATGCTAGATTAGATTGTGACACATTGATAATATATAATTTCTTTAAAAGTTTATGACACTAATAATATATGGTTTCTAATTTAATGGGAGTAACTTTAAAAATAATTGAGAAATGTTTTACAAGATATAGAGCTAAATTATCTATTTTCATCAATTACCAAGACAACTGCATCACGGGCGGCCAAAGCCACAATGTCTGCACAAGAAACCACACCAGGGCAAGCCGCTTCCAATTGTTTTTTAGCTTCGTCTATCACGTCAAAACCTCCAAGGCCTAGGTTTGCTGTTGCATGTTTCTCGGCACTGTCAGAATCGAGCAAAATCGACCCATCACATCCCTGATACAAGAACCACCATCAAGGCAACTCATTACTTTAAATTAAGAACTACATACACAATGAGATAGTCCATCTGTGTTCGTGTGTGAGAGACATAAGGCAAATACCTCAACAAGGCAGTCGTGGAAAAACAGCCTCAGCAATCTGGGAGCTTGTTGGGGATCTCTTG
The DNA here is from genome assembly GCA_026413385.1 of Erythroxylum gracilipes. NCBI lineage: Eukaryota > Viridiplantae > Streptophyta > Magnoliopsida > Malpighiales > Erythroxylaceae > Erythroxylum > Erythroxylum gracilipes. Next base: position 7,884,279 of record JANZLC010000002.1, read on the forward strand.
AAATCTCAGTTTGAACAATGCGGTGGACAATAGATTCAGTAATCGGGCATGTTCCCAAGTAGAAGCCAATTCGCAGTTGCCCATTTGAAACACCAAAGATAGTAGTGCACATTATAAAGAGAGAAAAAATGAAGATTTTCACTTGGTAATGGATGATCATTCTGATGAGCAGAGGATGAGAATATGCCACTAAGAAACAAAGAGTGCAAGAGCGGGGCAAAGAATGCCTGGTGATGTGGTGGTCTTTAAAGTAGATGTATATCCCTGCAAAGTGTCCGCATTTGCATGATTTTGGGCTCTAGCTATTTGCCACCTTTCCTTTGTCATTTATCTTCGATACTATAAAGTCCAACTCTTCGTAAATGATTGTTTTCTTCTTTTTACTTCGTTACTAATTAGCAGATTACAGTGGGTGTTCTCATGATTACCGACAAACATTCTATTCTTTCGCTCTTTTTTGACAATTGTAAGATGCTCTGCTCGAAGATGTAAACTTATTTACGTATTTAAGCATGAAGATTCGCTACAATTACACCACCATTTTATACTTTTGAAAAACCAAACGAAGTGGCCAAATCCAACGGCTTTTCTAATTTACACGGCAAAAAATCCATCCACTTTTTATAGGCAAAAAGTGTTGCAGGCCCAGTCCCATTCTATTTATCCGCCTGATAAATTCCACTAAATTTAGGCTATGGAAGTGTTAGTTGTCTATATAGATCAAAAGGAACGAAGATCGACAAATTTGAGGTAAAAATTGATAATTGAAAGATGTTTTGGAACTCGTGCCTGTGTCTAGGTTGTACATACCCTTGTTATTAGTGGACACAACCATGTGGACGAATGTGTAAGCTTTTGTGACCGTGTACGAGTTAAAAGACAACATTTGAGGATAAACACGCCTATGTAAGTGGAGGAGACGACCGTGTTCGCCTATCATGTAAGTCACTAGGATCATGTATATATAGAGTAACATTGAGTTTTCAAACCTAAATATTAGACACACGGTTGTGTGAGAAATTATGTACAATTTCAAAATCTTATCTTCTTAGTTTTTGAAAGTTTTAAAAGCGACAGAAGTTACATGAGACAAAAATAGACGATGATATAAGAGCTTTAGAGTCTAAATACCATTGTTTAATCCGAATTTTTTTTAGAGGTTTAGACAAAGTTAAAATAGCTAGTTTAGTTGTGGTTATTTTGTAAGATACTCTTAGCTCGAAACCTTAATGCTTATATCTTGCCATTTTTGATTTAGTGGACTTATTGTTAGTTTGTCTCATGATTTTTCATGTTAAAGTCGTGTATCCAATTTATCTTTCAGTTATCTATATCATTTGAGTAGTTTGTTAATAGTAGAGTGATTTCATTGATCTAATTAGTGTTATTGCTTGGAGTCTAACAACTGGTATTAGAGCTTTAGGTATGAAGAATGGCAATAGTTTTATGATGAAGTTGACGTCGACCAACTACTCAATATGGAGATTTATGATGGTAGATCTCCAGTATTGCAAAGATCTCCACGATCCATTTGATGTGGGAAAAAAGTATAAAAGTCGGTGTCTTATTTAAGATGAAGAAAATCATAGATAAAGAGTGAGAAAAGATGAAGCAAAAAACCTTGAGAACTATTAGATAGAGATTGATATCAACATATTTAACCACGTGTCCTAAGAAACAAATCATTTCGAGTTGTGGAAGAAATTGGAGGGTCTTTATGAAAGGAATATTGCTCACAATAAAACCTCTTTCATTAAAATGCTCGTGAATCTGAAATTGAAGGTTGGGAAATAATGTTGTGGCATCTCAATGATTTTCAAGATATCATTAATAAGCTGACCATTATGAAAGTGACCATTGATAACGAATTACAAACCTTATTTCTATTGAGTTCCTTACCAGATAGTTGAGAAAGTTTAGTTATGACTATTAATAGCTCTACTCCAGATGGTATGATTTATTTGAATGTGATCTGAGAGGGCATGTTCAATAAAGAGATGAGGAGGAAGGAGATCGGTGCTGACAACGTATAGATTCTTGTGGTAGAAAACATAGGAAGAAGCAAGAGAAAAAGTCCCAAAGGACAAGGCAAGCATAAAAACAGACTCATATCTAAAGATGAAAAAGAGGCTAGGACATGTCACTACTACACCAAACCTGGTCACATAAAGAAGTTTTGCTACAAGTGGAAGAGAGTCCAAAAAAAAAAAGATAATTAGAAAGATGGAGATGACAATAACACTACGACAACAACCTCAAGCCTAGATGATGAGGTGTTGTTGATTTGTGTGACTAACGAACATTTCTATATTAGCCACTTAAATTTTGATTGATTTGTTGATACATTGATTTCTATCATTGTGTTATAAAGAGGGAATACTTTATTTGTTAAAAAGTGGTAATTTTAGAAGTTTAAAAATAGGAAATTAGAGCTTGCTAGTATTGTCGATATAGGTGACATCTGAGTTCAGACTAATGTTAGGTACATATTGACCTTAAGAAGAGTATGACACATTCCAAACTTGCACCTCAGTTTTTGTCTACAAATGTGCTTGACCAAGAAGTATACCAACACACTTTTAAAGATGACAAGTATAAGCTGTCTAAAGGAGAAATAATAGTTGCTGGTGGTGGATTGTACTGTACTCTATACAAGACACACTTGAAGATTTGTGTTGAAAAACTAAATACTGTTGAGAAGAATACTTCTCTAGTACAAGACACATTTGAAGATGTGTGTTGAAAAACTAAACACTGTTGAGAAGAATACTTCTTTAGATTTATGACATCAAAGATGAGGACACGTTAACAAGAAGGGGATTAAATTGCTTGCTGACAAATCGCTTATCCTTTTGAAAACTATTATTTCTCTCATTTCATGTCATTATTGCATAGTTGGAAAAGAACATTGAGTGTTTTCTATAAAAGGTCTACCAAAAGGAAGACTAAGTTAGATTTGGTGCATTGTGACATATATGGTCCCTTTGGGACAGATTCCATAGGTGGAAACTGCTAATAAGTATATTGTTATGTTTATTGATGTTGCTACTTGCAAGACTTGGATCTATATGCTGAAAACAAAAAGCCAAGTGTTTGAGTCCTTCAAGATTTTTCATACCATGATGGAAAGGGAGATAGAGAGAAATTTGAAGTGTTTGAACTGACAATAGAGGTAAGTACACCTCTAATGAGTTTAAGGAGTATTATGTGAGAAATGACATTATAATGGTGTTGCTAAGAAGATAAATTGAACCGTTGTGGAGAAGGTTTGGTGCATACTCCATATGTCAAAATTACCAAAGTCCTTTTGGGATAAGGTAATCTGAACTACAATATATATTATCGCCATAACTCCTTAGTCCATTTGGATCTTGACATTCTAAGAGAGTGTGGAAGGGAAATGATCCAATTGATTTGTATATGAGGGTGATAAACTACAAAGCTTTCAAACATGTGCCAAAGGAGCAAAGATCAAAGTTGGATTCGAAGACTACTCTTTATGTGTTTGTTGGATATGGCGATGAGGAGTTGTTCTATAACCTGAAAAAGTGGAAGGTTTTCAGAAGCAATGACATAATCTTCTACGAGCAAGAGATGGGTACATATCTTGTTAAAGAAGACAAGACTACTTCCATCAATTTGTCTTACAATACTACAAATTTTACACCTATTTATACTATTATTAATCAACTTACAGGTGAAGAAGGCAAAGGATATAAGCTGACATAGGATGGTAATGATCAAGTGCAATCTGATAGAGGTGAGCCGTATGAGCCAAATCTTCTAGAAGATGTAGAAGAGATCTGTGAGCCTTATGAGCAGAGGGAGAACCATGCTCAAGTGTTAGAAGATGTCCAACATTAAAGGTCAACTAGAGTGAATAAGCCTTTGACTAGATACTTGAGTTCAAAATATCTCCTGGTCACTATTGAGAAGGAGTTGGAGAATTTTCTAGAAGTGCAGTCACTTAAAGATAAAGACTCTTAGCTTAAGGCATTGCAAGAGGTGATGGATTCCTTGAAGAAAAATGAGACCTATAAGTTATTTAAGGTTCTGAAAAACAAGAGGGGTTCAGAATAGCTGAGTGTTTAAGATTAACAAAGATGGTGACAAGTTGATGAAACGTAAGGCAAGACTAGTGGTTAAGGGATACAATCAGAAAAAGGATATCGACTTTAACGAGATATTTTCATCAGTAGTTAAGATGACATTTATATAGACAATTTTGAGTTTAATTGCAAGTATGGATCTAGAACTTAAACAGTTTAATGTGAAGACTACCTCCTTACACGGTGACTTGGAAAAGGAGATAAACATGGAGTAACTGGAAGGGTTTAAATTCAAAAGGAAAGAGGACTTAATGTGCAAGTTGAAGAAGAGTCTTTATAAGATCAACAGGTACTGAGGCAGTGGTACAAGAAGTTTGATTTATTTATGACTAGTAACTACTATAAGAAAATTTTTGTTAATCCTTGCATGTACTTCAAAAAATTTCTTAGTAGTAACTTCATCATCCTTCTCTTATATCTGGAAGATATGTTGATAGTAGGACAAGATACATACATGATTTAGAGATTGAAGGGTGACTTTTCCATGTCCTTTAATATAAAAGATTTAGGTTCTGCAAAACATATTTTAGGTATGAAGATTATTTGTTTAAGAAGGTCAAAAAGCTGTGGTTAGTACAAGAAAAGTATATTGAAAAGGTTCTTGAGAGGTTCAATATGAAGCATTCCAAGCCAGTTAGTTTACCATTAATAACTTAATTTAAGTTAGCAGGCGATCTTGTCCTACCACCTAAAAGGAGAAAGATTGTATATCCTCAGTTCCATATTCCTTTGCTGTTGGTTCCTTGATGTATATCGTGGTGTCATATACTAGAAATTACACGTGTAGTTAGGATGGTGAGTAGATTTTTATTCAATTTAGGGAAGGTGCACTAGATCAGACATTACACATCTTTGATGTATGACATGTTGTGCACTAGACCAAACTTTTGTAATTATGTATGAGTTAAAAGCAATGTTATGAATACCGTACCGGGCTCGGTACCGGATTGAGCTCTGAAACAAAATTATACCGGTACCGGTTCGTACCGGGTACTATTTCAGGAAATTTTTTAAATTTATAAAATAGTCCCTAAAATTTTAAAAAATTACAAAATAGTCCATATTGGTATATTATATAGTTGTACTGTATACTTTACTAGTTTACTGTTTACATCAACCATGCTTTCAAAAATCTTAATAATAAATAATAATGA
>JANZLC010000002.1:7976962-8010156 GCA_026413385.1 Erythroxylum gracilipes
GATTGAGAGAGGGTCGGATTACAACCAAGGTAACGGAACTTCAAATATATGTATATAATCGAATTTTTCCAAAAATCGTATCTCTTAATCCCGAACTCCAAATTTGACAAATTTAGTATCAATAAAAAGATAAAAGGAAACTATACAACTTCCATGGAGGCCAGAAAAATCAATTTGGCCTCTAAGAGAGTCAAATTTCCAATCAAAGATTCTGTCCACTAATAACCATGCTAAATAATAACAAAAACTTCTAAAAATCATAACTCCACTTTCCATGGTAAATTGCATACTTTACATCAATGGAAAGATAAAAATGTCATCTAAAACTTTCACGAAGAACTTAAAAACAAATTCAACCTCTAAATAAGTCAATTTTTCACTCAAAGATTCTGCCCTGTTATTGACATCCTATATTAATTCCAAACTTTAAAATTTCATATCTCCCAATTCTCACATCTAAAAATTACATACTTTATAGCGTCGGAAAGATTGATAGCCGAGCTACAACTTTCATGTAGACTACTTACTCCAATTCAAACTAAATCCTTACGAAGAGTGGCCTCGAAGTATAAAACACACAAATCTATACTTAATAGCATTTTTCAAAAACAAAGCAAAAGAACCTTATCTTCGGAAAATCAAAACTTCCACTCCCGATATCAAAAAATTGCATACTTTATGGCGACAGAAAGCTCTCAACAGACACTACAAATTTCATGTAGATCATATTCTCAAATTTTGCCTAAATCAAAAAGTCAACTATTAACCCCAAAAAGTCAAACATTCCTTAATTTAACAACTTTTTACACTTTCACTCTTTATTTCTCAATTTTTCACTTCCATTTCAAACAACTCATTCACACTACTCTCATAATCCATACAAATTTTTTCAAATATCAAAGTCCTCAAATCTTTTCTCATCAATTTTCCTTAAGGCACAAAACATCTATAACACAATTCATATACAAAAACACTCATTGAATTTCATTTAATATTTCTAAATTTCCACTTAAAAATTCGGGGTCCAACATAACATCAATAATAATACAAATATTAAAGGAAATAAATAATATCACACCTAGAAGGGCAGTAGTGCCAACTACTATAAGATGTAATATGCAAATATCAAATATTAATGCAAATATGAAAGCTTGACAGGCGGTAGAGCTAGTCGACGACAAGTTATGCACTAAAGTAAATAGAAGCGAATAAACTCATATTAAACTCTCAAATAAATATTTTTTTAACATGTGAAGCATTATAAAAGCTTTAAGGGTTTTGAAAAAGAAGAGAAGGGAAAAGAAAGCTTTGGTACAATGGTTTTAGCTTAAATAGGGTGTTTGTTATAAATACAAAGCTTTATGGAACCTTTGGTTTTTTTTTGGGCTTTGAGAAAGCTTTAAGGGGATATAGGCACTAGGCTAAGGCTTTAAACAAGGAAGGGAGATGTTCAAGCTCTAGGAAGAGCAAGAACTAAGAAGAACTTGGAGAAGAAAGCTTGGAAGAAGAAGCTCCCCCTTTTTGCTATGAGCTTCCTCCTTATATAAACTCCATTGTGTCCTTTTTGGTCTTTGCACGCCTTCAAATTGGTCTCCTTTGTAGAAGTCATGTGTGGTTCCCTTTGGTACAGACTTTATGTCAAATATTTTTTGTTGTTTTTTTCAATCAATCCCTTTAAGCTTATATAAAAGTACAATAATTGGGCTCACATTTTACAAAATATTTAGGCTCACATCTTTACAAGTTGATTATATTAATTTCTGAGTCTTCTAGCCCAAGTTCTTAGTCTTCATTGTTTTTTGAGTTCGTTGTGGACGATCGTGATTTTAGTAATTGCTTCATGATTTCAAAATATCCATCTTCTATTTTTGATGCGGCCAATAATGTTTGGTTTTTTTAATTTTTGTTGTAAGAATAGAGTTGGTTCACTTTGTTTTAATGGCTAAGAATTTTGGACCCATTCTTCTATAGCCAACAGATAGGCTTTATGTAAATACTTATGTATTTCATATATCTAGCCATCAATTATTCTAATAATATTCCAAACAACAACATACAAAACCAAGATAACTATGTTTGCATTAATTACCTACGTGTTGATTTCCAAAGTTTGATTTTAAACAAGCACTATGGTACGTGGCATTGTTACACCATATGAATCGAGAAAGCAAGTTCTCGCTGTGACTAGATCTTAGGCTCATAGAATTTTTCATCGATAAGTTTCATGGGAGCTACATCACAGATTTTCAACCTATATACCATCCTAGGGGTTTATTATACATTGGATCGTCCATAAGATCTCAAAGTCATTCCATATACAGTAAATACTTATGTAATTCGTACATCTACTCATCAATAAGTCAAACAAGACCCAAACATAAATATTTAGACTATTAAAGAAGAACATAAAAACTCATTAATGATTATAAGAATATTCTAGACAACAACATAAAATCAAAACCTCCTTTACATTCACTCAAAACCTAAACACAAATAATCGTACTATTAAAGAAACATATACGGTAGATATTAGTTGGACGACTTCTTGGATGGACAGACAACCACATACTACAAAGAAGAAGGATGAGCGATGCTCTTTAACATGAAATAGGGCCTACGAAATAGAAAATTCTATATTTAATATAATACACTTGTTCAATTGTTTTGTATTTATATCTGTTACATACAACAACAAATTTCACTATAAGCATTAACACTTAAAACTCTTATGATTCCATACAAAAAATATCATCACTATTTACAAATAAAACCACGGGCATTCACTAGAAGTTTGTTGTTTTGTATTTTGATGACATTTTGGTATACAATAGTGATTTTGATGAACATATGTGTCATTTATTAAAATTCTAAAGATCTAAGAACCAAACTAAAATAATAAAATAAATTAAAAGGAAATTGGTCTAGCTTTTCGAATCTTATCATAAGTCCTAATACCAAACCTATAAAAATTAGTAATATGCCATACACAAACCAAATATGATCAAATTTAACATAAATATCATAATGAAAATATGCATATGAGTAAAACCTAATATAAATGTAATAACAATATAAAAATTACCTAAAGAACAGTGAATAAAAATTTGAACATAAATAATATGAAAAACCTACAATATTAATCTCTAAAGCTTTACATTTTTTATCATTATGAAAGACTAAAAATAAGGAACTAGTGGATGACACATAAAATCAAGTATGAAAAACTAAATACTTGATAACATGATTCAATAAAGATAAATAAAAATAAAGCTTAAAAGATCAATACGACGAAACATAAAGAAATAAACTATATTGAACCTTAAATCATTCAAAAAATTCACAAAATTTAAAAATATTATGAAATATTAACAAAGGCATAAATTCTAGTAAACTAAATATGCATTATAATTTAAAAAGGAAATAATAATGACTAATAAAAAGAGGAGAAGCCAACAATCATGACTAATAACAAGAGGAGAAGCCAACAATCATACTTACCAAAGAAAACTAATGTTCTTAATCTTAAGAAGTTTATTCCGTCATCTTAAAATTTTCCTACAGAAAAAAATTCAATTATGAAAAACCAAGAACATGAATTTAAAATAACAAAGTATCATTTAGAGGGAAGAATAATAGTAACTCTAACTTGTTAGATATATAAATGAAATGATACATTTTCAAACCGGGTGGCTTTTCTAGGTTAGAGACTAAATGTAAGTCTTTAGGTTTAGGTGAGAATTTTCTCGAAGTCAACATGATATTTTTCCTAGTATTGATGGATTCTTATGAATTTCTATTGAGCGTAAACAAATGGATTCAAATTTTGTATTTTTAGGTTTATATGTGATACATTTTTTCTTCCTTTTATGCTTAATATGTGAAATTTTAATGCATTGCCGAAATGAGGAAAAGAAAAGAAGAGAGAGATCATAATTTAAAAAATGAAATAGTCTTAATAATTAATGGTAAATGAATAAAATAAAAGCTTAATTCATCTAAGTGAAATTCAATCTCAAGCCTAAATTTAATTTCAAATTATCCAAGTTAAGTATTCAACCAAATTCAAAATACAAAATCATTAAAAGCCCTAGGTACCAAATCACTAAACCTTAAGCATTCCCCATTTTTAATTCGAAATCTAAAATTTGTTCAAGCTTTAAAATCCAACATAAAATATGCATGAACATAAGGTTAGACTGAATTTTTGAGCTTTTAAATTTAAACCAACATATAAGATTGTTATTAAAATTCAAAACTTTTAATTTTAAACTTATATCCTAATATTAAATCATTTTGGTTATTTAGCACAAGCCTAAATATCAGGTTAAAAGTATAATTGAGTTTAAGACAATCAAAAGGTTGCCATTAAATAAAAACATTTTCTACCATACCACTACTTAGAAGCTATTCTTAATAACTGTAACCTTATCTTCAGCACCTTATATAGATTAACAATCAAGACAACGAGTCCAAGATTAGCATAAGAGACTCTACATCTTAGTAGTTTGAAAGTAGTAATCAATTGTTAAGAAACGTTGTTACATGATTAGGTGTACAATATTGTTGAATTTCATTTCTCCTGAAGGAAATTTTTTCTTATCTAAACAAATGAGATAAAGATTCATACATGACATTATCATAATATTGGAAGTGTGACATGATAGCCATTAAAACTGCTACATAATTATCCAATACATTACTTTCACATTAAAATACGAAATGTTGATATGGTGATATACAATAATTTTAATCTAAACAATTTCCACATCACTCAAATAGGACTTTTCTCAATTTTTAGTCATTTAACAGTATTTTTAGTCATATAAATATATATATATATTTATATTTATATTTATATTTGTAATTATTAATAATTAAAATTTGACACCCATGAAAGATAAATATTGTATAATTTGATTTAGAAACAAGTCATAGAAAACTTATGTTACTTCCCCTTAAAATAGATAACTTTATATAAGTTATTAAATGCAGTTTCGAAAATTTTAAACCCTTTAATGCTCTATTTTGTGCGACAATTATTTATGTCAAAAGCAGTTTCTTCCCACATATATAGTGTAGCATTAATAAACACTTTAACAAAAGAGTTAACAACAACTACCCATAGATTGAGTTGAGTAGCAAGAAGACGAGGGTAATTCATCATCCATTAAATTCGAGTTATGTATGGAGAATAAAAGGAGATGCTTCATGCTTGTCTAAAATAGGCACTCAAAAATCGAGTCAAGCCTAATTTTAGCAGCTATGATTACTAGCATAACATAAAATATGCATTAACATCATTTCACAAAATGGGTATAAAACTCATCCACACATATATAAGAAGCAGAAAACATAAGGGAGGACAAAACCCACATTAAACCGATGGTGACAAGGACAAAGACAAGGACGGCAACAGGTATGAGGACGGCAATAGCGACTATGACGGCAACAGGGAGGAAGAAATCGACGGCAACAAGGAAGAAGAAACCAGCAGCGACAGAGAGGAGAAAACGATAAAAAGCAAATGACGATAGAGGGGGGTTCGGTAACTTTTAGGTTAAACAAAAACGACATCGTTTGTTATTAAACCAAATGACATTGTTTTCGTTTTATTAAAAACGTTGAAGCTGAAGCAAACAATGATTTTTAACTTTCAATTTTAACGACGGATTAACGATTCTGTTGGAATATATTTCCATCGATACACCCCGACACTTATTTATGCCGCCAAGCATTTTCACCTATTTTATCAATGGACAATGCCCTTCTATCGCTATATTCAATCGAAAAAATTGTCGAGATAATTTCCCTACAAAATATAATTTTTCTTGACAATGTTACCGAGGGAAATTCATTTTTTATCGATAATTTACTACAATTTTTTTCAGTCAGTAATTTTTCATCGCTAATTTGTAATTTTCTTGTAGTGATTTATCAAGTAATATATGTTTTTCCTTTCATATAAATTTATATGTTTAGATTACTAATTATATTTACTAGAAAATATAAGGGCCTAATTTTATAGATTGACCAACCCTAGTGTATAGACACTCTAAAATAGGGAATTCTTATACTAGTAATGCATCAAAAGTGGATCTTAAAACAAAAAAGAAGTTAATGTCAAAATTGGGAAAGTCAGAAAAATAATAAGGGAGGGAGAAAAGAAGGAGACACAGATAGAGTCAATGATGCACATTAGATGCTAAGGAAATAATCGAAAGGAAAGGATTATTTCTAATGAAAGGAAATTTTTTAAAGCAAAAAATGCATGTTTAGAAATTGATACACATTCAAAGAGGAGGAAGCGAAAAAGAAGAAAAATTAACATGAATTTGAGATAGTAATAAACAAAAAAGAAGAGGAAAAAGAGAATAAAAAATTAACTGATGCTAATTTGGGAAAAATAGAAGAAGAAAAATAACTCCAACATAGGACAGTCTAAAATAGTAAAAAAGAGAAGAAGAGTTACAAAGGGGGATTATTGCCTTGAAATAAACATTAAAGTAAACTTAACAGTAGAGTTACCAAGGATTCAATTAACTTTACTAGTTAAAAAGAAGTTGCTCATACTTAATGTCAATAGCGTTATGGCTTATATTATTCCATATTCTCCTAGCAATCAGGCTAATATAGTTGTCTCAAAAAATTTAGATGAACATCCATATATGGTTCTAATGTGATTTCAAATCTTTTATGTTCCATTTGACTAGTTTTTTTAATCTTCAATTTTGAAAAGGCCTTCTAAGATGAATTTATCTAGTTTTGCTTCCAAAAATATAATGATAGTATATGATCATCAAGAATAAAGTAACGTGCCAATGACAATCTTATGTTTAAATATTTTTTCTAGATTTTTTTTTGGACAAGAATAACTGTTACGATTTCTATAGTACTCTTTTACAACCAATATCCATTAACCTTAACCATATGTCCTTTTAATGCTAAAGCAATTTAAACATACTGATCGATTTTCTCTTCAGAGAATCAAAAGGAAAATTATTTTATTTTTGTTAAGTAAGTTTAATTAAAAAGTTAGAAATAACATTTTTTTAATCATTTCTTTAGAATATGAAATCTACTGTGACCTATATTTAATTCTTTGTTATTCCAGTAAAGGTAGGCATTAAACTAGTGAACAGTCTCATAAAATTTTGGCTATGCAAATACTGAAATTTTTGTTTAATTATCCACATATGTTAAATTAATGAAATGTATATTCTTGATGGAGAATGATTATTGTTTTAATGCATGATCAAACTCATTGTACTGATACGGGTTGCACAACTAATGAAAATAAGAGAAATTTTTATTTTAAAGGAATTGAGAAATATATGACAAAAGTGTGATCCTTGTCTTCCTTGAAATTATTGAGGTTACAACAAATCAAATACACTATTGTTGAATGATTCGTTGTACACCACTTTACAAAATCCACCACATTTAATTACCATATATCTTCTATCATTATTTTTGGAGTCAAATTGATTTCTTTGTTCCAAACTCTTGACATCATTCTATGCATGTCTCAACGTCTTTTTTCAGACACATACTAGAGTATTTCCACACACATACTAATACCAGGAAATTAGTGATTCTTCATTAGATGAGATGTCTAACATCATACTTATTTTTTCTTAATTTTTTACCATTTAATTTTATTAACGCTTCTATCCTTATCTTGCTTCTTTATTCTTTTACTAGCTTGTTTTAATTGGATCGATTAGTAATCTTCAGATGTATTTAGATTGATTGGTTAAGGCACCCAATGTGATTGCTTATGTTGCTCATAATCCTTATAGTCAATCAACCATTACAGAAACAAATCCTTTTGGAGTATTTCTCAGAGGATTATAAGTGACTGAAGTAGCTATTCCTAATATATCCTCATTCATGTAACTTTAGTACTAAAATTCTAGGTTCTGCTAAGGTTTTGTCATATGTAAATTTATGATTGATCCAAGGATTCTATTGTTAGCCTTATGTTTAAGTGTTTCCAAGTCAATTAACCTTCTATATTGCAAGCTAGTTTATTCTCTTTTGAATATAAATAGCAATAATGCAACATCAGTCCCTAAGTTATAGTGATTGGTATTCTTAACCCTTTAGTTGTCCTTACCTTAACATCTAACCAATGTAGCTCACATAATTCATTAATTTGAATATATAATGAAAATGAAAATATTGCAATCTTTTTATCATTTTAATCCATAATGCAAACTATAAAATCAAATATGAAAATAAACTTACATTACTCTATTAAATGATGTTCATGTATATAATTGCAACAACGAAAGATACTCTAATAGAGGAGAAACAAATATGTCAATTTGTATTGGTTCCTTCAGGATTACTCTATTCTTCTTGCTTTATTAGATACAGAGAGATACAAATTGTGGTTATTGATATCTAATATGGGAAAAACAACCACTTATATCCTTTTCCATCTAGTCCAACTGGCCATCTTGACCCTTTTATAGTTTTTAAATATCTATTTAGTATTTACCTATGCTTTTGTAAATCTTGAAAGATCCTCGTCTAATCCTTTTATGTCCTCTAAAATTTTTTGTAGAGATGGCAAACAAACGTTCTCGTTAATTCACCCTCATTGTTATAGTGTTATGCTAGTTTGTCAATAGTCCTATTTCCATCATCTTCCATCCTTTCCTTATCACCACCAACCTCAACATCTTCAGCACTAGTGAAACGTACTCTCCCCTAATGACCTTCACATAACTTTAATATCAATGTTAGATATTATACATGCAATTTTTATCTGGGGAAGCTTATCAAGTAGCTTTAGGTTCCTTACTTAGTGCATGATATACGACTCTCCATATACTTCCCTTTTTCTCGATGCTATTGTATCTAAATAACTTACAAAATAGAATGTCAAATTGTAAACAATGCTCAATAAAGCATGATAAGTAGAACAAACCACCTTAAGTAAACATTCCCATCTTCTTCCTCCTCCCGAAAATGGTGTAGGTAATCGCTCCATGTAAAAAACGCAAGAGTGAATTTTATATATGAACTCTTTGTTTTTGTTTTCATTGTATTTGCAACTTCTATATAAGGTTTTACATCAAAATTCTACGCATGTATATATTTCTTCAGGGAAGTAAATTATTGAAATTCAATATGCAAATGTTTCTAATTATCAAGAAAGTAACCAACATTTGACACCAAATTGTGAAATTGATATTGAGAAATCTATACCACCTATCTAAAACCTAATTCTGTTTAGATCATCCTAGGTAACATCTCGAACTCGAATGTTGACAAAATTTTGAGGGTCAATTTGTATATACATCTTCATATATGTTATTTTTTCATATTAAACAACTCAAAAGTCAAACTAATTTATGCAATAGTATATAATCAGAGAAGCCTATTAGGTACAAAACCTCTACTTTTAAGGATATAGCACCTTGTTAATTGGCCGTTATTGTCGAAACATAAGATAAGATGTTCAGACTCTTTGGTGGTTGACATTTACTATTCGAACCTTCCATTATATTCCCAACGCCTTAAGTCTTACTAGAGGATGGTTTTTTATTCATTTTTACAAAAATTCTACAATCGCAATCCTAATGAATCAACACTAATATGTTCTAAATCTGAAAATTCCTAATCTGATGAAACATAATCTTTCATTCTAAATGTTGGGGTTTAAATTTAAGGTAGGATATGCTCATATAAATGAGTGCATCATAAGATGCAATTGTTTAGGAAATTGTGATACTTAGATTTAATGGCAGATGGTTTTTTAAAAAATTTAGATGGACTTTTTTGTACATATTTGTAGTATTGGATGTATTGAGTACTTGCATAATTTATATTGAGGTATGATATTCTTTGTATTCAGTCAAGTTTCTCATTTTAAAGCTTAGGTGTTACCTATATGTAATGGGGTGATGATATTTTTTATATAGTTGTGGTATTAAATGTATTATGTTTTGGTATATATTGTATTAAAGCTTGATATTTTTCTACACAATTATAATATTCTCATATTAAAGTTTAGCATTACTTATTTCTAATAAGTGATGGTATTTTTGGTATGTAAATGTGATATTAAATGTATGAAATCCCATTATAAATTATAGTTCACCATGTCCAAAAATACTTATAGTGGATACAATTTTATATACAAGTGTTTTTCAATTCATATCATTCATATTGTCCCCTCATAAATTCTAACATGAATATGATTAGCCACACATATATGTGTTTAATCATGCCTAACAAAACTTTTTATAGACACAGTTCGATATATAATTGTGCAACAATCCATGTCCTATATAGTTTGCCTTTAGATAAGTAAATTAATATGTTACTTATCTGTAATAAATTGATAGTATTTTTTATAAATATGGGTGATATGGGATGTATATAGTCATAATATAGTGTGCATTGATTTATTCTTTATCCTTGGTCAGGGTTTACTATATTAAAGTTTAAGGTTATACTTATATGTAATTAGAAATGGTATTTTTTTTATATAAATATGTGGTCCTAAAATATAATATTCTAGTATAACTTGTGTATGGTACTATTAGTACTCAATCATGATATTCTCATATAAAATTGAAATTGTTACTTATTTTAAATGAGTGATGATATTTTCGTACATATGTATGAAATTAGATGCATAGAGTCCTAATATAGTTTGTATTGAAGTATGATTTTCTTTGAACTCAGTCATACTATTCCCATTTTAAAGTGTAAGTATTACTTATCTAGAATGAATTATGTTTTTTTTATATATATGTAAATACTATTGGATGTGTAGAGTACAATTATAGTTTGTATAAGGTATGACATTTTTGATACTCAGTCATAGAATTCTCATTTTAAAGTGTAAGTGGTATTTATTTTCAATGAGATAGCATTTTTGTTCATAGGATGAGTATATATGTATTAGGTCTTGATGTAATTTATTTTGAAGTATGATAAGTCTAGTATTCCTGTATAAAAGTAAACCTATTACTATTTTAAAATGAGTTACGGTATTGTTATAACATATGCATCATATGGAATGTAAGGAGGCATGATACTATTTGTGATGTTTTTTATAAGATAATCATATTTTAAAGTTAGACCATTACTAATATGTAAGAAATTAAGTGATGACTTTTTTTTTTTACAATGTCTTTGTACAAATTTCCTTGTGTGGTGTTAATATTTTTTAAAGGCTTGTGATTTTTGAAATTTGGAGACGTAGTATTTAAATTTTAAACTCCAGGATTTTAATTTGATAGTTACAATACCAGTCAGATTGGATCATGTTAATCACTATACAACATTTATGTACAATTTTTTTACAACAAAAGCCTCTAAAATTTTGCATCTTATTTCACACACCAATATTATTACCTCAAATATATTTATATGCAACTTTCAAAATTTTATCATACCAAAACCATTACCAAGATTTTATCATAAAGACGTTGTTTTGTCTTATAGTTATAATACTTGATTGCAAAAAAGTAAATTCACAAACTATAACTCAAATCATAATACTCTTACCAAAAAACAATAAACAAAAAATGTAAAAAATAATTATTTCATGCCTTACTCACGGGCTTGCTTGTTAGATAATAAACAATATCTCATAACAAATGATAAAATACAAAAATATATATCTTTAGAAAGTTATGTTGCATATAAAAAAATAGTAATTCTCAAACTTTAGTAAAATGATAAATGTTTCTTATTAAGATAGAGGAAATACATGAAGATTTGTTTATTAATAGACTAGTAACTTATTTTTTAGTTAATTGATATATTTTTTTCTTATTTAATTTTATCAATTTCTTTTTTTTTCTTTTTTTTGGTAAGTAAAAGAGCTAACAAATAGCTAGAGTTAATAACAAGATTGAAGTGCCGAGTACGACTAACATCCATACGATCATCATTGAAAGTGTGCAGTATAACCTCCGGAGGCTGTTGAAAAACCACCACACCCAAAGACACTTCAGGTCTGATTCGAGCCATAGCATCAACTGAAGCGTTTCTCTCCCTAAAAATGTGATGAATCGTGACTTGCCAATAGCAAACAACAAATTATTCCCAGCGTTTTTATTATTTTTTAATTTGGGTCAGCACTCACTATTCTACAAAGTGATTTCCATTTAAATATCGTTATTCTTGATCTATTAACATAAACATCTAAGTTAGATGAATTTTTATAATTCAATCTCAACTAGTTTCTGATTATTTCAAAGAAAATATATATAAGTGACTCAAACCTCTGACATGTTTTTATTGATTGTGCATGTACACAATTAACCATTTGAAATCGGCATCACTGCCAGTAACGTGAAATTTGCATGGAATAATTTGTGATTGTCGCTAGGCCTTGTATTCGATCTGGCGATGACTAGTATTATCAGTACCAGAAGAGGATGGTACCGCTGCATGTACAACACCATGAATTCTGTCCTCTGCCTTGGCATGCAAAGCTTCGCCAACCTTTTCAATTTCATCCTTCCTCACAACTTCATCAACATGAACATCTTCCTCAATCTCCAATACCACTGCTTGTGACCCGTGAGGACCCCGCACAATGGTTTCTTTCACCTTCAGATGCTCATTAACGTGATCAAGTTCCGTTTCATGAATTGGCTTCTTTTTCTTCTTCTTGATGCAGAAACAGAGAGCAGCTAAAAGAAAGGCAACCAACAAAAATCCGCCAAATGAAACAAACACAACAATGATGATTGTGTGGTTGCTTGGCGAAGGGGCAGGCGGTACTGGTGATGGTGGTGGCGGTGGAAGCAAGTGAGGAGGAGGCGGGCGCACGTGCGGAGGTGAAGGAGGACGGGGTGGCAACGCGTGAGGCGGTGGTGGACTTGCAAGTGAAGGTGTTGGTGGTGGGTGAAAGGGGTGACTTGGTGGGGGAGTGAAATAAGGGAATCCAAAGCTGCTTGGGGAGGCCATCTCAAGACTCAAGCAGATGATTTGAATTTTGATGTGGAAAGTGGCAGCTCTCTTTGCATATTTGTAGTGAGAAGTTGGAATGGAAACTGTGGTGAAATGAAAGGCGTAACAAGCTTTTAGTGACTTTGCCCTCATGCTAAGATTCGTGGTATGAGTTTGTTTGCATTGGAAAACACTTCTCAGTTTCCTTACAATCCTTCTACCAGGCTTATTTTTCCATGATATGGGTTATTTACCTAACATGACTCCCTCCCAGTCCAGGGAGATCATATACCCAACCTCTGTTGAAAAGGAAGAGCTCTTCCTAGTAAATGGGAATGGCACAATTCATTTTGTACATTTGTTCTGTTTATTATGATTCAAAACTATAAGAATCTCATAGTGCAAGGATCCATATACTGCTGAGGTTCCATACCGCATACAAATCAAAGACTCATAGAATTTAAAAAAAAGAGTGATGTCATTTTTCTTTTAAAATTATTTTTTAACCGAGCTTGCTTTAAATTGGCCCAAGAACGAGCTATATAAATATAGAAATGAAATATAAATATAAATATAAAAAAAATTGATTGTTCGAATACTCCACATTAATAATAATAAATAAATAAGATTAAGACAGTTATGAATTTAATCGACCAACCCCAATTTTTGATATTTTAACTACATTAAATGATCTTTCAAATTAGTCAAGACTCTCGAGTTTATGGCCGCTTCTCTATGGTAATTGAATTGCTGATGCTTCTGTTACAAATAACAAATTAACATATATGATGAGGACATCATTCCTTCAATAACCAAGGCCATAGAAATTTACGGGTAACGTAACATGATGCGACAAACAAATATCAATTTCAACCAACTGCTGATAATTGAGAGTACTAGAAATTCAGTATTTATCCAACCCATGGAGGGCAACAATTGTCTGTTCTTCAAATCAGCTCAATGAGCTTGAGAATAAAATTAACGGAGTTAAGGTCAACACATTTGGTGTTTATGATTGAAGATCTGACGACAAATGAAACCAAATCCTTAAAGTAGATGTGACAAGAGAATTTCATTCCACATGTCAGGTACTCCAGGTAGACACCAATGGCTACAATCAGGCACGGATGGATTATCACTCCAGACACCAACATGTGCATCGCTCCGAAATGCCCCCATTGGTGTCACATGCAGAACAGTCACTGGCGCTGACATTTGTTTCGCAGCCCTGATTATGATATCTGAAATTGGGCTCCGGTCCCTGCCTCCAGTTTTTGATGAAGGATGCCGAGTCACTTTGCAAGAAAGGCGACTTCGGCCACTAGTTTATGATCAAGTAATATGTAAGAGATACATATGTAAATGAAGTTACAAATCGACTAATGTCAAAACAAGATTATGTAACAAGTTAAAGGTGGAAAGAGACAGTTACAGCTTTTTTTCTCGTATCAACACCAAAAACTGCTCTATTATGTCAAAAATCACCAGAAAGAAGGAGCTTAAAAGCTAATGACTCCAGAAACACCGAATGCAATACGGTGAAGCCCAAGCAAAACAGAAAGCCAAGCATTTCTTAGTTATTGTCAGGTGAACCAGCTGAGGTAGACTTATGTGAGACTTTCAAGTCCATTCTGCATGCAATTAATATTTGAGTAATGGAAATAGCAAGGATAACATACCTCCAATGCGAAGACTCAAAGGTCCGGAAGAAAACACTTGTTCTATTTGGATTTATGTTAGTATCAGCCCAGGACGCCCATGTATTTAATGCTGTTCTGAAGCCAGTAGTGATAGGCATTCCAAGCTTCAGTGAACCATTTACAGAAAAATAACGACCCCTGTCCGAAAAAGCATGTTAGGATCGTTTTGCAGTCAACAGATGCAGCAAATGGGAAAAGACATGATGTTCAAAATACACGCATATCACTAAAATGATAAATTAGTTATTTGTATTTATCCCTTAATTATTTTGTATTTTTCACTTAGTTATTTGTAGTTATCTCTTGTATTTATCACTTATAGCCTATGTATTTATCTCATGTATATCGTTATTATAAATAGAGTGGCCATACCAGTATCAGGGTAAGCCTATTATTTCTCTTCAATCTTTAATCACAACCTAATCATAAACCCGTAAGAACTGTTTTGGACAGACCTTATAGTCATTAAAATGATATTTTGAAGAAATCGACTTGAACATAAGATCCTGCTCTCTGAAAATTTAAGGCACATATATGCCAATAACACCAAATTCGCATGTTACAGCCATAATATGCTCATGTTCTGGCATGTACTAGGATAATATCAAGTATTTGACCTTCAAGAGTACTTACTATATAATGCATCCTGGAACTCATTTCCATTGCTTGTTGAAGCACTTTCAAAACTTACTAGACGTTTCCAAACCAATGTGAAGGTACACAATTAAAGCATTCATCTTTAAGACAAAAGAATTTGCTATGATCGGAAACAGAAGCACTACTTGACTTCTGATAGATGCATAAAGATGCAAGTACTGAAACACATTATAAGAAGTTAAATGTGAAATATATGCCACGAAGGTAGAAAAATGAAAACTTAACTAGGATCACATCAAGAAAATATAGTGACAACAAGGATGTCTGGTTGCACATTGACTCTGAAAATAACTTAAATGGTTCATCCAAGTTTCATATAACATTTCGATGCACAGTTATAGAAATACAAAAACTTACAGTTCAAAAAGTTTGCTTGGTGTCCACCAATGCCCTGAATTAAATATTAGAATATCAGAATTAATCCACTCTTTACTTGTGCCATCCAACTTGTCAAGTTTGAGTGTTGACTTGACCCTCTTGGGCGCACGCCAAGAGACTGAGCTTGGCTGCACCAGGAACACTGAACGATAGAAATCAACTCTCAAATCAAATGAACCAAACCTGACACCTAAAAACCTAATTTCTTTTGTTATCTTATTCCTATTAACTTCATAAACACTTTTCTTATCCTCAACACCAGTCATCAGCATGCATATCAAAGACTCCCACTGTGTTCTACCCAGTGAATCACCAACAAAAACAATCCGTTTGCCGCGTAGTTTTTCAAGAACTTGATGAACATTAAACTTTGGAATGTCACAATTCTTAGGCCTCCACCTCCATTTTATGTACCCTTGATCTCTTCTCCCATTAGCCAAACAATTAAATCCACGTTCAGCAAAAGGGCACAGTGACGAATTATATAAGGGATAACTTTCATCTTGAATCCAGCTTCCTTCAAACACATTGCACAGCTTAATCGAACCGTTAGTCTTTGGAATTTCAATATTATGTATAACTGGTTGAAATCTTGGGCGTAGAAGCAAATATGCACATGATACTAAAAGCAAAGCGACGAATGAGCTAATCGCCCTAACTCCAGGTGGCGATTGAAAGATCCAGAATTTACAATGACCCTTCATTATAGCCTTTCCAAAGCTGAAAATAACTGTGTACAAAGGCCGGAAATGGACAAATAAAAACCGGTTAACACCAGCAACCATCTCAATCATCTATTCTGAAAACGCACGGCCACGAGCAACTTCAACGTACCATCAAATGAAGCGTGAAACAGAAACAAACCCAGAATCCAAATAGCAGCATGGAACAAGATTTGAAACTTGAAAGTGAAATGAACACTTGTATACCATCTTAAACTCAAGTAGATGAGCAACAACAATCCAAATCAAGATCAAAACTTAAACGACCAAGGATGATGAGAGACAGGCTTAAAGAGAACCTTGAAAAGCCACAAGCTAAATAGAGTAGTAATGAGAATATTGGCACTTACGATCAATGAATGAAGGCAAAAGGAACAATTACTTCCAACTAAGTTCCCCAAGAAAAAAATAAAGCTTGGCGGTTGAAACTTGAAAGCATTAACTAGCCGGTGGAGCTAGACAAAGTGCCTGATTGAACAGGTGAACTAAAGGAGTGCCTGGGGGTTTTGGTTACTCGAAGAAACACGTGTACCAGCAAGAGTGGCTGGGTGCTTTGCGTCAGACAAGGGTATTCGCCAGAATTTGTCGGTGAATTTGGTAAGACCACAGAACAAACAAATCTCTAATTCCGGATACGTGTTTGAATTTGGTTGGTTTCTCATTGTAAAATTCGGCTGATCAACCAAGTAGGCCTAACGCTTCCATCACATGGCTTCGAGCGCAGCTATGATTGATTGCACATGATTCCTCCAAGATCCATTTGAATACCAGAAGATAATAACTGGCTAACAAGAAGTGTGACTGTGTGATAAGGAATTAAATAGAGTCTGTGGGTAAATTCCTCGATATCTGAGGGGCAAATTGGTCGATGAAGAAACTATTCCAGGGACAATGATACCCAAACCTCCTCGATGTCTTAATTGAACGGTACCTAAAAGGCTAAAACTTAAAACGCAAGAAGAGTCCGTTGGAATCGAAAGGAATATGATGAACGGCTCGAACTCATACTTACTTTTATTGAGTAAATTCTTCGAGCGTGGATAACTTAAACTTGTCTTTTTATAATTAGAAATCTCTTAAAATACTTGCTCGAAAAAAAAAATGTTAGTAATCTATTATTTACTTACTTTTATTTTTATTTTTTCATAACTTATAAAAAATAATTTTGATTCTCCATTTTTACTATTATTATTATATTAAATAAATTTTACTTCATCATTTAGGATTTAATAAAATTTAATTTCTTAATTTATTGGGAGTTAAGATCTTATAATATATTAAGTTTAGAATTAAAAATAATTTTAAAAATAAAAAATTCTTTCAAACTTAATAGTTATTTAATAAATATTTATCTTTAAATTAAATTTATTTATAATTAGTTATTAATAAAATAGTAAAAGATATAAACCTCCTGGAGATTAAGAAATTTTAAACAAATCTTTTAATCTTTAATTTTTTAAAAAAAACTCCTAATTTTCATATTTTTTCATAAAAACCTCTTCTTTTAGATTTCAAATAAAAAACAACAAAATATAACATAAACCGTGAACTAATTAAATACTATTAATATAACAATTCAACTCAAACTGAATTAATTAAAATTTACTCAAATAATTAGTTTATTGTAGTTATCTTAAATTATTAATTTAAATATAAATTGATTCGTTCAATCGAGTATAAAAGCTGAGTTGCTTTATTTTATTAATAACATTTTATTGATATTTATACTACATATATTTTGTTGTTATTTTAACTAAAACTAAAAACTATTAAGGAATTTTTTAGAGAATTTTTCCAAATTTTCTTTAAAATCCTTTATAAAATATTTTATATTTAGTTTTAAACAATACTGTTGATTGAAATATTTTAAATATATTTTAAGTAAATAAATATTAGTTCCCAAAAAACTTCCTTCTTATATAATTATTCATTTTAATAAAAATATGATAAATTTTACTGAATTAATTCATATTTTATTTTTTACTTTAATATTTTATTATACAAGTGTTACTGTATTCATATTTTAATCAAATACATTAACACAAAAAACAAAACTCTTAATTAATTAAAATACATAACAGTCATTTTTGCTTCAATTTAAACATATAAAGATAAATTAATACACATCGAATTTTAGAATAAAATTGTAGTGTTTCTTAATCTATCACTTTCTTCTTGTTCATACATATAAAAAGACAAAATATTTATCTTTTTAAAATGTCTAATTTTGGCTGTATTTGCAATGGTACTTGTCTTTTTATACCCAGAGATCAGTCTTCGGACAATTTAATGTTCATCTTCATTTATGGCTTAAAACAAATTGTTTTCATGAACTAGACATTCAGTTAAAGGCTTTACTTTTACCCCATTTGTGAGGCCAGAGTCTAAATAAATTCCCAGAAAACTGACTCTATATACTATGCGATTCACATGGATACAATACCAACATAATCACTCTTTCTTTGAATTGTCTGCAATGAATCGAATAACAATTCTACAACTGTTAAGCCTATTTCTTTGCAATTATTATTGCCAGAAAGTTGGGAGTTAATGATGCTCTTATTGTATTGAACCTAAGGAATTCTTTTATGACTAATTAAAAGCCCATTGGAGTGCGAGTTCTGTTAGGCAATCTGCGGCCACGAGCAAATGAACTGAACAGATGCAGAGCTCTTGATGGCTGTGCATATGGCACCATATGAGAAGAGCCCCTCACAGTTGCAAAAGTCAGCATATTTCCATACTCTGTTTGCCACCCTCCCACCTATCAAAATCATCAAATCGAAACAAGTTACGTGTGTTGAGGACAGAGAGAAGTGATTGAAGTTCATTGTCAGTACCTGCTGTTTGTGAAACCAAGATCCGTATGGGACAGTGATCTCAAGCTTCATATCTTCAGCTAGTTCTCTAACAAGCGTTCTGGAGCCGAGCAGCGGCACAACTGAATCTTGATCACCACTACATTGCGTTTCCTTACTAATTAACCAACTTGTAAAAATGATCCAAAACATAATATAATATATCGTAGTAACTTGCCTGTATACCCAGACAGGAATGTGATTTTGAATGATCTTCTTCAGAATTGGAAGTATGTCAATATTGCCATCAACGTCGGTGTAATTTAGAACACTGTTAAAACAGACGCCGTGCATTGTACAGAACAATCAACCAAAGTTAGCCTGGCTCGTATGCTTGGAAGCACAAGATAATAAATAAATATCACTTTATCACTTTACCTGCTGCACATAGACCATGAATAAGGTAGCTTAGTTCGATTTGCATGAAGAGCCTTCTGAACCTCAGGAAGGTTGAAATAGAATCTTCTTTCATAGCTCATACAAACATCAACCCCCACACTGATTCTGGTAGCCTGCATATATTTGGATTACCTTCTTAGAAGAGCTGAAGAAGAAATTGTGTGCTTAAAGAATGAATAAAGGAAGTGCAAACTCTGCATACCAATTTTCTCAAGCGCAGTTCTTGCTCTACTAAAGATGGGTAGCAGACATCAAGGAGGACATCATAACCGTTAACGTAATCACCAACCATTTCATCAGCTGCTGACGTTGCTTCGTTGCACGAAGCACTCACGTTGTGTGGTTCTTGGAAAGTGTAATCATTAAAATCACACTCACTCAAGATCTTCTGACCAACTTCATCAGAAATAATCCCATGAGACCATAAGAATTCATATTGAGAAGGAGCATCTCGATCAAGTCTAAGAAGTGGGTTCCCAATCTAACCAGAAGAAACCAAAGTGAGGTTAAATGAGAACACGGAAGAATAACTCCGGAGACAGAAAGTTTTAGTCCCTTGTTTACTTACAGCTACTCCTTTGATATTGAACTTGAAGCCAGCTGATTTGGCGTTGTGGTCCAAAAGAACGTCAGCAAGCTGTGGTATGTAGTGCCCTATATGACATTATTCACCAAAAAGCAAGTTTCTTTTGTGAGCTTCATATAGAGATATTCTGGCATCCTTTAATCTACTTTCATTTACATCAGAGACACACAGTCAGTATTCATACCTGCATAACTTTCTCCTGTAAGGAAAAAATCTCTGGATTTGAATTGAGGGAACCTCTCAAACCAATTCAATAAGAAGACATACATGTCATTAGCTGCCGCAGACAACAGTTGGAGATGGAGTTAATCAACTTGAATTGTGAGAGATGAAAAAGAAAACTTTTCCATCAAACAAATGAACTTTGATCCTTCGTCACATGTTATGAACAGTAATCAAAAGAGCTTTTGTTGCACCTGTTTTGGCATCCCCAATGACATAGTCAGAAGGTGTGTTCGAGTATGACCATCCTACTCCAGCAGGGGATTCAACAAAGAGGAGATTTGATACTGCAAAAGGAATTTAAGCATAAACAAACATAGGAATCCAAATCCAGCACAAACGAAATGCGAAAATCTGATTTCTTATGCCCGCTCTATGCTTACCCCTGTTCCAAGACATCTTATTTCTCCGGAGGCCTCTTCCATCGCCTGTGGGAAAAAATGGACCCAACTCCGTGAAGGCGCCACCACCAATGGAGGAGCAACCTGGGCCTGAAGTTAATAAGAATAAAAAAGAACCTCAGAATCAAATACTTTACTATGAGAACCAGACAATGAAGTAGTGCCCTCAAAGGTTGTTTCTATAATTGGCATTATTTAGTCATTGAACTCCCAAGATACTTATAAGCTTCTCCAAGACAACAGGAACCAGCATCTGAAAGAAAGTACAATCATATGTGCACATGTTTCGGAACTGCTTAGAACTAAAGGAGTAAGCAATTGATGAACACGAAGTTAAAAAAGTTTAATCAGAGTTATCCGTATCTGCAGTTGGCAAGGAAAGCCAAAAAATTTGCACTTGCCGAGGCATGCAAGTCAAAAGAACACGGATTTTCTTAGAATGGGATCCAGAAGTGAACATTCCAAGATTTTCCAAGCGAAATGAATAGGAAAAAGAAAATGAATCTCCAGCATAGAAGGAAAGACAAGACAGCTAGCAAGTACAGTAGAAAAGAACATCTAGATCTGAAAGTTACGGAGAACAAAAAACGGACGAACCCCCGTCAAACAGACAAAACCGTACACACATAATCAAATGATGAAACACAGAAAACTTAATGAAAATCTTAGAAAGATAGAAGCAAACCTCCATTGAGCCAGAGAGTGAGGGGCTTGTTGTTGGGGTCTTTATCAGCTTCGACAAAGTAATAAAACAAGCTCTTACCAGTCTTGACATCAACATCGATGTACCCAGCATATTGCTTGAATCTAACCTCTGGCTGACCAGGCAACTTCACGACTAGATCGTCATCAGGGGAATTTGCCACTACATTGCTCACCAACCAGCCAACAGCAAGCAGAGCAATAAATGCCTCACCAAACCAACATCTACCCATCTCACAAAAACTTACAACCCAAACCTCTGATCCACTTCCAACCAATTCTCTCTGTTATATAGTAACTACAACACCAAAAGCACACTCAAAAGTATCATTAAAAAAAAAAAAAGAATTCTTGATGATAATAAAAGGATACAAATGCATACGTAGTAGATTTTCTAAATTCTTGGAGCAAAGGCACGTGAATCAACTTACTTTTAACATAAAAGGTATCTACATATTTATAGCCCAAGATCCGGTTTCTATAGCATTTATTATATATAAACGCAAAATGTATATGTAAGGGTAATGAACGATATGTTAAAAAGCAAGTAGCAGGCTACCTGCAGACGAAGAGAGACTGACTTTTTGTTCCTTCTTTCTTTTAGTACAAATACATGCATATATCCCTCCTATACATGGATTCAAAAGAAAGACAGAGAAAAAGACAGCGTTGTTGGGAGTATAAACTGGCCACATTTTCTGACTCTTCCGTTAAGAGGATCTCATTTGGTTTCTTCCAAAAGATGGTGACATAACAGCTCACTACAGTCAAATAAGTCAAGAACGTACTCTTAAAACTTAAGACGCCATTAATTTGTAACCAAAAAAAAAAGACGCCATTAAAATTTGCATACAATATTATAAACAAGTATCTTTTTCTTTGTTTGACTAGTAATTAAAGTTACAAATAGCTGGTGTAACGAGTAATGAAGGTGGCTATCAATATAGCTGTAAATATTGAATTCTTTTCTTTTTTGAACAAGGAAAAAGGAAAAGGACCTCGGATTCACTCGGCGCCTAGGAAGAATCCTGTTGAAGCTAAAGTTAAGATACAAAGCCTATCTGGTGGAAGAATCCGCTAATGTGTGCTTCCTTTTCTTATTCTGTCTGTCTATATGTCTCTAGGTGAAATTATGTCCTTTTAAAGCAAAAACAGTAATTAATAACAATGATTAAGAATAAATATCTTTAGATCTCGCAGAGAATCCCCTGAAGATCGACTGAAGTGGTATTTCCCAATTCTTACGAAAAACTAACTGACAATAAATGTTTATCCTCAAGCCTGAAGAATAGTAACCATTTACCTAACATAATTATGTAAGACCTTTACAGCTAATTTGCAAAAACAGAAACGTAAATAACTCCTAATTGCCCCAAAAGGGTTGGAGTTATGGAAAGGAGGTAGGTCCTGGTGTAGTGGACGTGCGGGGGAGTCGGTAACATTTGAATCTTATCCATGATTTCATTTGGAAAGTGTGTGGCGACAAAAAGAGCCGCTCTCATTGGCTGCATCACTTAAAAACCATTGGACCCATTCTCTTTTCATTGAGATGCGCACGCTCGGGGCTCAAACCACCAAATTTACCGTCCTACAAACAGTGTAATTAAGCTGACTCAATTTAATGACTTTAACTAGTAGTCGACAATATAATGATTAATATGTTAAATTTTAAAATCATGTGAACAACTCGTGTTGTACAGAACTTTAGATGGATAAATGAGTAATAAAAGTTCTATCATTTCTTTAATCTATATAACAAAAATCATACAAATTCAGAAAAATCAAAAATATATAAAACCTTCTTGACCGATAATTCTGAATCTCCACAAGTTCATTTGATTATTTTGCTTCAATCTCCATTAGATGTCTCAAAGTGAAGACCATGATCTTGTTGATTTTGGAAAATGCGTAAGTTTGTCACGACGTAGCTAGGCATTTGTTAAACCCGATCATAATCCAAATCCTGAAATGTATTTTTAGCTGAGTTCGGAAATTATATTTGTTTGGGTGGGAAGATAAGCTAAATAAACACTTAAGAATAGAAAGGCTAAAATATCTATTATATGTGCTGAAGTTGACGAAAAAAAATATCTTCCAAATAAGTACGACAACTCGTCTAATAAACGCCTCATATTTATTTTGTCTTTATTTACAAAGCAGCACACCGAGCAATATGTGTGTTTTTTAATGGTGGCATGAAGTAAAAGTGCAAATTCTCTACAACAGTCTCCACAATAACCATACGGTATAATATATTGTTGAAATGAATGGAAGAGTCTTGGATACTGAGCACACATCCTGATGGGTGGGTTTCATTTTTACATAGTCATTGTTAACTTACTTCAAGGCACCCATGCATGATGCCTTGCTCTTTTCTGTTCTCCGAATCTCTCCCACTTTTGGTTGGCTTTGAAAGAAAAGAAGAATAAGTTAAATAAGGTGGTAGAACTTGGGAAAGCCCGAACACTAATCATCTTTCTCATCTGGGAATGATGATGCCTTCTTGCATGAAAATAAATAAAATATTGAGGAAGTTCTAAGGAAGTCACTCATGATCAGGTCGAAAAGGGTGTTCAAATAATTGAGTTGGTTAAGTATATGAACGCTTCAGTAATTACTGTAATGAACTAATGATGATCTACAATCATATGATAAACACCCATCCGTAATTTTGATGTCTCATTGAACTGCGAGGCCTGTTAAAATGTTCTCTAAAATATTAATGTATAAAAGAAAAGGAGTTGAACTTTGTCCCACCCCGAAAAAGAACAAAATAAAATTCAATGCAGTCTTAATTGTGGACTAAAGCAATCCAAATTTCCCACGCCTCTCACATGGTTGGTAGCCTCTCTTTATCATAATTGTCTCTCAAATTGTTTCTATTTGTTGCATTACCGTTGGATCGTGTATTAGGCTGTACAACAATCTTGAATATTTCAAATTGAACGCAAAGAATTAAAAAAAATTCAAAAACATTATAATATTAACTTTTTATTTTATTCGGATCAAATTGATGAAACGGTGGTAGGTATCCTAAATTAAAATTAAAATTTCTGCAATTAAACAAATATAATAGAAGGAAGTAGGAATCGATTTTACAAAGAATTCTTGTTTGTCAATCCTTACAAAAGTGAATGATAAATAAAGGAGGTTTGTGAAATTTTGTAATAAAGAAAATAAGTGAAGTAATAAAATGAGAATTTCCAATAAAATGAATCTTGGTTTACGGTTGTTTCCACCATTAGAACTACGATTAATCATTGGCACAAAATAATTATTTCATAAATCATATATTCAATGTGATACTAAATATTTGTCTTTCCTTAGGATTAGTTAATCGAAAACATAATTTAATTAACTATTATTGCTTAACAATCTCTAACTCCAAAATTTAATTAAGTAATAGCTTCAAGAAATTATCGAAGCAAGATAATAGACCTTCACAATCCTCTCTTACATAATTAACTTCCTCACTATCATCATGAACATTCATGTCTACAATTGTATTTAATCTAGTTGGATGTTTTCTTAAGAGTATAATTTCTGATGCGGCAAATTAAAACTCCTAAATCCTACTAATGATTAAAAGAATTGAACTTCTAATTATTGAAACTTTAATCTAGCAAATTATTATTTCAATCAATAAACTAGACACGTGCATTATAAATTAATCAAAAATAATCATATATTTCAATTTGATTCTCATAAAGTAATCCCAATTTATAAAATAAAATATTTTTTTAGCTCAAATCTCCTTGATTCACCCTTAATTATTTTTTAGATTTCTCCTTCATTTGAATTTGGATAATAGTTAGGTGATAGGATATATGATAGTATAGGTTTGTGATATGGGTCTAAAACATAAAGAAAAGGGATCTTAAAAATAACTTAAAGGGGTTGAACCGGGGATAATTAAGTAAGGTTTCTTTTTAAGTTAAATGGCTAAAACAAGGAAGGCCTTTACCGTATTCAAACTCATATGTTGCATAGCGATTCAAATTGGTTCAATGTAAGTTCTAAAAGTATCCAAATTACAAAAAAAATAGATGCAAAAGAAAATTTGGATAGATATAAGATGTTTCT
Source organism: Erythroxylum gracilipes (assembly GCA_026413385.1). Taxonomy (NCBI): domain Eukaryota; kingdom Viridiplantae; phylum Streptophyta; class Magnoliopsida; order Malpighiales; family Erythroxylaceae; genus Erythroxylum; species Erythroxylum gracilipes. The sequence continues at coordinate 8,002,595 of JANZLC010000002.1, forward strand.
AGCCTTTAAAACTCAAATGATCACACGTTTAAGATAAATTCACCTAATCCTCATGCAAGACTTCATCAATCAATTGTTTTACTTTGTCGTAGTGCATACCCTAGCTATTTCAACTTATTAAAGTGTTTAGCCTTCATCTTAATCAATTTTAGTCTCAATTTACATATATAATCAAATTCATTCAGAATAGTTTAGTAAAAATTTCTTTGATAAATCATGTTTCATCAACTTCCAAAAGCATTAGGCACAAAAAAAAGACAAAGAAAGTGCTTAAACATCCTAAAATTGTTCAAAATATCACAAAATCAGAAAAAGGAAAAATATTCCCACCACCACAACTAATTAAAACATTGTCTTCAATAGTGAAAATAAATCAAAATAGGAAATAAAAGAGTAAAAAAGAATAGACTTCCTTATTTCCCTTTATGGTTGGGGTAGTGGGAATGAACGACAGACTTATGGAGAAGATGAAAAGGGAGTCAGAAACCATGGTCTAAGAAGAAAGTCATCATATTGTGTTCCATTTAATACAATTTGCTTTCAATTTTTTTAGTCAAGTTAGGTTATTCAGTTGAGTTAAGGAAGAGGAAGGGACATCATTTTAGGAATTGATAGTTAGATGTTTGGCAGCTGAAGGTTTGTTGTCTGGAAATATTCTCAAACTATCATCAACTAGTTTGGGTGGAGTTGTGATGATTCCTATCTTGGTTAAACAATTGAGATTCAAGGGTTCCATCTCATAAGCAATGTGCATATTAGTATTAGACAAGTCAGGTAAATCTAAATTAACAACTAATTGTGTGGTGTAAGAACCTGGTTTACTTTTCTTTTGAATCACTTAATGAAATTGTGTAATTAACCAATACCTTATATTTACTACTATATTTTGTTCCATACATCATATAAAATAGAATTCAACTTAAGTTAAAGTCCTTGCACTATTTCATCATCCGAAAAAGTCATATGCTAAGAAATGTTATAAATATTTCGAAACAGGTTTCTTCAAGTATGAAATTTTTGAGGAAATTAGGTTGTATGATACAAAATCAACAAACCATTGACTCTGTAGCTTAATAGTTTGAAAGTCAAAAAAGAACAATCACATTTTGAATTTATGAAAAAATCTTTTTTAGCATTAACCTCTTAATGAACCATATTGCAATATTGAATTTAGCAATTGAAAAGGATAACTCCCTTCCCATCATCCTAAAAGTTAGAAAAATTGTTAAAAATTGGTAAGATTAAAGGAGACTTTCAAGGCATTGGTGATGAAGGTGAATGTTCTAAGTCGAATGATGAGAAAAATTGTGCAGCCAGATCTGTCCAAGGGGAAACTTCAAGGAAGAAACAAAAATTTATACTTACGTGTCACTTTTGTGGGGTAATCGAGTAGATAAGTCTGAATTGTTACAAATTGTTACAAATGATATTTCAAAGGGCCTAAACCGAAAAACTAGATACTCCCTATTAAATTTCCAGCAGCAGCCCATATTATCAAAATATACTTGGGTTAAAAAGGGACAATTAAAAGCACAAAGACGTAGTGAAGGAAAAATAAGAAATGTCCAGATTCACAGTTAGTTGTTATTATTAAAGAAACTAGTCAGACAAAGGATATATTAGTTGCTTCTGAAGGAGAAACAAACTAGACATCTGATGAAAAAGTTAATGTGATGAGTAATAAGCTCATGTTTGAATTTCTTCGAGGGACACAGGAACTGCATGCTTTACATTTTTGAAGTTTGTTGATATTGTTTATTAAAAAACAAAAAAAGGTTTTGAAGGAGTTATCATTTAGACTTTTTAAGTTTTTAATTTATAGGTTTTCTAAGGTTTAGTTGACTGGTGTGTGTCTGGCTTTTCCTTTCTTATTGAATAGTATATTTGATATGAGAATGAGGCTTTGCTTAATGATTTGAGAATTCTACTTTTAGATTTTGATTTACGGAATTATGTCAATAATATGTTGATGCTTGATTGGAGACTTGTAGGAAAATTCAGATTTTCTATAATTTGGATTTCTCAAGTTTATCTTGGTTTCTCTCTATATCGTGGGTTGTATGAATTTAAGCAATTTTCATTCATATGGTTTATGTGAGAAGGAGATTGATTAAGTTTGATTATAATTCGTTGAATGCATTTTTGGAATTTCTAAATTTAATCAATCGTATGCGGATGGCTTTAATGTAAGTAATGATATGTTGGCTAGTATTTTAATTGGTGGTAAATTGTCATCTTGGGGTGCTTATGATTCTTCGGTTGCACCTACTGCTGATTTTTATACTTGTTTATTTGTTAAGATTGATCGCATTGGAGACATTCTTAGTCTTGTTTCTTTTTGGCATCTTTTTGTCCCAATGGGAAGAAATTTGGATGATTGGGTAATTGTTTATTTGGGATTATTATTTTTTAGATGTTTTTTGAACTTGATGAACTTGATGTTATTTGGAACTTGATGTTTAATTAAGGGGGAGTTCTTATATTTTATGTTGACTTGATGTTATATGTCCAATTATCTTCTTAAGGGGGAGTTTCAGTATGTAACAAATAATGTCAAAAAAGGGGAGATTGTTAAAATATATATTATGATATCTTATTATGTAATTTTGGGCATTATTTGAAATTAAACTTAGTTGGACTTATGTGGGACTCTTTCAAGATAAGGTTGATTAGGTTTAAAAATCTAATCAAGATGGGATTTAATATATAGCTTATTTTGGAGATAATGGCTATCTAAGGTAGCAATATTTTTGGAGATTTGTTTTGACCATTGTGGTTGTCTTTGGCTGTGTTTCACGTGATGTGTGGGCTAAATTAGTGTTGTTTTATGTGGAGGAACGATGGGCATATGGTGTCTTGGTAGCTAAGATTTTTAGGCTATCTTGGATAATATTTTTGCAACTAATTTCATGCGAATATAATCCTAATTTACTGCTGTATTTTTTATGTCAAGGTTTCACAACTTTGTTGGGATGTTCTTTATTGATTAGGTGTGATTCTGCGACTGTGTTTTCTCCAGCCTTTGAACTACTATTGTGGGTTGTGTTGATTTTTGAATGTGTTAATTTTATGCAACCAAGTTTACGTTGATTATTAATCCATATATTGCTGCTGCATGTTCTGTTCTTAGGTGATTTGACAACTACATATCCATCTGTTTTGAACATCTATTGAGGGCAATTTAGTAGCTTGCTTTTCTCTTTGTGTTTGCATGATTGTGTGGAATATTTGCAGCTGTGTATTCTCTATCTCTTGAACGACAACAATGGGCTATGTAGAAGTTTTGTGGCTGTTGATAGTGGTGGTTGTATGAGAAAAATTCCAGCAGCTGTTGTGGTTGTTGCAAACTCGATATTTGCATGGTTTTGATGAAGAAACATTTACGCGTGTTGGAAATTTGTTTGTTGCTGCGTATATGATGTTAAGGTAATAATCTTGAAAGACTACAACAAATTTATTGAGGGATAACTTTCCGATCTTTCATTGAATATGCTGGAATTATTAGGGATGATGTTTTTCTTATGTCAAGTGTTTTCGTTTATATTGAATTTTGTTTAATCACTTGGGTTGTTTATTTCATATCGTTATTATTAAACATTATTGAGAAAATCCTCTATTGAGATTAGCACGAGTTGGTCATGTTATTGGGTGTGAAATACTTTCACGGATTGTGAGGACAAGGGATAATGTCAAGGGTTGAGTGAGACAACCCAATAAAGCCTTGTATAAAACTATTATCGTTAGTGAAAGTATTAAGCTAGGTAAGAGCCCTGCAGACGTAGACAAAGTGCGTCGAACTGCGTTAAAAAATTTCAGGTATTAATTTTTTATTTCGCGTTTAATTTTTTTGTTTTCATTTGTACTAAAATTGACAATATACAGTTCAAAGCAACTGCAACAGAATCAAAATTTTGCGAAATATATCCTTCAGGATTTTCAGAAGGGTTATTAAGTGTTGCTCCAACAAATACTTAAGACTTTGGTGATCTGTCTAACCACAAAGGATTTACAACTCAAGTAATGATGCCAATATCTGATTGCCTTAATCACGAATAAGAATTCTTTCTCATATGTAGATAGCCCCTGGTGTCTTCTAGCTAGTGATTTGTTGAGGAAGGCAATTGGGTGACCTCTCTATTGTAGAACCACCCTTATTCCCACCCACTAGCATTTGCTTCCACCATGAATGGTTTTGAGAAGTTAAGGAGAGCTAATACTAGAGATAATAATATCGTATTCTTCAGTTTTTCAAACGCCTCCCTTTCCTCCTGTTGCCATTCCCAGTAGACCAACTTGACTTTTTTCAACAAATTTGTTAATAGTTTAGCAATCAATCCATACCCTTTTATAAACCTTCAATAATAAACCATAATCCCCAAAAAACCTCAGAGCTCTTTAGCATTTCTGGGTTTTGTCCATTATATGATATTCTTCACCTTTTTGAAATCATTCGCTACTCCTCCCTCTGAAATAGAATAACCCAAGTATTCAATTTGTCAAGCTCCAAATACACACTTACTCCCTCGTAAATACAGTTGATTATTCTTCAGAATCTGTATGGCTATGGTGATATGCTCCATATGAAGTTGTAAGTATTGGTTGTATATTAAGATGTCATCAAAAAGTACTAAAATAAAATGCCTCAAGTATGGTTTGAATAACTCGTTCATCAGTCGTTGAAATGTTGATGGGGTATTTGTTAAACCAAACGGCATAACTAGATATTCATAGTGGCTATTGTGTGTTTTGAATACCGTTTTTGGTATGTCCTCCAGTTGCATCCTAATTTAGTGATACCCCAATCGTAAATCTAACTTAGTAAACCAACTAGCTTCTTGTAACTCATCCAACAATTCTTTAATTAGTGGTATTGGAAACTTGTCCTTGATTGTGTGTTTATTTAACTTCCGATAATCTACACACACACACTATGAATTATCCTTTTTCACGAGTACAACCGGTGATGTATAGGGACCATAGCCATGACGGATAAATCCTTGCTTCATAAGTTCCTTCACCTACTGTTCAATTACATCCTTTTGTGTTCCTCAATAACGATATGACCATATGTTAATAGTGTTAGGGATGTCGACCCGGCCTGACCTATAGGCTGGGCAATCCGTGGCTCGATAAGCCAGCGGCTGCCGACCATTGGTGACCATGGGCTAACCAGCCTATGGCTCGAATGGCCATGAGGGGCTGGATCAGGTCGGTACGTCTACACTTTTAAAAAAATTGTAAAAAATGACGTTATTTTTTAACCTTCTCTTCGAGCCACGGACCAACCCGGGCAAGGACAACCCTAGCCTGAGCTCAGCCCATGGACTGATAGGGCTAAGCAGTCTTAGCCTTTGGCAAGATTGTCGTCCCTAAATAATGTCAACACCTTCCTTTAAGAGAATTTGGTGGTTGAATTTGCATTCAAGTGGGAGACAATTTGGTACGTCAGAAAATCAAAGCATATTAAGCTAGAAATACATTGATTTCATCTAATGCACTCCATTGCCCATCATTCGTCTTCATTTGTTGCAACTGAAACTCAACAAGAACAATTAGCTGCATCATCAATAGTTACCACTTTTTGAACATTGCAGAGTTATTTGGAAGTCCTTGCATGACACCACTCGTGACTTGCCCCCAATTTTTCCATTCAACATTACCAACTCTCCATTCCAATTAAAGGCCATTGTTTGTTCCTTAAAATTACACAATACGTCAATTAAACCTGCCAACCATTGCACACCCAGAATTACGTCATAACCCCCTAATGATAAGACCAATGCACTTATAGTAAATTGTATCCCTTGCATGGTCTATTCAAAATTCTCGCAACACCATCAACATTCCAGCTGCAACCCTCCACCCACTGTTATATGGATTGGTTTAAGTTCCCGAAGAACACAGCTCCCCTTCCTTACAACTTAGATATCCACAAAGTTGTGAGTACTATCGTCATCAATCAGAATGTGAATTAATTTCCTCCAATGTATTCCCATTAATCTCATCTGTTTGAACTCATGTCTTCCGATATTCCCAGCATCGCCTACATTGAAACACTTGGATAGACATCATCTCTTGATATCTCCTCAATTTCTTCCTCATTGCCTTTGAAAATTGTCTTCTCATGGTTTTTATCCTTTATGACTACATAAAACTGCATATGTCTCTTTTCACATTTGTGACTTATGCTATATTTCTCATCACACCAAAACAGAGGCCTCTTCCTCTCTTATTGTCAAAATCCTTATTGCTAATTTGTTTAGAGGGTTTAAAAGATCTTACAGATGATGAATGCAACGTTGAGGTGGGTGTTGGTAATATGGCATAAGGTGTTGAGCTTCTATGTGTGTTTGTTAGATGTTGCGATCTCAGCACGACATTCAGGTTACCCTAATTGCTCACGTTCTTCATAATAGTTCCTCGATTTAACATGGTACTTCCATTAGACATTATTATAGCCTCTTGTTTACGAGCTAGCAAATAAGCTTGATGTAATGAATTTTGTTCATGTAATTTCACAGTCACGTCAATCTCCGGTTTGAGTCCTTTAATGAAGAAGCCAATCAAGTACTCCTTTGACAACAATAACCTATTGGAATGATGGTCAAACTAAGCACAGTAATCCAACACCGTTTATTCTTGTCTTAATCCCTTAAAGTCCCCTATTGGATCATCAAAAATATCTGTATCAAACCTCTCTTTGAGGGCCCTGGTGAACTCCTCCCAGTTGATCATTTATGCGTTTTGACGATTTTTAATGTGTGGCCGATACCAATATTATTGAGCATTTTCATACATATGCAAAATCGCTATACGTACCTTTGTTTTCTTTGGAGATTGATCTAGTTGGCAAAATTGTTCACAGTGGCACAACCATAGTTTAACATTTTCGCCATCAAATAAAGGGGACTCAATCCTGCTCAACCTCATCGATTTGAAGTTGTCATCTGACTCCTACCTTGGGTGACTACTCTAAGAAGTGGGATGTGAGTAATTCGGCGATGTCTCTTCTAGTGTTTTCCCTTGCTTTTGCAATAATTGCAGGAGCATAGCTCGTAGCTCTGGCATTTCCTTCTCTATCTTCTTAGCTCTGTTTTGAATTTATAAAAACATTTTCTCACTTCTCATTTGCATTTCCACCAAGTTCCTCACATTTTCCTCTAGCCTCGACATCTCCGCAGCTCTTGTTCCTTAAGCCATTGTTTCTCCCTAAATCGTTGCTCTGATACCAAGTGTTAGATATATTTGTGTTGACAAAAGATTTCCAGCGTAACCCTTGTGAAAGGGAATAGAAAAGGAAGAAGAGAGAGAAGAATCACATAATAGAATTATGAAAAGGGAACAACGGTATTCTGTTATAGCATATCAATATATCTATCATAGCATAACCCCAGGGTGCAGGTGAGTTGATAAGGGACTCTCTTGGCTTAAGTGAGGTCGCGGGTTCGAGCCGCCCTGTTGGGCCCCGATTCGTATTAGGCATACTTAAATTATTTTGAGTCATGTTTAAATTATTTTGAGGATGTTAGTTTGATGATTTTAATCTGATTGGAATAAATTGG